>JAQJVL010000344.1:455732-1008023 GCA_035578905.1 Stictocephala bisonia | reverse complement strand
GTTAGGTTTTAGAGCTAAAACCCCCTTTAAATTTAGATTTTTTAACAACTGAATATTTTAGTCTTATTTCAATCCCATATGTATATTAACTATTACTATGAAGGTATTTTACAAAATATGTGTATGATATTTTACTAGTACGTACAAATTTTGTATTATGTCTGAGGCTGTGATAGGTAGTCTATAATAGCTGGTTATTTTAGGACGATTTGTTATAGTTATAGCAAAATAAATATGATTACTGGTAGGATTTCGTGTAAACCCACCAGTTAAAAAACGTAATACTTAGTTACTTGAGATTTCAAAAACACAGTATTTTTTGCTGAAGGTAAAACATGCATACATTGCCCTAAAAACTGAATATAACACTTGAAAAGTAGTTGGGCTGTTGTACAATTTAAGTTCCCCCCAATGATTTTGAATCGAATATCAATTATCTGTAAACAACCATTAATCTAACTACGATATTGGTTGTTAATTTTCCATATATTGCCGTATAAAAATATTAACTGTTTAAATATTTATCGTTATATTATTAATTGAGTTTTTCTACTTTATATAGATTGGAAATCTGCCTTGGCAACAAAAGGGACGCACAAACATTAATGTCCTTTATATTGCAACTTTTATATCAAAAACAACAATATTAACTGATGTGGGGAAGGGTCTTAATGAGACTTCAACCTGAAACCAAGAGAAAAGATTGAATGTAAGCAAAAATGATTAGTTAATAGTTTATTTGTTACTAGGTTTTTATGTAGTAGATTATTAGTTTTTATTAGACACTAATTAGGTTATTTGTTAATTATTTAAAGAAATTGCAGTTTAAATATACTTTTATATACATCAGCATGTAAAAAATAGTTATTCAATTTTCTGTTGAAAATCATCTTCGGATATATAAAATCGCTATTTCATTGTGGATAAACCTATTAATTTGATTTGATTTTAAATCATTGGAAAATGCTTACTGTACTGCTCCCCTTATTTGTTTAAAGATATTTTGTGGTTGGCTGTTAGAAGACTGTTAATAATCGAAAGTTTCTTTTTTAAAAATGGCTCAGTATGTAATGTCATAGTTTAGTTTGCGCATATGTCAGGATGTAACACTCCAACAGTTTTTTCAAACTTTATGCTCGAAAGTTCAAAATTTTTGTCCCAGGGTAAAAACAGATAACCTAAAATATTGTTTTCTTACATTCTTATAATTATGTACAGTCAATCCCGTAAATAAATATACAGAATATGTAAGGTGTACATATTCATATTACTCATACCCATATTCACTGTTCACATCTGACTCAAAGTTATTAACAAGATAGTTTTCAGGTTCACAATGGGCACACATGATAAAAAAAATTAAGCAATAGGCCTGAAATAACAATAAAAGCCCTTGTAAACTAATATATAAATAAATAATATATAACTTTATAAATGTGTTGGCTTAACACCTTTCATTTTGAGGTTTAGTTGGAACTACACAGTATGCTGATTTTTATTCCCACCATCCTAACACAGAGCTGAGGAAGCCCGTGCAGGTACTTGCACTTAGACCTGAAATTTTTTTAAAATTTGATTTACATTTTAAAGTCTGTTATTGGGGTCTAATAAAAATGTTTCATACATTTTTTTAATTTTAAGGTTTTTGGCTAACTTAAAAATTAACATACACAATTGTGTGGTGGGTTAGGTCTAAGCCGATAAATTGAACGTACGAAATGACTCACATAATTGTGTGGGTTAGGTCAAAACCAATTAAATAGGCTGTTAAAGCAAACTACATTTTTGATAGTAATTTTTTAAATTTACATCTTAAAACTACACACAACAATGTTTTACGATGAATTGCAAATATAAGTAAATTTTAATATTAAAAAAAAGGCAAACAACATTTGAATTTGCTCTTTGTAGACCAAAGTAGGCTACTAAACCTGATTATGGCATGTGAAATTGTTAAAAACCGTTTTTATCTTTTGCTAAACAGAGATAAACATTACACTTCTCGCACCTTGTACGCGTCCTGGATGTACAGTTTTTTTGGTGGCAGGTTTTTGCGTCTAGCATTTGATCAATGATGGGCCAGTGATCAAAACTGTCGGTCCTCTTGTCAACTCCTGGAAGTGGAGCGTGTCAGTTTTGTGGCTTCTTGAGTTCTTGAACTTCTTCATTTTGGTCAAGGGCTCTTTCGGCTGTCGGGCAACACATCAGGGCCTACGAAACTTTTAACATAAACTTTAAAAGGTCCATGATTTCTTTTTTATGCTGCTAGCCTAGCATCTTGCCTATACTGTAACCAGGAATTCACTACAACTAAATCAAAGAAGTGTAAAGTTATTTTTTAGTGGCTATTTCTTGGTTTTGAACCATGTGCGACAGACCTCAATCAATTGGCTTAGAGTGTCCACTCCACCCATATTTTTGTTATAGGTTGCTGGTCAATCAACAATCATGTGTTGTTTGTTAACTTTTGACCAGTGTTTCACTGTTGTTACTGGCTCAGATCCACATACAGATAACAACATCACCACACTCTTGTTGTCTTGCCATTTTACCATGGAAAGGTATGAGAAGGAGGTACCCGTTTTTCATACGCTCCTCTTGTCGTAGCCTCCATGGTGAATGATAAGCCTTGCAACCTATTAGGCATTAGGGTCCCTGTTGCAAAATATTGTTCTGCAGCCAACTTTTCCATCAACACGATCGTTGTAAAATAACGATCAAAGTATAAGACACTTTGCAGGTACAGATTCTTTCAGTCGCATTACTACACCTGGCCCCAGACTAATATCTTTTGCCACTGGTAAGTTAGAGTCTCCCCGGATACATTTCAAAATCTATCATTATGCCCTCTGAGGTAATAATTACAAAGTTTTTTAGGCCAACTGGCCTAGGCTTATTTGAAACAAACTGTTTAATGATGTTTAATTTTGACTAAAACAAAAATCTTTTTAATGTAATATTGCTACTTATTATTAAAACACCGATGTTCAAGATATGGGGGAATGTGAATTTCGAATGAGTGCGATAAGCTTAGATGAGCGAATGTAGTTATTGTTACAAACTAACAATAACTACATTGAAAATCCGATCATTCCTTATAAAGTGTCACTAATCAATAGCCCAATGACAAATGAACAGCTGATTGATTCGAAATTTGTTATTTATTATTAATATCAATTCAAGGTTAGTATAGAATATTTTGCACTTTTATTACTAAATAAACTTTTAAAAACTACCTTTTCTTAAACACTTATAATTACCTTAAGGTTTAAGAATCATTTAAATATATTAAATGTGAAAGTTTGTATGTTTAGATGTTTGGGTGCTTTCTTCTTGATCAGGCTTTCTAAATCAATCCTTCAGCTGTCTAAATGAGATTTCCTCATGACAAGTTTAAAATTTGTACTAGCCTGCACTAACCATTTACTCCAAAAGTCGCAATAGAAAAGGAGAGGGAGGGAGGTTGTAGATCTTTAACACTAAACGTTTTCTCCAAACTGTGTCGTAAGCCGCTGTAAGATGAACAAAAGCTGCAGGTGTTTTCTCAGACTATTATTACTCAGATATAAGATGCCAACATAACTTTGAGCGTATTGATTATGAATCGTTATATGAGTTTTGGATGAATGTGGATGACCTTTGTAGTCTGGTTACAGAGTTCGACTTGTGCTCAGAAACAGCTATTTATTGATACTGTAGCCCAATAGCCAGGGCAACAAAGGGACCTACAGCTTTGTGTGGAATCCGAACCACATAGTATCTGTCTGATATTTAGCTGATTGACAAGCCACATACTCAGTTCTCTCTCTTACACAACATCTGGACATTGACCACCACCCTACATGGACACCTCAGACTTCTCTAGTAGTGTCCACTCCAATAGCAACCATTAAGCAGATGCCACGTGGAATGAAGAAGACTGAGTTTAGAAATCTCCATAACACTTTGTCCCCAAGAAGATGGATTACAGCACTGTGACACTAGTGCCGACTTTCCAAACACATTTTCAACTAATTTTCAAACCCATTCTCGATAAATGATGTCATAGGGTCTGGTTGCTACAACTTCTGTCAGGCGGAAAACCCAGCCTGCTGAACTGGAACATAGAATCAAAAATGGATAATATTCTATTATATTACAGTCTTTCTAGCAACTTATAATGAACACTAAGTAGAGATATAGGGCGATAAATTTCCACTCAATTATGATCTTTGACAGGCTTCAGAACAGCTACTACCTTTGATAGCTTAAATGCTTTTGGCATTATCCTGTAGCTAGGGGGTGATGTTTACTTCCACAGAAATTCTATAAAGCTGTACATACACCCAAGGTAATTCTAAACGAGCAACAAATTTGATAACTAACTGTCACAAATTTGTAATCTCCCAGCTATAGCAACAACCACACGAATGAGAAACATAAATAGTACGGTATAACAATAGAGGTTTTTACAACATTAGTACAGTAGAACCTTGATAGTTTGACTCTCAATACGTCGACAGTCCTTATAGTTCGCCACTGGTAATTGTGACAGTGTTACAAAATTTGTATCCTTGGTAGGTTGTGTGTGAGTCAGCCCGGTGTAGACCAATGAAATAACATCGTCAAGGAGAATAACAGTTAAAATTACAAATATTTGGACATTTAGTTACTATTCTTCCTAAGTACTCTACTCTCCATACTTTAATACATATTATTGTAACTCCATACCAATTCAGTAGGACATACATTGTTACAGTTATATATAGCTTGTTTTGCTTTTGTTAAATTGTTAACTATTCATGACAATATATACAACAATTTCTTTATACAAAAAAATGTTATGTTTACCGATTTATAGTTCGACATTTTGATACTTCGACACCCCCGAACTACTCAAATGTACCCCGACTATACTCGTTAGTCCAAAAAGTATCGAACTAACGAGGTTTTACTGTAATTACCAAAATAAAACATATAATGTTCATAGGCCTATATTACATATGGAAACATAAATACTAAGTATAGCAAGAAAGAGACTAAATATTGATAAGAAATGAATTTTTAAAACTGAACAGTGTTAGTTGTTTGGAAGAAATTACAAACAATTTGGGTACATAAAACAGTATACTTTTTAAAAGTGATCTTCCATAATAATAATAAGTATATTTTGCTTTACTTTTCGCTTAGTATTCACTTTGTTACCCTAATGGTTTTATTTTCCTTTAAAAAATCAATAAATAAATAAATTTGATTTAAATGTGTTTTAACGTCCCAATGTAACTAGTAGACCTGTATATTTGTGGGAATAAAATCAAATCTTAATATTACTTGTTTAAATTTGGATTAAAGTAAAAAACTATCATCGGGATTACTTTGATGTTTTATCAAATTTTTTCCCCAGTGTCACTATTTTCAAGTGCTTTATAAGAGTGTTTTTTATAAATTCACTATAAATTTGTTTTTAGTATTAAATAGTTGAAAACTAAATAATTTTCATCAGAAAGATATGAATAAAATGTAATTACAGAGAACAACATTTAGTAAAATCAGTAATTTTACAAAATGTAAATTATGTACAAATTATAGTTACAATTTTTAAATATAGTTTGTAGGTCATTTATGTATATAAATTTGTATTATTGGAATCAAACTAAGGTATACAAGTTGTAAACAATTTTGCTCTGAATAAAAAAAATTATAACTATGTTTTTGAATATTTACACAACGCGAGGAAAAAATAACAAACAAATCTGTTACCTAGCAATGAAAATGATAATTTTGGCATACACCGCAATCTTACCTTAAGGAAATAATCCCAAAATGCCTGGAACTGTATTACTAAAGAGTAAAATAACAATAAAAAAGATTAAAACATTTAAAAAGTACTATAAAAGTAAAAAAAAAAAACAATAACAATACCTAGATAGTAATATGTAGACAAAATATCGGCACTAGTGATCAGAACTGCCAAATATCAGACGAAGCGAATGAAACAAAAGACAAAAATCAAACAGCTGTTGTGCCATGTAGTAAAGCCGTACAGCCATTACAAAGACATGTAAACAATCATTGGTTAATGGTCTACAGGCTGATATATTTATGAAATGACTGACGTTTATTAAAATGGCCTCATTCCAGAGAGTGTGCATCGCCTCAAAATGAAGTGATGACACTAGTAACGATCGCATCGCCTCAAATAGAGGTGATCAACATTCCTTGAATTGGGTAAATGTCAAATTCATTTTAGTTGCTTGACCTATTTAAGTATAATAATGTATTTACGTTTGCAACAAACACTGTTGGTGTGGTGAGAAGGAAGGTGTTCTTGTATAAAAGAATATAAAAAAATGTGTTTGGGAACAATAACAAAAATAGAATTTAATGATAAGTTATATAAATAAATATGAACAGGATATAAAACAATAATCAATAACAAAATGAAAATGGTTACAGTAAAAAACGATTTAACAAAAATATACATGTTGGTAACAAACTGAAAACACATGTTAAAAAAACAATAAAATACTAAATAATAACACATGTGGACAAGTAAATAAACAATGAAATTAATAAATTCCCACAGTAAAATTGTTAAATTTATTCCCACAGTACTCCCCTAACAGTGATTTGGCCACATCACATATCTCGTGCAAGGTACAAATCACGATACACCACTCTGGAGACAGTCAGGGAAATGGACTCTTCACCCCAATCTTGTAGTTCTGTGCTGAGTACAGTAGTTGGTTCTGTATCTTGCAAAGGAGATTCAGGTGGGGGGTCTGCGGCCATAGCTGAGGGATCGGTTGAACGGTGTCTTCGTCAGCCATGATGTAGGCAGGTTTCAGGCGATCCAGGGACACTGTGATGTCAGAGCGTCTCATGCTGACTACAGCTGTTTTACTGGACCTGCTGATTATATGGTATGGTCCAGAGTAAGGTTATTGCAGACTGCCTTTGGACTTGTCAATACACAATACAAAAGGCGTGTGTACACCATGGCGTATGCTCTGTACAGGACAGAGGTAGATAAAATTGTGTCTGAGGTCAGTAACGAAGGTTGAAGGGGCTGTGTTGCCAGATGATGGAGATATATAACGAAACGGTATATAACGAAGGCCTTGACTATATAACATTTCAGCAGCAGATGCCTTAAGGTCTTCTCGCCATACTGCACGAATACCCAAGAGGATCGTAGGCAGCACTTCAGACCAACGTTCAGTTCTTTGACATCTGATGGCACTCATCAAATGGCGGTGGAGCCTTTCGACCAAACCGTTAGCAGCTGGATGGAAGGCAGGAGTCCGTAAACGGCTGGTGCCCAAGACATTGCTTAGGTTATGGAAAAGATTTCATTCGAACTGCCTCCCCAGATCCGTTGTTATACAAAGAGGAGTGCCAAATCTGCATATCCACATTGAGTAGAGAGCTCAAGCAACAGTATCTGCTTCTAAGTTCTCAAGTGAAACAGCCTCCGTCCAGCGAGAAAATCCTGTCCACGCACGTGAGACAGTATCTGTAGCCCTGTGATACTGGTAGTGGTCCAACCAAATCTACATGAATATGGTCAAATCTTGCATATGGAGGAGCGAAGGTACCCACAGGAGTCCACGTGAGGGGGCGGTTGACGCGTGAACACACGATACACAGCAGCACTGTACTGGGGAGAAAGACACTTCTCACATCAAAATCACGTCAGGGTCACCACTGTTAGTGTGGTGAGAAGGAAGGCGTTCATGTATAAAAGAACATAAAAGGAATGCATTTGGGAACAATAAGAAATATAGAATTTAATGATAAGTTGTATAAATAAATATGAACAGGATATAAAACAATAATCAATAACAAAATGAAAATGAAAACGGTTACAGTAAAAAACTATTTAACAAAAATATACATGTTGGTAACAAACTGAAAACACATATTAAAAAAACAATAAAATACTAAATAATAACACATGTGGACAAGTAAATAAACAATGAAATTAATAAATTCCCACAGTAAAATTGTTAAATTGATTCCCACAAACACATAATATATAAACTTTAAAACAGTGTATTAAAAATATGATTGTGTTTATAAAAGTTAATAGTTGTATTAAATTATGTTGTAAGGCAGTCTTCAACTTTATAACATTTTTCATGTAATAACATTGATTTTTATATATTTAAAAAATATTTAATGGCTTTTAGGTAATTTTGCTGTATATTTATATCCCATTTTAATGAATGTGTTTATTGTTTATACTTGTTTTTTAAAGTTGGTCTAAGAACAGAGATTTTATAGTTTTGTTGTCGTGAAATTTGATAAATTTGTTTAAGAAATAAAGGGGTTTCATAAATTATAAATAGGTGGCAAAATCATGGTACTAACATTTTAAAGACCTAGTTACAAGAATTATTTTTTCTTTTGTTTGAATATAATTCTCAATGCATGTTTTTGTAAAATAAAAAGGTTCTTCCAATTAGGATTATAGTTTCCCCAGATTGAAATGCCTTATGTTAATTTTGGCTCAATAAATCCATAGTATATTGTTATACTATTGTTTATTGTAAATACTGTATTATTATTCTATTGTTAATAGGACATTATTCGACAGTTGGATGATAATCTTCTGAATACATATTGTATGTTTGAAATATGCTTGCATAAAATATCAATATGGGTATCAAACTTAATTTTATTGTTAAACGTAAGTCCTAAAAATGTGACATTCATTAGGTTAAAGTTGGTGTTCATTAATAATTAAAGATATCGGATATTATTTTTAATTGTTGGAAACTGCTTGAATTTTGTTTTTCGAACCATTCATTCATTCTAAGCCATTTTATTTGAACTTCTGCATCAGATAAATTATATGTACTTGAGTTATTTAACTTCTGATTTCAAGATTTTATTCATTTAAGAGTGTAGTGTCACCGGAAAATAAACTAATTTCAGAATATGTAACATATTTTACAATATCATTAATGGAAAAATAAATAGGATTTGGCCTTTAACAGAGGGCTTAGGTACTCCTATGATCACCTCTATTTCTTTGGATGATTGATGATATAGAGAACTATACTATCTATTAGGGGTATAAACAAATTGTGTTATTTTCTTATTATTCCAATATAATTAAATTTTTCTAGTAATAAATGAAGATTAAGTGAATCAAATGCTTTTTGTAGATAGAGAAAGACCAACATTTTTTATACCAAGTGATGATTTTGTATTTATTAATTTTTATATTGCATTAATTGTTGTCTTTTCCCCCTAAATCCAGACCGATTTTTTAAAAGAAGATTATATTTTTTAACAAAACAATTTAAACAAGTTAGTATTATTTTTTTTCAAATATTTGACAAATGGTAGATAAAATTGGTATAGTTTGATAATTATCTTAAATTCTAACGGAGAGCCTTGTTTAAGTAAAGTAGTTATTATTCCACTTTGAGGACTTGGAAATGAACCTTGTATATACTTGGTCCATGGATTGGTTAATAATATCTTCAAAACAGAATGATATCTCTTGTTGGCATTCCTTCAATAGTAGTTTAGATGCTGTTTCATCGCAATCTACTATATTTGAAGTTGTTATTGATTTTATTACATTACTAATCTCTGATTGGGTAGTTTGATGTAGAAATATGCTTAGTATTGTGTTTTGGTAGCTATATTCCGGTTTTACTTGTTCAGTGTTATGATTATTATTCATAATGTTTATAAAAACTTCATTCAATGTATTAGATATTATTCTTGATTCCTTAATTATATTTCTGTAAGAATCTTATAGTATATATTTATTAATGGTTTTCCTTTTTTTTTAATGTTTAATTTGAATAACTATTTTCAATATCATTTAATTTATTGTTGGAATTTTGTAATACAAGTTGTGTCCAGATTTGCTTGTTTTTATCATATTTCTGTATTGATTGAACATTTTAATGTTTACAGTTACTTCTGCTATTTATACATTTAACCATTGTTAAAATATATAAAATCAATAAGTGTTGTATACAAATATTACTTTAAATTAACATTTTTCTGTATTTCTTAAGAAATACATTTTAAAAAGTGCTTCTAATTGTAACTAATGAATTACCAGATTAATATTGCTAAAAAGTATAATTATTTACCCTTGAAAAATAATTATTTGGGGAAATGTTGGGTGTTAAACATATTCTACATCCTATTATGTACAGATTCTGTCAAATCTTTATGTACAGATTCTCACAAATTCTGGACTTATAATTTATGTTCTAAGGATATAATAAAAAAAGCATAACAATTTGTTCTGAGATAAGAAGAGTTAGTTCTATTAGATCTCAGTACAGGAATATAACAGTGGAGCATGTTAAGGTCATGAGAATGTACAGGCAAGGCAACAAAACAAAGTAAAAATTATATTCACATCAACAGCAGACTGAGGTGGAGTTTATGCTTCTTTGCCACTTCTTCTGTTCCCACCCGAGCAATGTGTTGTTTTTAGATATACCAGCTGTACCGGCCTAAATTCGAACAAACCACTGAACCAATGGCTATATGAAACTGACCTTTTTAGCTTTGTGATTACATATATGTACTAGGTTTTTAAAGGTATGAAGTTGTATTCTGGTGATATTCATCAAAGTCAATCTAATTAATTAGAATTAAAAATCTAACTTATATATGACACTGCCTTAATTTATGAGAATTTATAGTATCCAAAAATCAGTAACTTATACATAAATATTCCTAAAAAAAATCTGTACATACTTCTAAATTAAAACATTAAAACCATCTTTAAATTCTACAATGTAAGTATAAAACTTAACAAAATTGTTAATTGTTATTAAATTATAAAAAAATATTACCTCATTATGTAAAAGTGCAAAAAACCAACATCTTATTAGATAGTTTAAATTTTTTAACAAAAATGAAGATTTCTCTGAAATACAAATTTAAAATTAATTTTATTGCACTCTACATTTGTTTCAAACACATTTATTTTATGTTTTATGCATTACAATATTTTTTATGTGTAAACCTGATGAAAGAACTAACACATTTTATTGAGAAAAATAATGAGCTTTTTTTAGGATAAGACTGAGTGGGACTCAACCAAGAAAATGCTCGATTCCTGAACCTGAGAGTGAAGAGGAAGATAATGAAACGCCTGAACAAAGAGGTGAGAACTGCTATTTTATATATACTAAATAATTAGTGTATATAAAATAGCATAAGCTAGTAATAATAGAAAGAAGTATTGGCATTATATTGGCATATTACATATAAAATGTGGGTAGTATAATATATATAAATTCTCAAGAATCTATTTTAATCCCTGGTTTGGCGTCATTAAGTTCCAAATCATGCTTTGACATTAATGATACGCTCAGTTGCCTTTAAAAGAAGAAGATTACTGAGATCGTTCATGTACTGCCTCAGAATCAGAGTGAACAAAAACCCAGTCTGTTTTAATTATACATAGTACTCCTTCCTAACAATAAGGGAAAGGGTTAAAGTTTATAAGATCAAATAGTAAAAACACAATGTGTGATTTTCTCATAGCTCATGTATTTTAAATGGACTGTAAATTTAGAGAAATCTAATAAAGTTCACTAACCTTCTGTCCGTTTACGTTGTAGTTACTTATGATATGATGGCTGATGTCTTCTCTGGTTGCACCCTGAACTTTTGAAGCACTTCATGAGTAAAAGTTAAAACACTTCCTTCTCTATCAATAAATTTAAAAAAATAAAACCAAAATACAAAACTTCTAAGTTGCAAGAAAATCAATTGGTTGGAGAGTGTGGCGGAATGTATGCACTTGCAGTAGAAGTACTGTAGAAAGTGAAGAATCACATGAAATTAACTTCTGGTTTCTGATTTGGTTTAGGCCACAGATAGACATCACCATGACCTCTGTTGTAATAATTTTGAAGTAACAAAGTATTTTCAATAAATGTAAATGGATAGCGTGGGCTTGCGCTATTGGTAGTGCTTATTTGAAATAATTGAAGAAAGAAAGAAATTCCAAATAATAAAAGTAAAGAAACCTTATGGATGGCATGCACAGTTTCAGGAATTTATGTGATATAAGTTTACATAAAATATTGGAAAAAACATGATAGGGCCCCATGGCTAAAGAAATATGTTTACTGATAACTTTTGTTATTTTATAAGTTTTTGTGGTACTTCACTCTGTTGAAATTGCAACCCACCCTCGTAAAATCATTACTGGGGCCATTAAGGATGGGTTCAAAGGCACCAGATTCAGGAAATAATTTTAAAAAAATAAAAAAAGGTTACGTCCAAAAATACAGTTTTAAAAACAAAGATTTAAATCTTGAAAAGATAAATTGAAAAAACTTTTAAAAGGGAAAAATAGCTTTTTACCTGTTGTAGGGTTTACATAAATACCCAAACAACATTTTTGATCAGGCGTATCCAAAATCTTTAAAAAATTTGTCAGACAATTTGAAGAAGATTTTTTGGCACCAAATATTTGAAAAGGTTGACAACTGACTCTTTCCAGGAGGACCAGCTGGTACTTACAGCTGGGGGTGGAAGGGGCAGGTGGAAAGACAGACTGCAATCAATTTCAAAATTTTCTGTGAAATGAGATTAACATTTTAAAACCAAGTACCGGGAGACGGAATTTTGCACACTGAAGTGGTAGTACCCATATCTCCCAGAAGATCCTGAGGATCGTTTGTTGTTTCTCTGCCTTGTAAGTTATTAATAATATTTCTTTTCTGAGGTCTTCCATGTTTACCTTTAGCCCCTTTGTGGAACTTGGCCTACTACCCCGCGAGAGAAAGTTCGGCCTGCGGCCTCACCATGACACACTGCTACAGTCCTATTTATACATATTGACATGTCGCCTCGTGAGGAAGATTGGCCAACGGCCTCACCAGGATTCATAAGAAGTATAACCATGAATTTTGCTTTTTGGGGCAATGGAGCCCATATACATAGTCTTTTCTAAAAATCTGATCCCATCAATGTATCCGTGCGTGTACGTGTGGATGGGTGGGTTTATGACACCCTACGTATGCGGGCGGGTGGGTGGGTCAATGACAGCGTACATATACGGGCGGGTAGGTGGGTCAATTACACTGTGCGTGGATGGGTGGGTTTATGACACCGTACGTATATGGGCGGGTGGGTGGGTCAATGACAACGTACGTGTACGGGTGGGTGCATGGTTCAATGACAGCGTACGTGTATGGGCGGATGCGTGGGTCAATGACAGCGTATGTATACGGGCGGGTGCGTGGTTCAAACCAAACAAAATTTATAAATTTTCAATAAATATAACAACAATAAAAACATATAATGAATAACAAAAATAAATAAATAGAACTAACAAAATACATCAACAATAAACTAAAAGTTATTGAATACTACACAAATACAGTAAATAACACAAATAATGAACAACAAAATGAAAATTTATTGACAGCATAAATTACGTGGCCTCAAGAACAGAAAGAAATTTGGAAGGCCTATTTTAAAAAGTTAAAAATTAACTAAACAACAATTTTAAATTAATAATTGCACCGAATATAGCGGACGAGGCTGGGTAGCTCCTAATTGGAAAAGAAATTAAATAACAAGCCCCTGAGAACTTCGTTAACAAAAACCCTGAATAAAAGAAATATATGTATAAAAATAAACAAATTAAAAACATTCATTATTTTCTCTATCATATTCTAATATTTGCTGCGTCTAATTACTTGCTAGGATACACAATATTAATGAATAACTGAATTGACATTGACTCATGAATGTACATATAAAACAAACTGATCTGATTATAACTAGATGGCTGATATACAAACGTTTTTGAAATAGAAGCTAAATCACTACTGATACATATGGATGATTTTTATTTTTTGTATGCCTTATAATTTGGCATGATGTGGTTCAGGTAAATCATGGTAAGTAAAAACTTACTAGGTAAAGCAACTGAAACTACTCTACTTCAAATCAGTTGAAAAATTGTTTAGATTTTGTCAAGGACTTCCAAGATTGTGGCTTAAATGATGCAATTTGAAAAGCTAAAGAGATCACTAGCGATACTAATTATGCTCAAATTCCAAGGAGCTAAAAAGCAACTATTTTCTCATAAAAGCAATGGTAAGGATTATGTTGCAACTCCTGAAGAATAGTTTAGAAGGTTTTTATCCACCAATCAACACTGCATGCTTCATTGAAAGAGAGGCTGATTTATTATTCAAAGCACAATTCAATATGGGTTTCTTCTGTGACTTAAAGCAGCTTCCTGCCAAAGACAATTTTAAAAGGTGCTGTGAAGACTTACAGAATCATTTATCATCCAGCCATAGTTCTGGCATAAATGGAAGTGATCTTTATCAAGAATTCCTAAATTGAATCTGTATTAAAAAGAAATTCCTAAGTGCAACATCTCTAGAAGTTTTGAAGTTTATAAAAAAAACTGATAGAACAAGCTTCGGTTTTCATTTATGGTTTAAGTTACAATTCCTGTCACTGTAGAAAGCTGTGAAAAAACTTAAGAAAACTTAAAACTACTGAAAAACTAAAATTTACAGATTTAAGACTGTCTGATATCACTTACAATATGCTCTTAGTAGAGAATGATGAAGCTGAAGGGCTGATAATGAAGAACTTCGCTTTATTTGTTTTATATGTTATTAATTATTTAATATCACTTTTTTATTTCTTGTTTAAGCACTTTGAGATTTTTGTTTTGCACTATATGGTATCTATTTGTTCTATATTTACTTATATAGTATCACATTTTATTTCTTATTTCAAAGTCTAGAAACTGTATAATGTTTTATTTGTTGTTTAAGATCTTAGAAATCAAGCATAGTATTATATTTTATGGATATTAGATATGTTATCAACTTTTATTTCTTGCTTAAGAAATTAGAGACTAGTAATACTTTACATACAGTACGATCATGGTAGTCCGAATCACCCAGTAATCAGAATGACCATGCCTGCCACTTGCAAACAGCTGTTTTTGTTACATGTCTGAACTAGTTTTGGATACAGATAGTCACTCTGTCAGTACTGTTGTTAAAATACCTCATTAGTTCAATTATTCATCATAATGTCAAATAAACTTGAACACACAATTTTAAAATTACAATTACTTTAATAATCAGGTAAAATTTAATTAGTCCAAAATGTTTGATTTTTACTTGCTGTATATAACAATTTTAAAAGATATAAACAGTGCTTATAAATGAACTCAGAAGAATTAACAAATATGTGTGTAAATAGTTGGATATTTTCATTACTGTACGTGTCTAGCTTATTATTATGTTTATAAAATATTACAGTTTAGTTTTTATGTCATAAAATGGCAATTTTATAGAATAATTAGCATTTTTTTCTATAATCTTGATCATCTGAACAATTTGACAATCCATACGGGCCCTTGCAAACAAATATTTGGATTATCACTACTGTACTGAAGTACTTATTTTTGAAATATTTTAGTTAATCTAGTATTAAATTTTTGTTCTTGTTTAAGAGTTTAGTGATTAAGACAGTATTCGGTATATATATATTTTAGTTAATTACCACTATCATAATCGATCAAGTTTTATTTCTTGTCTAAGAGCCGACAGACTACTACACTATTATATGGTACTTTTTTAAATTTTTAGTTAATTAGTTTCATTTCGTGTTAAAGATTCTAGGGATAAATGTTATTTTTTTCTTGGGAAAAATTTAAGTAATTAATGTAGACTTATTTCTTAATTATTGTCAATTCATCTCAGGTTACACTAAGGTAAGTAGAATAACATAAGTTAGGGATCATGATGACGTCAGTGGTGTGATCAGCTGACTTTCAGCAGGAGCTGTCACTGTGTTTGAGGAACAGTGTTATAACGACTTGCAGAGTACTCCAGTAACACGTTATGATAACCTAATATTTTAATAATACTGTGATGTTTTTACAGTTGACTTCTCACATTATTGTCTTCATAGTTATGTACTATTTAAAAAAAAAAATAGCTATCGTCATTTTGTCAATTAATATATTTGTTTAATTTACATAGAGTTTACTGTAATGAAGTTATTAATTATTTAATAACTTCATTACAGTCAGGACTGTATGGTGGATGATCTAGTATTTCCCAACGAAACTTGTCCAGTTGCGTCTGTGTCCTTGCCGCAACGTGAGGCCGAGCGTTGTCGTGAAGCAGAATGACGCTGCTAGAGAGCAGGCCCCGCCGGCGGTTTTGAATAGCGCGCATAAGCTTCAATAATGTTTTGCAATATATTTCAGCATTTATTGCCATTCCTCGTGGCAGAAAGTCTATCAGAAGAATACCCTTTCGGCCCAAAAAAACCGTGGCCATGATTTTTCTTGTTGAAGGTTCTTGCTTGAATTTTCTTGGTTTCGTTGGGGAGTTTGAATGATGCCATTCACTGGATTGACGTTTCGTCTCAGGAGTATAGTATGCAACCCACGTTTCATCACCGGTCACAATGTGACTTAAGAAATCACCGCCATCTCTGTGATAGCGCTCCAAAAAGGACAAAGAATATGCCATACGCTTTGCTTTGTGTTCCTGTGTCAACATTTTTGGCACCCATCTCGCACACATTTTTTTGTAATGCAGTTTGTCAGTAACAATGTTGTAAACTACTGATCTTGAAACTTTAGGAAATTTCTGACTAAGTTCGTCAATAATGAAGCGCCGATTTTGGCGAATTTCCTCATCAACTTTTTTTACCAACTCTTCATTGATGACAGTAGGCCGTCCAGGTTGTTCTTCGTCATGAACACTAGTCCTTCCTTCATTAAAAAGCCTACACAATTTTCGCACATTTCCATCATTCATAACACCCTCACCGTAAACTTCAAGAAGCTGTCAGTGAATTTCAGCAGGACGAACATTTTTTGCGTTTAAAAACAGAATAACTGAGCGTACTTCACAGTCTGCGTAATTATTGATTGACATTGCGACAATCAAACCAGTATAACCACACAACCAGCATCGGCAGAGACATGAAACGTAATGACGTTGACGGAGACAGGCCAGTAAGTGCTGGCCTTGAATGGACGTCACGTGACCGGATGCGCTAGCACGATGCGCAATTGGTTTTTACTTTAAAAATGACCCTAGTATGAATGTTTGGTTACATTGTTAGCTTAAGTTTATATAATTAGGAGGTACTAGTATAATATAAATAGTTATTATTCTTTCTAATGCTGTTAATGTAGAAAATAAAAGTATGATGGTTAAAAAAAATATGTTGACAAAATAATTATTACCGATAAATGTTTGGTTTACATAGTACATGTTCTCACATTAAGATAGTACTGGTAAAACAGTTTCTGCAGTTCTAGAGATAAAAAATATTAGTTATAGTTTACCACAACTGGGTACAGTGACCGACTAACAGTTTCTTATTTGCAATAGTCTTTTGTTTAATCTGTTACGTAAAATAACGTGTATTTCTACAACTAGTGAAATTATCACAATAGTGACATCATGATCCCTACCTTATGTTATTCCACTTATCTCCGGGTTACATCACATTCAAGATTTTTTTTACAAGGAGGGATGGGATGCCAAGACTTCTTTTACCCCGGGCGCGGTCAACACCTCCTTGGTAGTACATTTTATAATAATCATAGTTCTAACTTATTCATTTATCTTGTTTAAAAATAATTTTTTTTTATTTGTTAAGTTCTTTTAAACAGAGGTCTTTGACACAGTCTACTAGTTATAACCTGTGGGAACAGTTCAGTAAAGTAGACTGTTTTCTTGTTACATAGTGATATTTATTTTGTACTTTTTAGTAGACTGCTAATCTAATATACAAGGTATATTTGTAAAGTGCCTCTCTTAAAAAATTTTAAATCTACTGTTGCAGCCCAGCGAAAGGCTTTTGAATCGAAACGAAAAGCTCACTACAACGAATTTTTGGAGGCAAAAATGGCTCGTAAATACATTGAAGATGAAGAAGAAGAAGAAGAAGACGAGGAGGGAGAAGGAGGTGGCGACAATGGTAGTGTTGACACAAGGACTCCAAAGTAGGCAGGTTGGCAGGCAGTTTGGACACTTCTTCTGTATAAAACTACTTTCTGTTTTTGCTGTACAAAATTCTTCATTCTGTTGACAATTCTGATTCTGTATGTATTTATATATGTTGTACATATTGATGTATTGTAAATTTGACATTTATAATTAATTAGCTGTTTTAGGGATTCACTCAGTTTGCTATATTTATAATACATTTTGTAGAGGCTGCTTAAAGCACTTTTTACTATTACTTCTTATTTTGTTCTGCACTAGTTAATTTCTTTATCTGCTATTTACAGACCAACACAAGCTTTGTTTGTACAGAAATATATTTCCAAGTTAGTTTCATATTTTATGTTATGCTTGTTACTCATTAAGTTGATTCTCATTAATTTGATATTTTTAAGTAAATGAAGAATCTATTAAACAAATTATGTAGTATATTTACACAAAACTTGAATTTACAATGCATGAAAATTATGTCTTGATAACTTTGAAGAGCCTATATGCATGGGGCCTCTTTGGAATACGATGCACATTTCAATTAATATTCTTATTATATATAATTGCTAGACCCAACATAGTTTAAAGTTGATGTATCCATTAAATTTTGCAATGTGCAAACAGATTTTTTTTTATTTTGTCCATGTTTGAGGAGGTTTCTCGTTAGATTATTAAAAAATAGAAATATAATTTACTGGTGTAAATTGCTACACAAAACTCACCTTATCCAGACTGTATAAATTAATAAATGAAATAAATTGCTTTGAGGTGCTTATATGAATACCAAAAGTACACCGGTTATGCTCTGTTAGGGCTCTGTCAGCAAAATGGTTTCAAAACATATTCAGTAGTATTCTTCAGATTACTTAAAGAGAAATGTTTAATGGTCATCCTAGTCCATCATATTATATTTTTATTAAATCAGTACATATTAAAGTAAATTTGTATTTTAAATGTAAATGATTTCCTATGGCACATTCAAACAGTAATTCATAAAAAGCTTGTACAATTATACATAGAATGTTGAAGATATTGTAAGTTTGTTAATGCTGTACTGTATTGAGCAAAAAATGTCTTCAATCTTTGATCAGACAAACATTTTGCTTTGAAAAGGAATAAAGGAAAATTGAATTTCAAATTAAAATTCTCCTATGATTTCTCTCTGGTTTTAGAATGCCAGATGTGGGTTTTCTTAAAAGTCTATCAGCCTTTTAAAAATGTATGAAGTTTTGTGCTTAGTCCTGTGCATAATTATGTTGTAACCTATTCATGAATTACGCTTGAAACAATGATAGATGCCTTCATCCTCTAGGTGGTTCAACCAGTCACTGCCACAATAACTCGCAACATGTTTCCCTAGCACTGTACTGCTAAATTGGGTCAGTTTTCTCCAGTTGTTGTATCTACTATCACTGATATGAGCATGTTTTGACTTTGCTAGTTCGGTCAATAGTTGTTTTAGTTTACGACTTTGTACAGCGTGCAGTTAAATACTTAAGAACACAGTTTATAGAGTGTTATAATTGAATATAAGAATAATTGGTCTTATAGTTTCATTTGGTTCAGCCACTTTATGGCTTAGCTAGGGGTTTGGTCAAGAGGTGGCCGAATGAGACAGATTCTAGAAAGGGCCCAAAATATGTATTCTGTTGGTACGTAGTAAATAAAAAATATTCGAATATGAATTGAGATATTTTTATAATACCTTTACCATTTACTCACAGTAGTACTTGTGGAAGAAAGTATCCATAAGACCAATCGATATTTTATTCTTTACTCAAGGACCACAAGATATTGTAGGAAACACAATTGGGAGGCTCTATGAATACGCATACCAGAGCTATATTGGATAAAATTTGAATGAATAACTCTGAATGGAAAATTGTTTGTTTTAAGTGACTTCGATAGAATGGAAAATCTTATAGTTATTTAATTTATTATGACTAACACAATACAATGTACTTTGTCTGCCATAATTAGAAAGATTATTATTAGATTAAATTTAAAAAGTGAAGAAATATTATATTTATTATAAATGAAAATAGTAAATAGTATATATAAAGTAAGTATTATTGTTTTGTGGAAAACTTGCCCATAAAAAAACTTTCATTATGCCTTTATTCTCTTAGTGACTTCCTTGGTCTTCATTTCACCAGCAAGTCTTAAATAGTTGGCTACAGAGAAGTTATGAATGAATGTATTTCTGCTTGAAATACAAAATACATATCAATGCAGTGTTAGTAATAATACAATATTTATCTATACAATAAATAAAAGTCTATATTCTTATTTGAAGTTAGTTAATAAACATAAATAAATAAAATAATACACTAGATTTTTTCTTTTCTCAATGGAAATAAGCCTACATGGGCCCGGTGGCCTGTGCGTAGGCTTGAATCATTATTATGAAATATATTAATAAATAAATAAGAGAACGAAAAAAGATAAAAGAAAAAAATTGCAAATATGAGCAGCTATCAGTTTGACAGTTCATTATGGAAAATGAGATACTAAGCAGAACATGTGTGGGGTGGGAGGGAGGTAAGAAAGGGAGCAAGGGTCTGCCCGCTTGTAATCTAGCGATATCAACGCCTCAGCCTCATCAATAGCTAAATCTAATAAGAACTTTTTGACTTGGATTTTAAAAATTGACATGGACAGAAATTCAAATATGTTGCAGTTTTAAACAAAATTTAATTATATTACGATACAGTACATGGGATATGTAAAAAGGGTTTGTTTTTGAAAAGGATTTTCTTAGCTGTAGAGTGACTATTCCTGTGTTTGCTGCATATCTAGTGTTGTGAGAGTGATTAATTTTGAAAAATATTGAATTAAAATGTTAAATAAATGTATAAGAAGAGTTTAAATGTAAAGCTGGCGGACAGAAAGTAAAGCATATTCATTGAAAAGATCATTAGTGGGATAACGTCTAGGCTTACTGAACCCAACTTTTAAAATACACTTTTGAGAAACAAATCGGGGTTTGAGTAGAGATTTATGTGCTCCTCCCCAATATATGTTTGAGTAGAGATTTATGTGCTCCTCCCCAATATATGTTTGAGTAGAGATTTATGTGCTCCTCCCCAATATATGTTTGAGTAGAGATTTATGTGCTCCTCCCCAATATATGTTTGAGTAGAGATTTATGTGCTCCTCCCCAATATATGTTTGAGTAGAGATTTATGTGCTCCTCCCCAATATATGTTTGAGTAGAGATTTATGTGCTCCTCCCCAATATATGTTTGAGTAGAGATTTATGTGCTCCTCCCCAATATATGTTTCCTAAGGTGAGCAATGACTGTATGTAGGTGTAATAAGCTAATTTGATTTCATTTTTATTTAATATATCTTTAAGTTGTTTAAAAGCAAATATATACTTGCGAAGTTTGTTTTTTAAAAGGATAATATGTACAGACCACTTCATTCTGCAATCAAAAGTCACTCCTTTAGAATCACAAGATAACTTTGAGCGTTGTATTTAACGTCTTGCCAATTCCCTCTGTGCGTTAAAAGCAATGTGTCATCAGCAAATAAGAATAATTTGCTATGGAGGTTTAATTTACACATGTTATTTATATAGATTAAAAATAGAATAGGCCCAAGTATGCTTCCCTGAATTATACCATAATCCACTGGCAATGGATCACTATTTACTCCACAAATAGACACAACCTAGCGCCTATCTGAAAGATAGCTTCTGAACCAAGCAAGAGCATTGCCAGTAACTCCAATTGCTTCTAATTTAATTAATAACTTAATCTGTCAATTGAGTCAAATGTTTTTTTTAAGTCCAAAAATATAAGCATAAGACGATTATTAGCAGAAATACAATCATTGATCTCCTTATTGATATCAAACAATGCATTGGCAATATTTCTATCTTTTCTGAATCCATATTGGTATTGATTTATTATATCATTATTATTTAAATAGGAAACAAGTTGATCTTTGACAATTCGCTCTAAGACTTTAGAGAAGATACTCAACAAGGAAATAGGACGGAAATTATTTGATTTGTGCAATGGAAATATTTTTGCTAATTTGAAAACATTAGGAAATACACCCTCAGCTAAGCTCAAATTTATAAAATAAGTTAGGGGACGAGCAAGAATGTGAATGTTGTTTTTTAAGATAAAGGCTGAAACACCGTCCAGACCCGGAGCAGACCCTCCCCTCAGTTGAGTGACATGGTGGAAAACATCCAGTTCTGTTACTGAATTATATGTAAAAAAAGTCTGAAGTCGAAAATCTAAATCCCTCACTAATGGTTCTCCTCCTGCATTGATGTCATTAGCCAAGTGTTGGCCTACAGAAGCAAAAAATGTATTAAATTGATGGCAACATTTTGTATTAACTCATTGCTCACAACCGTAGTTCCAGGTAGAAACCATTCGATTTCAAATGAGTTTTTACGCTTCATCCTGTCAGCCAGTTCATTTATAACGCCCCAGAATAACTTAGCGTTTTTCTTACATTCATTTATTTTATTTCGATAATACTGTCTCCTGGCTAGGTGTATAGATCTACTAAGACTTCACCTGAGATCTGTGAATTGCTGCTTAATTATATTGTTAAAAGGGTTGGTTTTTTAACTTTTTGCTTAACTTGTCTCTTTTTCTAATTAATTTAATTAGATCAGCAGAAATCCAGGGTTTAATTTTTTTGTAACGGCTCTTATGTGTAACAATTCGTTTTTTAGAAGATGAGATTGCATTGTTAATGTTATTGATAAAACTAGAAGCGCAAATATTATCATCCAGGCTATTTGTAACAGAGTCCCAATTCAGGTGAGAGAGAGAGTATCAGTGAGTACCGAATGGTCAGTGTAATAAGCTAATTACACTGTGGGAGTAATAGTAGTGGCGGCAGAAACAGTTGTAGCAACAGGAAGTCCTACACTGTAGTGGTCGGTAGTGCTTGTGTGGAACACAGCCGATCTCACACTACGCAAGTCATCGTATCGTAAAAATATATGGTCCAAGCATGTCTCACTTCCACCAGTCACTCTTGTCGGTTTGTCAATACATTGTACTAGTCCATTACCAAGTAAATAGTCTAAGTATCAGTCTGTGATTTCATCAGGGCTCATTAAATCCAAGTTTAAATCGCCTATAAGAATACATTTAATATTTTTATTTACATTGTCATAATAGTTTTCTAAAGCATTAATAAAAAGTTCCGTATCACTGTCAAATGTTCTGTATAGGGCTAAGAGGTTATATTGTTTATTATCAAAGTGAAAATCTAGTTTAATACCATATACATCACCTAACAATCTATGAAACAGTTGCATTCAGTCGTTTGTTTACGTAAATGATAACACCGTCATTCTGGTTTCTCTGTGTTGTAGACAGTACAAGGTCAAGCCCTCCATCTCCACCCTCTCCCCGATACCACTCAACCAACATTCAGACAACACTATAATGTCTAGCTTTGGAAATAAGCAATCTAAATAAATTAATAGATCATTGAAATTTTTTGAAAAACTCCTGATATTGCAATGAAATATGTTTAAACTGCCAGAATCCTGCTCAAAACAAAAATCTTTATAACTATTTAATGTGCTCAGCTCAACGCATAAGATGGAATAATTTGACTCATCATCGCTCTCGCACCACATACCAGGGGTCTCCACACCGGCCACCAGCCCAGTCACAGCATAATTATATACTTAAATTATAGACTATAATACACATTGGAATTTAATTAAATAAATTAATAATATTAAAGATAAAAAGTTAAATAAATTAATCAGTGCATTATAACTGTTGAGAATAAAGTTAATTAGCTTTTAAATACAAACAATGATAAGATGAACAAGAGACTTTTAAACTAATATTCACAAGATCTAAAAAAAGAAACAATAAGATTTAATCTTTGACAGTTTAAAATCATCTAGGCTTGATTAAAGGAAATTAAAATATAACTGTTAATATTAACAATGTTGATTATAGATAATTGAAAATAATAAGACTAATATGAAAAATAAAATATATGAAATTATATAAAAACAAAGATGCCTATATGGAATATATGAATTCATGGAAATTATTACTTGATATCACTTACTGTAATGACTTTAGAACAAAAAAGGGGAAAAAACCTATAATCTATTTAAAGACTATGAAAGCATGTTATATTGTATTTAGAAAAGTTATAGTAAAATTAATTTAGAATAATCGGTAATGAATATTATATTGGAATTATAGTTGAATTTATATTGATTTTATTTATTTATTTATTTTTTACTAATAGATAATATGATCACAGAAAAACTAATGAAAAAAAATTAATAGATAAGATCGTTGACTATTTATAGGGAATTGTAATAATATAAAGTACGATATGGCTAGTATAATTTAACCTATACATTTAAAAATAAAAAATAATATAAAATTAGGTAACAGAAATTAGATTAACTGATCTGACCTAATTTTTTGTGAACTAGTCCAAGTCCTACACGTCATACTCACGGATTGCGTATTCCCCTTCCTTAGGCTTCAGTAGTACCTTCCCGTTGACAAAGGCGGCATGATAGACCTTCCCCTCTCGCTTCATCCTCTGGGCACGTCTCAAGACCATGTCAACCCTTGGTCAAAGATTGTTGTGAGCTGTTCGTTAACGTAGACGGACGTCTATGGGAAATGTGGTGATACATCCTGCGCGTCGAACCCCTTCCGAGCTCTAGCTGCATTCATCCATTTTCCTTTCACACTTCGTGACGTGAATTGGACGATTAAGGGGGGGGGGGTTGCAGGTGTTTCTTAGAGTAAAGACATAGGCGGTGATCTATTGACACATCATTTCTTCTGAATTCGACATCTCTGCTGAAGACTAGCAACACATCCCAACATATCTTATACATCTTCACCTTTTGTAGAAGGTAGGCTCAGTAGCTCTATGTTGGCGCATCTAGAGTGCTGTTCAGAATCGATTAACTTCATGCGGAGTTCACTTATTTCGGCACGCATCTCGTCGTGATCATTTTCAAATCGAACACACTTGGCTTCAAGTTTCTCTGTTTTCTTCTAGAGTCTCTATCCTTCCATTCATTAGTAAGAGAGTTTAGCGACCCTTTTACTTCACTAATGTTCTTATCGGTATTGGAATTGATTTCAAGTTTCAACTTGTTAAGTGCATCCACAAGGGCTTTAGACATGCCACTCACTCTTCATTATTATTAACAGATGAAGCCTCGCTTTTTCAAGATTCACATTTCCATGATTTTATTTTCGTCTTCATAAGATTCCGTTCAGAGCCTTCACACGTATACACGCTTGATGGAACATAGCGGCACAATCCGTGCATTTAAGACTAGCATCACTTGTGACGAACTGAACACTATATTTGACACACTTTCCTGACATTTCAAATTACTTTTAATAATTGAAAAATATTATAATAATTATTTAAGAACTATAAACACAATGAATAAGCGGAACGGCAAACTTGAGAGTGACTAGGCTGGAGAGCCGGTTAGCAAGAAAACTCAGGCAACCAGATAAGCGTCTGTCTTGGTCGACTGACTGATAACGACAAAAAATGAACATCGGTAGTAAATGCCTGGTAATATTTTGATGCAAAAAAACAGTGTATTACTGTCTTGTATCACTAAGGCTCTTATCAGACCAAAAGGTATTCTATTTGCTTTAAAGTAACTACAGTAAACCTTGTTTTATCCGGACCCAAATTATCCAGATTCCGGTTAATGCGGATCAGCTGATTGATCCAGTGGATGGTGAATATTTGTTTTCAAAAGTTCTTACAACACCATAGCTGTTATGTTCCACGCTTTTTATTGTTTCTATTAGTTGTCACTGCGACACACCCTCGTACAATCAAAACTGGGCCTACGAGGGTGGGTGCGAAGGCACCGGACTCAGTAGGACAGAGAATAAACAACAAACACAAGTTACGGTCAAAATGCAGTTTTATTTAAAGAACAAAATTTAAATTAAAAAGGTTAATAATTTATATTGAATACATACATACATACATATCCTAGTCCCGTTCCAGTTTACTGGGTCTGGGTGTTGACAAGCACTCTCCATCTTCTTCTATCAAACCAGATTCTTTCTTCCTCAATCTGCTCCCATCTGTACCCTCTATTTCCGATCTCTTCCTTAACACCTTCTAACCATCTCTTTCTCGGTCTACCTCTAGCCCTCCGTCTCTCTTCTTTACTTTCCATCATTTTCCTTGGTAGTCTGTTTGGATCCATTCTTTTGATGTGCCCATACCACCGTAAAATATTCTGACCTATTTTTTCTCTTATGCTTCTAACTCCTAGTTCCTCTCTTATATCTTCATTCCTCACTCTATCTCTTCTCGTTTTTCCACACATACCTCTCAAAAACTTCATCTCTCCTGCCTGTACTCGGCTCCATTCTTTCTCATTCATCGTCCATGTCTCCGATGCATATGTAATTATTGGGGTATAATATGATTTAAACATTATCATCTTTGCTTTTGTGGGTACACTTTTGTTCCACACCAGGTGTTTTACCGTTTGGTAAAAATTTCCACATTTTTGTAACCTAGCTGTCACTTCTTTCAATTTCCCTTCCTTCGATATTAGTGCTCCTAAATATTTAAAATTCTCCACTGTCTTCAGCGGTTCCCCTTCTATGGTTATGTCTGCATTTATTGTTCCAGTCCTTCCAACCACTAGAATTTCACTCTTTTCTTTGCTAATCTTTAAATCATTTTCTTTGAGTTGCTTGTGCCATTCATTTAAACGCTCTTGAACTTCATCTACAGTTTTCCTCCATATCAATAGATCATCGGCAAAAATCATTGTATTCAACTCTCCCTTTACTTTCTTCTTAACTGTTCTTGTAATCTTTTCCATTACTATATTAAAGAGTATAGGTGATAGCACACTTCCTTGTTTCAATCCTTTCTTTATCTCAAACCAGTCTGTATCGCCTAAATTTGTTCTCACACAGCATTTATGTGCTTTGTACATTTCTTTTACCCATCCTATATAATCATCATCTATCCCTATTTCTTTCATACTGTTCCATACTGACTCTCTCTTTACAGAGTCATACGCTTTTTCAATATCAATAAAAACTAGTATCAATTGTTCATTGTACTCCCATTTCTTTTCACTCAGTTGTCTCAGTGTAAAAATAAGGTCCACAGTGCTTCTATTCCTCCTAAAGCCATGCCATTCTTCACTTAATTCTTCTTCTACTTTTCCTTTGATTCTATTTAGAATAATTCTTTCAAAAACCTTAGCCATTTGTACCATCAGTGTTATACCTCTATAATTTTTGCACTGTCTCCTATTACCTTTTTTAAACAGCGGGACTATCTGCCCTTTACTCCATTCATCTGGAGTATTATGTTGAATAAACTAACCAAATAATTAGAAAATAGCCTATTGCTCGTTTCTGGCTTCAGAGAAAATTTAGGCCTGACCAACAGTTAAATATAAAATTATCCAATAAAAAATATAATCTTTAAAAACTTAACAAATTATTATATGTGTGTTTGCAAAGTATTAAAAAGCTTTAACAATACACAAATAAATAACAAAATATATAACAGGACAAACAAGAAAACAATATTTAACAATAACTACAAATAATAAAAGATAACAAAATAATTAATAAATAAAACAAACAAAATATTCTATGGCAGCTTTACTATCTGGGGCCTCAGGAACGCAAAAGTAATTTTGAGATTAGGCCAATTCAGAAAAGTTAACAAAAAATCAAACAAAAGATTTAAATTACACCGAATCCAGCAGGCACAACTGGGCAGCTCCTAATGTGAAAAGAACATTTGATAACAAGCCCCCGAGAACCCCGTTAACAAAGAACCATAAAACCCCCAAAAAATTATTTTGTGAATCCCTCTGGTCTGAGGAAGGTGAGCGTGGTTCACTGAAATCGATCACCATAATATTTGTGCTATTTGTACTTGTGTTGTAATATTTTTGTGCTTATATTGTAATAGGTTTGTGTTGTGTGACATTTACTTGTACTGTATATGTACCAACACTTATTATGCCAATTAAAAAAATTTAAACAAATGATTTAAATTAATAATACATAGAATCCAGCGGGTGAAACTGGGCAACTCCTAATGGGAAAAGAAAATTTGATAAAAAGCTCCCAAGAACACGGTTAACAAAGAACCCTAAACCCTCCCCCCCCCAAAAAAAATATGTATATATATATATATATATAAGCAAATTAAAAATAAAATCTGTACATAACAAATTCCTCTCCAAACAAAATCCTCCCTCCCCCTTTATCACATGTACAAAGTCCCAACGTCTCTAAACTGACAAACAATAACATTTTATTTATGCAAGTTTTTGCAACACAAAAATCCACAAACGGTGGCAGAGAGGGGTGAAGAAATAAAAATAATAATAAATAATAAATGAATTTATTTTCTCAATTTGCTACAAAATAACATTCATTATTAAACAAAATTCACCAGGTATACAAAAATAACTAAAAGGATTGACTTCACCTGCATGCCGAAATCTTCTGCCTGGAGAAACATTCAACAACCCAGGGAGGAAAAGGTGGTTGCTCCCTCTGGGCCGCAAAAAAGACCTAAAGGACAGCCCGGCCCTTTACTACGTCTCCAGGCGACATAAAGGTAGAAGGCAATGCAGGTGACTATCCATCTCCTCTCCTGAACCCTGCAGCCAAAAGCTGAAAAGACCCCACAAAATTAATAGCAGGAGAGGAAACAACAATTAAAAAAAAAAATTAGAGTGAAACAAATAAATCTATAGAATCAATATATACATATATATATATATATATATATATTATATTATATATAAATTATATAATTAATTAAATAATTAAAAGGAAAACTGCCTGAATCAAATAAAAAAGTATTAAAAAACTTAAAAAATTTTAATTTAACAGAGTATGTCCTGAATTTACAAAAATACTCAAAAATGGGTTTCACCTAAAATTTAAAACAGCAAAAATTACACGTCCTTTTTAAAGAAATACAATTAATTATTGCCAAAGCATGTGGTGTCAGGAAAAATCCTGAAAGATAGGCGAGGCCTAGCTAGAATAAAGAAAGTCTGAAAAAGCAAAGATTACAAGTTAAGCCAAATTTTTTAAACTAAACTTTATTAAAATTTATTTTAAACTTGTTTTTTAAAAAAGAAATGAATTGATAAATAGCAATATAAATAAAAAAAAAAAAAAATACAATTAACTAATATTAACAAGAAACTTACAAACAATTACTTGAAAAGAAAGCTAGGCATGGCTTGAGTAACTAGTATAGTCAGCATAAGGAACAGATTTTCTAAATTACATAATAGATAAATATTAAACAGAAAGTAAAATTAAATATCAACTCTAAATAGTACAAATAAGCTTTAACAACATAAAAGAATACATTTTAAAACTGCAGCCATGTGACTGCGAAATATGAACTCAGCTGCGCAATTATACGAAAAACGTGCGAAACTGACGCTGGCAGTTATTATCGATTCATCTGGTGTGAATTCAGCGGCTGATTGAAGAAAAGTAGTGATGTAGTATAACAAATACGGCGTGTCTCTCATAGCAGCGCTGGCATTTTTCGCACTAGCATGGCGTGTCACTCACAGCGACTCCCGGCACTATAAGGGTTAACTTGTATTTTTTAATCCGGATTTATATGTACCCAGATTGGGATACCGTCACATTAGTCCAGATAAAATGAGGTTTACTGTATCTCAAAAAAAGTGCTCTTAAATTTTAATGAATGCGGTGTAAAGTCATAATCACACCGTTTACATATTTCACAATAATATGTTAATAAAATCATTTATCTGAAACTTCTTGTTGTCCATGGACCATTGGTCGGGAATCACTTTATTAAACAATGCAACATTGTAGACTCCCATTTTGTAAGTAATTGAAGAACATCAACTGTTCCTTTGTTTGTATTGGTGTCTGTTTCCATCTGCAGCATGACTACAGTTTTCAGATCCAACAGGCTCACTTTAATTAGGTATAAATAATCAAGTAAATTGTTTTTAACAAGGGGGAATAATGAAAAAGGCAAAAAAACAAATATTTTCTGTTATACATCCTTATATATTCAAATAACATTGTTTCATCTTGCTGAATTAAGACATAGACAGTAAAAGAAAAATAGTTGATTTCATTGAAGTATTTTCTTGCTTTTGTTAAGCACGTTTAAAGTGTTTCAAGAAAATTGTAGGAGTTTGTTTATTCTTAAATTAAAAAGAGAATAATGTTGCATTGAAGACATTATATTTGGTTATTACAAAATAGTATTTTTTTTTCAGATAAGATAATTTATTTACACAAAAAGAGAATAGCGTTAAACAGCCATCTCATTATAATGATAAAAACAGTTTCTATCATTTTCTTCATGGGCACATACCTGTCCCTTTACCAGCAAGACGGAAATAAATAAAAGAAATTATTTATTTATTCGTAAGATGCCAATCTTAAATATATTGGCGAATATGGATTTTCAATGAGTGAGTGTAGTTATTTCTATAAACTAAGGCAGATTATTCCTTAGAAAGTGTTATTAATTAAATAGTCGAATGACAAATGAACAGCCGGTGGTTATCAGCTGATCCCTTTTAAAATTTGCTATGAAAAACATTTAGCTTATGAAGCTGGGATTTAACCCACGCTACCGGCCAATTACACTGTTTTGTATAAAAGTAGCCTACTAGCTGACTGCCTGTGCATCGCTACGGGGTGCTTCTCTATGCTTGCTATTGCATTGATATAAAAGCTCGACCTGCAGCATCACTATATAACAATAGTACAATTACAACATTGCGCAGTACTTGTGCTTCTATGTTTAGTTTTTGATTTCTAATAATCTCGAAGTATAGTGATCAGACTCAGAGCAAATAATTCTTAAAGAAGCTTATTTCACGGGATTTGTTCATGCCCTATGACCAAGTAATTGCTGTATTCCAGTTAATTTTGAAATTTTTTCATTATAGTGTAGAAAACCCCCTACACTGAAGTCAACTGTAGGGGGATGCAAAGTAACAGAGTCAGAGGTAGTATAAATGACCTTAAACATTTCACAGTGAAAACACATAGTCAGTTGCATGTGTCCTCACGGTGAGTGGGTGAATCACAGTCAGTTGTGGGTCACAGTCAGTTGCATGACTACTTTTTATAGTCATGGCTGTATTTCCCATCTACACCAGAAAGTGATCCTCTGTGCCAAATTTAAGGTAGTTCGGCTGGCAGTAGAGACAACTGAATCTGCAGCGCTAGCTCTATCTCTGACCCCTCCTATAGGCGCACAATAAGCATTTTTGGCTTAGGGCTGTTAACAGGTTTGAAGCCTGGCCCTCCAAATCGTAAAATACCCCTCCCCATCTTGTTCTCTCACTCCAATCTAATTTGTTTCCCATCCTTCCGAATCCCTGTCTTGGGCGTGTTTTTTAGTAGTGATTTTGTACTGTGATTGTATTGTATCTGCAGTTGTATTGTTGACTTTTCAAGGAATTTGGTTTTCTATCGAAGTATGCGCGGATCTATTGTTTTCTAATCACTTTGTCCCTTGTTAACTATTTTGTTAGTTTTCAGCAATTTTTTAAGATTCAAACTGTTGGCCATAATTTTATCTAAAAATTAGAGCACATATTGTACTTGTTTTACAGTGGTTTCCATATTAACTCAGTAACATTTTTTCTTTATCTTTTGACTTTGATGAGATTGCAGAGTAGTGATGAAGTGAGTGTTGGTGGAAGAGCAAACAAATGAGTAACTACATCTCATAACCAGTCTCGTAACAGAAAACTGCTACAAATGTATTGCTGCTACACAAGTTTTACGACAACTTGAATACTGAAAGTAAGATATCGGAAGTCAGCAATCCAAACTAAGTATGTCTAAAATATGCGTTGAGTAATCAAATTAATTTATACAATACATCTTTAATATTAAGATTAATAATTTCACTTGAGCGTTGCAATAAGAAAGATAAATATATTCTACTGACAGCAGAAATCCTTTCCATTGCATTTTAGATAAATACAATATGCACCATTCCATACAAATATTCCACTGGTAGATGGGAATAAAAATAGTCACTATCTAAAAATCTGAAATTGTGTCAACTAATGTCTTTCCCCCACGATTTGGGATAGGCTGAGAGGGGTATAATTGCAGGAAGTCATTGAAGTGCGATTGTGCGGGTGCTGTGTCTCTCTTTATGTGTGCGCAGCGATTGGATTGTAATATAACATGCGGGTAAAAGTACATACACCAGTTGAGTATATAAAGTTAGTGAATTTTTTTAAATTGTGTGATATTAAAAAGCACATGATGTCAAACACAACGTTGTATTTATCGTCGTAATAAAATAAAAACAAACATGTAACATTTATTATTTAAAATAAAATTTGCTATTTGTAGTAAAATTATGAAATTTAAATTAAGTGATGCGCAAGACCAGTCCTATGAGGGTCTGTTTTTAAAATTTGGGAGTAATTGGCAAAATAGTTTCTTCATGGTGTATGTACCAAGAAAGCCCAATTTTGCATTTTTGAGGTAATGTATTGATTACCATAAACATAATTTTAATGAAATAACTACTTTGGAGGCGTTAAATTGCTGATATAAAGACATTGCAATAGAAAAAAATATAACTTTTTGACCAAAAAGCCGTAAATACTGTCAATCCCAAGTAAAGGCAGGTTTTGTCATGTCTTATCAGTAGGCTATATGCAAATAAGTTTTGCTATTGTCCTATTTACATGAGTTGATTCTCCAAGATAACTTAGTATTGTAGTCTATAAAAATCAGCAAGTTTAACCCTATTTGGGCCCAGCGACTAGTATCTATTTGATTTGTGTGGTACTCATTTGGCCAAGGAACTAGTTACTAGTCCATTGTGCAAGGCTTCGTTTGCCACCATTTTGTCGCTAGTTTTAAAACAAAATGAAAAACCATGCATACTATTTTAAAAAAAAAAGGTTCCAGCGTTGCTATTTTATAATTTCTTGGTAGCTTAGTTGGTTAAATCCTAGCTTCATAAGCTAAAGGTTCTCAGTTCTCCTAATCAGAGTCTTCACACATTTCGAAAGGGATCAGCTGATAAGGCTTTTCTTTTGTCATTGGGCTATTAATTAATGACATTTTCTAAGGAATAGTCGGCCTTAGTTTGTAACAATGACTACATTCGCTCATCTACACTCCTCACACTCATTCGAAATCCATACTCACCCATATCTTGACGATCGGTGTCTAAAGAATAAATAAATATATAAATCATCAATTAGCACTAAGAATTCAGATACAAACAAATAAAACAAATTCCATAATTTGGAAAGAATCATTGACAGCTATGACAAATGTCAGCAGAAGACAAAAATACATCATTTTTAAGAAATCACCAGCAAGCGTATTGTAAAAGCTATTATGATTCCAATTCCACCTGTGGAATAGCGGGAATGTACTCTACAAGGCTGCCTCTGTAACTTTTTCTCTAACTTGACTCGTTTAGTTGCTGTGCATTTATTTTTCAAGGTCTATTTTACAAGAAAAAAATTGTTAAAAAACATACTATAATGTTTTTAGGAATATTTTATTTTAAGAACATTATTCACATCGTATCATATACCATCGGATTCTTGAATAAATTCTGAACAATTAATTATCTTGTTGCGGGCGGACGGTCAAATGTTGCTGGTAGTCAAATGAACAACTGACATTTCCGTGTCATTGCTCAGCTGCTTCTTTGTAAATACATCTGAAAGTGTTACCGTTTCACAAATAATAAGACCCTGTACATACAAATTTACTAAAAGCACCAAAGTATATATATATATTCTAAAACTAGAATGAATTTGCAACATTTTGTATATCTTGAAATTTTGTATATTTACAGTTTTATATTTTTTTTATACCTTTCAAAATGAGAATTTTTTAAGTAATTTTTCCTCATTCAAAAGCTATTCTTGATTTTAATTTTTATTACAAATAAAATAATGAACCCTGCACATATTCTTTTTTATTTGGATCATTTTGGATAGTATAGTATGTAATATGTTGGTATTTTATAACATTTCAAATTTCTTTATTGCCATTGAAATATTTATGTCAGTTTTCTAGAAAATGATGAATACGATTAAATTTATTTTGCAACTATCTCAGTAATGTTTGTAAGCATTACAAAAACTTTGATAATTATGCGTACAGAACTAGATTATAAAACCTTTTTACAGGTATTCTTATTAAAAAAATTATCTATTTTTTCAAGAGACATGCTTTTGAAATTTACATTTTTAATTTTACAAATTTTTCTGTTTATTATTTCTGTTTATTAGCTTGTAAAATCTTTGAAAATATATATTATCTTTTATATCAATAAAATTCCCATTTAGTGCTGAATAAAATGACACATAACATGACAAGGTTTTGATAAAATTACAAATGTTAGGTGCGTTTATAATTTTGAAGAGATATGGTGACATCAGATCAATACGTCAACATGGTTCAAGAATTTGTTTGCCAGAACTTGAAGAAATGGGTTTGGGAGAAGTGTTGTTCCATCAGGACGACTGTCAACGACTGTTTTGCGGCAACACTTTTCAGGACGGCTCATCTCCTCGAGATGCAATCTGCATTGGCCGGTGCGGTCTCCAAATTTAACCCTCTGCGACTACTTTCTGTGGGGTTATCTTAAGTCATTAGTTTATAACGAACCCTTAATGAATTGAAGAATAACATTCGTCACGATGTTGCCAACATACCTGTGGATATGCTGCAGAGTTCAAAATTGACTGAGACAGTGCATTCAAAATAATAGACACTATTTGCCTGACACAATTCTGAAAACCAGGTAAACATAAATTTCCAATGTTGTTCTTAATGATTGAGTAACCAAATAAATAAGCACGTTCCTTTGTCCCACCCTGTATCACAAATGGATGTTTATGGATTTTAGTCCAGTCAATGATGTTGAAAAGGTTGTCAGGAACCTCAGTCAAGTTAGCTTTAGCTGTCTATATAGACCAATAATGTGAAGGATTCCACTTGGAATACGCAGCTTTTAGTTGCCTCTCTTCACATCCTTCTGTTTTTTATTACAACAAGAGGATGTAACATATCAGTTTTTGGTGTATAAGGCAACACCACCGAGCTTGTGTTGTTTTCAGCAGAAGTTAGGTATTGAATCATTGGAGCAGATGGTCTTTTATGAGTCAAACAGTCTCTTGCAGTGGTGTCAAAATAATAATCTAATTTTAAATGCCGATAAAACTAAACTTTTAAACTTCCGTTTATCTAATAGGGCATCTGCAGTAAACAGTAGTGTGATATGTGTTCTTCTAGAAGACACAATTGTGAACTCTTCCCAGGATGTGAAATTCCTTGCCCTTACTCTTGATGACAATTTAAACTACAATAAACATATTGAAGGAGTGGCCAATAAAGTATCAATCACAGTCTTCATCCTACGGGCACTGAAAACAGTAGTGAGCTGTTTCAGCTTACTATGGCATAATTTACCCCTATCTTTCATATGCAGTACCGTTTTGGGGAAGTGAAAGCCAAAGGACCGCTTTTTTGTTCTGCTTACAAAAGAAGGCTATAAGGGTCATCTTCTCCCTCCCCAGAAACCAATCATGCAGAGAAATATTAAGAACCAGCAACATTTTAACATTCTCTTCCATTTATATCTTGGAGACATTACTGTTTGTTAAGAACAATGTTACAACGTTTAGTTTTCCTTCCAGTCACAGTTATCAATTCCGCAATAACAATCATATTCCCATTCCTAAACATTCAACTTCATTTTTTCAAAAACAATTACTTTATAATGCTGTAAAACTTTACAATAGTCTCCCATTATCTTTAAAGATCGAGCAGGATCACCGTTCTTTTAAGAGGGGTTTAAAACAATGCTCTTGGAGGAAGTAGTCTACAGCGTCCGGGAGTTTCTGGCTGGTAGTCGCTAATAAATTCCTGTGTAATGTTTTAGTTAATAATATATATTAAATTATTGTATTGACTTAGCTAATGCAAATGTATTGTTGATTTGGCCAAATAACAAGTTTGAGGTGTGCCTTGTTAGATTAGCTAATTTGAACTTAGCTTCCTTCAGGCCATGTTCAGTCAGTGTCAGGAGATTCTGTTAGCAAAAGGTCAATAATATGGTCAATTTTATATTCTAGTCCTCGTACATTCTGATGTAGTATTTTTTTTTTATATTCTATTCATTTTTATGTACATATGATACAATGAATAGCATTAAGGTTCTAAACACTAACTTACTTAACTAAACAAATCAAACAGTTTTGAAATTAATAAATATTTACATTGTTTAGTACTGACTCTAGTTACAAACTCTGTTCTGGATGTTCAGTTTATATTAGAGAGTGGTGAAATGATCTTTGGTGTTAGGAATTTTTCTTTAGGCGAAACTCTAAAAAAAAAAAAAGAAGGTGAGTTACATGTCAAAACTGGATCCAGCCTTTGGTAATTGTAATTTATATTTTTATCATCTATATATTTATTGAATACATTTTCTATGTTTTCTACAGGAAGTCAGATTTTAACTGTTGATGGCGAATTCAGTTTTTTATGCGTGGTCTTGCTGGTTCCGACAAGGGCAACTTGTTTGAAGTCATCCTTTTTATATAACAGCACTGCTTCCCTCAATGTGTTTCTTTTACAGTTCTGGTGGGTATCTTCAGTTCTTATTTTGTGGGGTTGGGTTTGCTGTCATTTCTTGATGTTGAGGGCTGCGTGTTACAGTTTCAGTGACGTTTTCAAGTTGATTTTGATGTTCTTCTCTGTATTTGAAAGCTTTAAGGGTAGCACTAAGTTAGTTTTTGTGTTTCTCACTTTTCCATAGCCATTTATCATTAGGATAGATGATGGGTGTAGCATTAGGATAGGTGATGGGCGTTTATGTTTTTAGAAGTGTTTTCAAGTCCTGATTTGGAAATGTTTTTACTGTTTCGGCTTTATTTGTCAACTTTCCATGTTTCCCATTACTTGGAATGGCTCTTGAATTGTTTTGTGAAAATGTTGTTGAGTCCCGACCTCTGTGCTATGATCTTTGGTCAACAATTTGAAATATGTTGATACGTCAGATTTATCAAGTAGCATTACAAACATATTATTTTAACAGTATTTTTCAATGCAGATCAGTGCTTTTCTCAAATTCATTCTGGCAGCTGTTGTTTGGACATGAATGTCCAAAATATTTTTGTTTTTTATTATTATCACCTAATTGTCTTAGGCTACTTTCTATTTATATTCAAACAATAAAGTGATGTATTGTGATATATGTGTACATTTTAAAATATTTGATTAAAATTGATATTTCACTAAGGTATAGTATTAATAGTTAATAAAGTTTTATGTGATTTTACTCATAGACTAGAAAAACATGGCAATGTGCCTCAGCAGGTCATGGAAGTTTTTGATGAAAGTTGGAGGATATTACAAGACTAGGAACCTCCATGGCATAATAAATAAGGAATTTGAAGTTGCAGAAACCCAAACAATTATGACTCCAAACTTCTATTTATCTCCCCGGTTTTGGAGTGTGTTGTTGAAAGATCAAGGTCTTTATATTTTGCCTCCATTAATAGTACATGCTGTGAAGTGTGTAAGTAACTATGCTGATTTTTTACAACCGCATAAACTACAGGATAAGAATGTTATTTTAATGCCACTAAACAACTCAGAAAATCTAAGAAGAGAGTGGTTCACACTGGAGTACATTAATTTATAATAAACAGACACATAGTTTTTACCACTATGACTCTATTAGGGGACATAACCTTATTTCTGCAAAACAACTAGCAAGAAAAATACTAATATACACTACAGGAAATGACATTAAACCAGTTATCACAGAGATCGTGGGACCACAATAAAACAATGGATATGACTGTGGTATTTATATGCTTTATGCTATCGAAATACTTGCTTCAAATTTTTTAATGACTCAAACACTAAACATAGAAATACTGAAAAATGTGGTTTGGACTGATACTGATATAATAATAAGGAGATCGGTACTTGCCTACATCATTTATAATAACTATAAGATTTCTACAAGTACTCTATCCAGCCTAATAGCTACATCTGTAATATCTCTAAATGGTTCTACGGCATCAGGACAAAAAAATTTGGGTTCAAATCTGACATTAACTGAAAAAAGTACACAAACCCCAGTTATGCACTCATTGAAAAACATTATACCTCAACTACAAGAAAACAAAGTGCAGTTAGAGATTCAAACTATAAATAAAAATGATAACTATCAGAAACCCTCAAAAAACAAAAAGAAAGTTATAAATATTTGTACAGACAGTCATGGAAGACATCTTGATCATTTGTTACGAGAAAGACTTGATAAAGATGTTTTTAATATTAACAGTGTTATAATGCCAGGAGCTCGATTGGATGAGATTATAAATGAAGTCTGTGAAATTAATAAAAATCCAAGTGATTATGCAGTACTCATCGCAGGAGCCAATGATATTTTTAAGGGCCAAGTAAATGCTTTCATTCAAAATCTAAAACAGGCAACAATTAGGCTAAAACCTTGCCGAGTTATAATTGGAAGTATTCCATTTCGGCGTGACCTCCCCTTGTACCACAGAATCAATGAAGATATCATGGTTTTTTTGGATCTATGTTATGAAACATCTGGAATTCATCTGAATTATCGAGGAAAGAAGATAGTAAGCTCCAAGATTTTTAATCTTATTTCCACCAGTCAAACTTTCAAAGTAGCATATCCATCATATCATCGCATCATACCAATATCTAACAATATCAGTCTTGTGGAAGCTAACATGAAAGAGATAATAGCTAAATATCAGAAGAACAATGGTATTGCCTTTGCACATTGCATTTCGGCTGACTTTCACAGTAAGCGTCATATGTCAGCAGGAGTGGCTGTAACATTTGGAAACTGTTTTGGGAGGCCATCTTCATCAGACCTGATAAACACCCACTTAACCTGTCAAAATAAGGAGAATATTAATGTGTATGGAATGGTGACAAAAGCTGAATACCACATGAAACCTACTACAGAAGATTACAACAAATCCTTTAGCCAACTAATTGAAGATATAAAAGAAAAGGATATTAAACTTCTCATTTGCTCACCACTGGGTTGTGTGAGGGACAAAGTACAGGTTGGATTATTTGCTAATAACATCATAAATCTTCAGAGAGTTACTGGAGCTTCCATCCATATTATAACATACAACCAACGCTCTACTAGGGCACTGTTAAATGGCTACAATCATGATGAATTTCTAAAGCTTCTTCAACGTACGATTTCCGATCAATGCAATAACCAATCAAGAACCCAAAGTCCACATAATACTAAATTGCAACACCAAGACTATAGCACTCCTACAGTACAATGTCAATATTCTCCTGTATCTGCAAGTCCCCCATTCCGAGGATGGTCTGCTTCAGATCATCAGAGTAAATCTAGGAAACATCATGGAACTACCACAACAATTCATCTGCAACCAGCAATGACGGGAGCACCACACTATAACCTAGGATGTTGGACATGATATCTTTCCCTCCATTGGCAGCTTCAATGGATCATCTCTCTCTCTCTCAACAGCAAAGCTTAAGTGACAGTGATAGTGGTGAATATAATGGGCAATCTAGTGTTAACCTACAGACAAATGTACCTACACATAACAGTAGTGGTGATTTATTAAGTATGTCTTTTAACACACAAAGCAACAATTTTTTAGATTTACAAATAAAAAATTAATCACTTTAAATAAAATAAAAAGTCAAAATAATGTTTTAATTTTTTACCAAAATATTTTACATCTACCCTCTTGTATGGACATTTTATCTATGAATCTGGAAGAGATAAAACCATATATTGTTGCTTTGTGTGAGCATAAGATGTCTCATGAAGACATTTCTAGACTTAATTTAATTAATTACAAAGTATGCTCCCATTTTTCGCGCACATTAAGTGCAGGGGGTGGGGTTATTATACTCGCCCGTAATAATGTTATGTGTAAATGTTTGTCGATTAAATCCATCCAAGGTTTAGTAATAGAAAAGGAATTTGAATGCTGTCTAGCAACAGTAAAGAGAGATAAATATTGCTTTGTAATAGCATACTTGTACAGATCTCCTCAAAACAAATATGACGAACCATTTTTAAATAAATTAGAAGTATTAGTAGAAACACTATTAACAAAATAAAAAAATATTTGCATTGTTGGAGATCTTAATATTAATGTTCTGGACCATAACTCAACTTATATGAAATTTTTTAATATTTTAAAATCACATGGTCTAACCTACATGATAGACTTTCCAACCAGGATTGGTAGTACATCTGCAACCGCTATCGACAATTGTATTACTAATATAAATAAAAATACAATCAAAGCTTACGGTATTAAAACAGAAATGTTTGATCATGATGGACAAGTTTTTGAAATATCAAACATAGACAGTAGCTGTTGGTCTCAGAAACAAACTAAACAATATTGCAGGGCTTTTAAAACTATAAATATTGAGTTACTCTGTAGGTATTTACGTTCAGAGACATGGTTGAAAGTTTATCAGGCACCTGTGGAACAAAAATATAACGTTTTTAATAATCTATTTAGCTATTATTTGAACATTTTATGTCCTAAAATTTGGATTACTAAAAAATTAATTACCAAAAACACTTGGGTTACAGATGAAATTAAAAACATTAAAAGAGATATCATAGAAATAAGTGTAAATGCCAAAGTAAGTAAGGATAAAGAACTAGTAAATGACTTTAAAAAAAAAGGGAGCTTAGAAATAAAATTAAAATGTCAAAGTCAAATTACTTTGATAAAAGAATATCAACATCTTCAAATATAAGTAAGTCTATATGGAAACTAATCAATCTAGAGGTAGGAAATATAAAAGATCAGAATTCCAACTTAATGATCACAATTAATAACAAAACAATAAGTAATCCCATTGAAATCAGTAATCAATTTAACAATTATTTCAATAATATTGTTGAGGAATCAGTCATTCCTAAAACAGGATTTAAAAATTATAATATAAATGAAAATAAAGGCCATATACAATCAAACAATGCATTTTCTTTTAGGCAGATTGGTGAAAGTGAGGTAGATGGAATCATTTGATCTTTGGATAATAAAATGTCTTCTGGTGTGGATGAGGTGCCAATATTTCTTTTAAAGAATATTAAACAATACATATTAAAACCATTGACTCACCTAATAAATTCTAGTTTGATAAGTAGTATTTTTCCTGATAAGCTGAAAATAGCAAAAGTCATACCAGTGTTCAAAAATAAAGACAGAGAAGATATGTCCTGTAACAGACCGGTGTCATTGTTATCAACATTCTCTAAAGTGTATGAAAGAATTGTATATAATCAATTATTACATTTTTTAGAATCAAATCAGCTATTAGAGTCCGAACAACATGGCTTTCGCCCAGGTCGCTCTGTACTCACCGCAGGAATAGAATTTATACAAAAAGTCATAAATAAAATAGATTCTGGTGAAAAGATGATTGGAGTTTTTCTCGATATATCGAAGGCATTTGACAGTGTGTCACACAAAATCTTAATTGAAGTCCTTCACTCATTAAATATTGGGGGAAAAGAACTAAAATGGTTTACTTCTTATTTGCAGGATCGGAAGCAATATGTTGAAATTTCTCATTCACAAAGAGATATATTCAACTATATATACCAAGTTCCATGCAATTTACAATATAAGTTAAGGGATTAATAATTACATCTGCAATATATTTTAATAAAAAATTAGAAACCCCATATAAGTCTTCGCTTTTAGAGGAATTCAAAGATTGAACAATTCTACATACATCAGAGCTATTAAGTTTCTTCATTCTAAAGACTGGTCTGTTTATACTACTATCTAGGTGGCCAGAGAGCAGGTCAAGTGCGCTAACTTGGCTATCCTTAGCAACATTAGAATTTGCGCAGTTTAGAAAAAAGTCATTAAATGTATCTGGGGAAATGGATGGGGTAACTCTATTTCTAAAATTATTACAATTTGTTTCTCTTTTTATCACTTGCCATGCTGCTTTTACTTTATTGTTTGAGTTTAGAATATAAGATTCATTATACTTGATTTTTGCATGTTTTAGTTCTTTTCTATAGTAAAGTCTAATTCTTCAAAATGAGGCTCTGTATTCTAAACCCAAAGATGCTCTATCTCTAAGCATAATAACATAATTTCTTAACTTAGCAAGTTCAGGGGTAAACCATTTTTTATTTTTACCTTTACTACCAATTCTAGTGTTTTTACATTTAATGGGGCAACATCTGTTGTAATAGAAGCCAAGCTTTCTAATAAATAAATCCAGAGTGCATTCAACATTTAAGTACTTGTTATAGATATCCTCCCATCCTTCGGTTACCAATCTCTCCCTCAATGCATGAATACATGTTTGGGTAATCAATCTGTAGGACTGATCAGTGTGACTCATACCCAACCCAGAAGATATATTACTCTTGTTTATTTTCAGCCACAGAATATCATGATCAGACATTGATGTTTTAATAATTCCCTTATCACTAACACAGCTACTATAATTAGAAATTGCATTGTCAATACAAGCCCTTTTGCGAGTATTTTCTGAAAACAAACAATATGAGTTATATTCTCTTAATAAATTAACAAACGTATGTACAATTGGTATATCTTTCCTTATATCTATGTTAAAATCACCAAGAATGAAAAAACTACTTTTCTTATGTATAAGTGAATTTAGCAGATTCTCTAGGATTTCTACAAAAAGGGAAAGATTTGATTTAGCACAATATATAGACAGTACAATTAGGTTACAATCAATCAGCTTGATTGCACATGCTTCAAAAGCTGTGTCAACAGCAAACTCCTTTACATCAAATTCCTCAAACTTTATATTTTCTCTCACAAGGAGGAGTGAACCACCATAGCCATTGCTAGATTTACGACAATAAGATGCTCCCCTTAAATAATCCCGTGGAATAAACAAACTTAATTCGGAGTCAGTAAGCCAGTGTTCATTTAGTGAAACCACATGAGCATTAAAATCATTATTTAAGAAAAAATCTAAATCATTAAAAGATGGTCTAATTGATTGAATGTTAAGATGTACAAACAAAAGATCGTTTTTATCTATTAGCAAATTTGATTTGTTTACTGAACAACAAAAGGATGGTCTTATAAAAAACCATCTGTAGTATTTGTGGGCGTTTCTTGCAAAAGGTTATTATTAGAACGTTGAGATTATTCTCCGTCATCCACTCTAATGGAACTGTATGTCAATGATTGCTTCAAGAAAATGAAGACAATTATATGACATCAACTCAGTTCGCTGTAGTGTAATGGTGAGTAAGAAAACTCTCACCTATTTACACCTGATGAGACGAAACAACGTCGAAACAGCACACATGGAGACCATCTGGTCCACGTACCAACATCCTTTCGGTGTGGCCAATGCTTAGCGACCAACTGTTGTCAGAAGGTGCCTTAGCAAGCACTACTTGGAGCGCTATTACTTTTGTTAACGCAGAGTAACCCGTAGACTGTTGTCAGGCGGAAAACTGCAATCATGTGTAATAATTGATGTCTTAGCGACCAATGGTTGAGGTTCGCCCTCACATGGTAGCGAGTAACATACTCGTGAGTCCAAAAACCATTCTTAACCAGGTCAGTATGGTTAAAGCGCTTGAAGATTGAATGATGATCGAGAATAATCTCAACGTTCTATAAACTTACTCCACTACTAAGATCTTCGGACTAACAACTAGTCCATCTCGATTCAAACACAGGTTATTATTGTTATTCAAAATAAAATCAGGCTTAAGATTATCAGAATCTTCTGTTGGGGAAATCAGAGGAGATTTCCCCAACAGAAATGCCAGAGAATCTTGTTGTTCCAGAAGACAAGAATCATCAGCTCTGCTTTCAGGAGATGGATTAACTGAGAAGCTCTTGCTGGTCAATGGTGAGATAGCAACTGTAGATGGACCGGATTCATAGTCTGTATTTAGCTGGAGACTTGTAGTTGTGAGATCTTTAGAGGCCAATGCCGAGCCCATTACTGGACCATCAGTCATCGGGAATACCACAGTAGTAGAGAGTGATATTGGAGAAGTAGATTGACCATAGATCGGATTGGGTTTGGAGGTGTTGTTTAAGATAAACATGTGGCAGGCTGTAGGCTATGTTCCTTATGCCATTATTGACAGCTTTAATAAGTTGATTTTTATAGTTAGATTCTTGCAAATCATACCTATAAGGGATAGTGGACAATATCATATTTGTGTTAGCAAATTCTTCAGTAGCTTTCTCTAATAGAGATAGAAGTTCCTTAGGGTTAGCACTACCACTACCATTGGCAAAATTGTTTGTCCCTCCTATCAAAACGAGACAGTCCTTGCTTGAGTATGACATAATTCATTGCTGAATGTATGACTTTTTCCAAGGGAGCGCCAGGCAACACGTAACCCTGCACCTGACATGTTACTGGTAGTCGCATATGCAGATGATAAGCTAAGTCTCGACCTTGGCTGTCTGATACTATAGACATTCTATTAGTTATGGGAATTTTAGTTGGTTGTTTTATTACATTACTTGATGATGTTGGAGTTTGAAATACCACAGTGCTAATTTTATTTTTTGCCTAAGGATGTCCCACTTTAGACTGACACTGTTTATTTACTGGAAAGTTGGTATTACTTGAATAGTTAGGATTGGGAACTACAGTACGGGTTTTGAAATTACTTTCTGTGTTATTTATTTGGTCTTTCCCCTTTGGTCCACTTTTTTCAGTTTCCAGAACATTTAGCTTTGTCTGAAGTGCTGTAATACAATTTAATTAGGAAATGTGTTCCTTTTTCAGATCTTCAATTTCCCCTTCGGCGGCTCTTAGCTTCTCATCCGAAACTAAACTTCCTGACATTGAAAGTCTCCTTTCTGAATCACTGTTTTCCATAGCTAACCAAGAGAGGACGAGTTGCTTGTTTGATCCAAAATTGTTATTTAGTATATATGCTATCATAGAACGTTTTTTAATCAAGTCAAGTTCTGATGATCGTAACTTGCATATTTGGCCGAAATCTGGGAGGCTTTATTATTGATGTCAGGAAGTATTCAATAGCAACCACACAGTAAATACCACAGTCATGATTGTTTGTTTGCTGTTGTTGTTTGCTAATTTTATAGTTTTCAGCCTAATACTAAAGGTTATTACTTATAAAAAATATTTACATATATACACAACCCTACCAACCACCCTTAGTCCACTTCTTTTACAGATTGTCATGGTAGGTTTCAAAGCACTCACCTAAACACAGGCCTGGCTTGTCAACACATGTTTCACAAAGATATGCAGTTTTATTATCTTTTTTGTGGTTCTTCCAACACATTCTACATGTTTTTCTCTTCAATCGATTCCTCTTGTCACGTTCATTGCTCTTCACACATTTGTGGGCAGCTTATCGCAATCGCCGCTGGCCAGGGGACTCGATTGCTTGTTGGGGCACAGGTAACAGTGATTCTATGACCTGCAGTCGGTAATCATATAAAGACAATTTGTTTTGGTACATATTGTGCAGAGCATGAGAATTTAGTAAGAGCATTTGTATAATGTGTACAAATATTTTTTTGTACCATCGGATCGTTGTATGCTCACAGGGATAATAAGAGAGCATTTGGTCTGCTCTGTCCACCCCACTCATAAAATCATTGTATTTCACAATCGGTAGTGGTTTTACTTTTATGTTCTGTCTCTTATCTATAAATTCAGTCATCTCATTTTCATGTTCCGTGGATATATAGAAAACAGTGCGCTTATCTCTCCACTTACCGATCATAACACTGTTTCCATATCTTGCAATTGTTTCCCCGGTCTTCAGGTTTGCTGTCTTTACTTCTGGTGGTATGTGCTTGCGGTCTTGTCTAAGTGTTCCTGTGGTGTATGTTTTATTGGCAAGAAGTCTAGCTGACAAGCTAAAACTTATAAAAATTGTCCATGTAGACACTATGACCATTGCCAAGCTTCTCCTTTAGAAGGTGCATAACAACCTTTTCTGTATGGCCTACACCGCCAACTACTTTGTCTTGTGATCCAGCATAAACAACAAATTTCAATATAAGGCCCTGGTGTTCACAGAGGGTGTATAACTTGACACCGTATTTATATCGTTTACCTTTGACATACTGACGGAACATTAGTCGTCCTCGCCACAGTATCATTGCCTCATCTATGGAAAGTTCTTTTTGGGGGTAATAGATTTGAATCATCTTGTTATTAAAATAATCTACAATTGGTGAAATTTTTTTATTGATTCACTTTTATCTCTTGATTCTGAGGGTCTAACAAAATGCAGGCAACGCATTATAGCCAGAAAACGGTCTCTTGACATACTGTTACGGAAACATTTGAAATCAAAAAGATAACTTGTTTTCCAATAATCCTGTAATCGGTTTAGTCTAACTGTTCCCATGTGTAACACTAATCCAATAAAAATTTTCAATTCGCCCACAGTTAAATCCTTCCATTTATTTATTCTGGATTGAGGCTGAAGAGTTGGTTTGAATAATACTTCAAAAGCATATTTATTTGTGTTCTTACAAATTTCTTCTAATAAAACGTTATCTAATAATAAATTGAACCAAACAATTGGCTTACCCTCGCCAGGAACGGGAACTAGAAGTGTATCAGTTCTAATAAACTGTAAAGGACGCATTCCGGATGTTGTGATGGTCCATTGAGGGAGCTGCTGTGTATATATCAGGATCGTCATCGTCTTCAGTAAACACGTCAGAATCACCAGAATCCACAATTTGTTGTATGGGTCATCTTCGTCAGTGTCACTGTCAAGCCGTTCATCTGTAAGAGAAATATCTACCCTTTGTTGGAGCCCTGAGGGCCCGGGGATTGCTGGATCCATAGAAATTTACCAGTACACACAATTATAAACCTAATAAATACAATAAAAAATGCACCGTTTTTACTATATACTCACTACACGTTATACACACTATTTTCACTAAATATTGAATGTAAAAAAATATAACAAGAACATATTTTGTACCTCACACAAATTGATTTTATTTGTAGAATGTTATGTTGACTCGTTATGTTAACACTAAATAAACACAATTGTATATAAAAAACAAAATATATAGGAAAACAACACTCGAACAACACTGCGCACAAACAAAGAAAGAGCGGCCGAAAGAACATGGGCGTGGAAGGAACAAACTGGCGGGAATGCCAAACTGACGCGGCAACAAGGTCGACACACATTCCAGACACAATGCTGCGCAGTACCAACCTAATACGACGAAAAACGGCATGTCAGGGAAGCAATGGGAAATAATAGGCGCCCTCTGTAGCCGGCTACCGAGTCGGGTGTAGTGCTCGGCGCCGCATCGGTAGCCCGCTACCGAGCCGCACGGAGTGTGTTAAGTTACTTAATAAACATGAAATTAGATTTATATATATGTCTTAATATAGTAATTTTATAATATATTTTTATATTGTAAATATGACACTATTTAATTGTGCTATTTTGTGCAAATACAAATAAAGATGTTTTGAATTGTTTTTTTTTTTTTTTTTTTTTTTTTATTCATTAGACGCCGATCGTCAAGATATGGGCAAATATGGATTTCGAATGAGTGTAGATGAGTGAATGTAGTCATTGTTACAAACTAAGGCCGACTATTCCTTAGAAAGTGTCATTAATTAATAGCCCAATGACAAATGAACAGCCGGTGGTTATCAGCTGATCCTTCTCAAAAAGTGTTATGACTCTGATTGGGATCGAACTGACAACCTTTAGCTATTAGGTTGTCTAATTTCAATTCACAACCTAATTGAATCATTAGGATAGGTGATGGGCGTTTATGTTTTTAGAAGTGTTTTCAAGTCCTGATTCGGAAATGTTTTTACTGTTTCGGCTTTATTTGTCAACTTTCCATGTTTCCCATTACTTGGAATGGCTCTTGAATTGTTTTGTGAAAATGTTGTTGAGTCCCGACCTCTGTGCTATGATCTTTGGTCAACAATTTGAAATATGTTGATACGTCAGATTTATCAAGTAGCATTACAAACATATTATTTTAACAGTATTTTTCAGTGCAGATCAGTGCTTTTCTCAAATTCATTCTGGCAGCTGTTGTTTGGACATGAATGTCCAAAATATTTTTGTTTTTTATTATTATCACCTAATTGTCTTAGGCTACTTTCTATTTATATTCAAACAATAAAGTGATGTATTGTGATATATGTGTACATTTTAAAATATTTGATTAAAATTGATATTTCACTAAGGTATAGTATTAATAGTTAATAAAGTTTTATGTGATTTTACTCATAGACTAGAAAAACAAGGCAATGTGCCTCAGCAGGTCATGCAAGTTTTTGATGAAAGTTGGAGGATATTACAAGACTAGGAACCTCCATGGCATAATAAATAAGGAATTTGAAGTTGCAGAAAATTATGACTCCAAACTTCTATTTATCTCCCCGGTTACTTACAATTCTTATGTAGCTTGTAATGTTTTTTTACAAATTTATCTGTTACTTGTATTGAATTGTCAGTAAACAAATACATAATCTATTGTTATCTGTTTCAGTAATAGCCGATGCCTTCAATGTTTCTTTGAATATTTATTTTGCTGCAGTCAAAACAAGAGCCGAAGGTGTCACTGTTTTAGTCTTATTTGAATCTGTACTGAAGAATTAATTAATATTTGAGACATTCTAAGAACATTAGGAATGATACGCCAATGTCTTATTATCTTGTAACTTTCCCATCCATTTCTTGTTTTAGATTAATATTATTTGTAAAAACTATTACTGTGATAGATTTTATATAGATATGTCTGTGTACAAATATTGTATTGTAGTTTTAATCTGATAAATAGTGAATGAATCACATAAAAAGCAGGACTTTTTTGTGATTTGTATCTCTTTGAATTTAAGTTGTTTAACACGTTGACTGCCACTTTGATAAGAAATGAAGATTTCACTATTATTAATGAAATAACGAATATTTAAATGTAAGTTCAGTAAGATTTTGAAATAAACTGTTTTCTTTATTAATCCCTTAGTGGAATTGAGATGGTTTGTAAAAGAACACATTCTTGTTATTCTACAATTTTTAATTTCATACAGGCGCTTTTCGCCAGCTATGGTAACATCAGTTAATCGACAACTGTCCTAGCTCAATCAATAAAATGTTAGCATCTCATCCTATATTTAACTTGTACAAATATTTTTAATTTTCTCTTATGTAATTCTCAAGCTAACTTTCATTTAATTATTTTTAATACAAACAAATGAAACTAATCTTGATGTATTAATTGGTTATTCTGATATTAATAAGTTATTGCTTCAACTGTATTATATTGTTGATATTATAACAATAAATGATTAGCATGCCAGGAACTACTGTTAGAGAACTGAAATTAATGTAATATGAAGGAAGATGGATTTTCCACATAAAAGAAAAGATATGCAGCTAAATAGTATTTTAGATTATCTTGTGAATAACTTTAATGATGATTTACCTGACAAAATGAAAGAGAATGATGATAAAATCAAGTTATCCAGATTTTATACTTATTAGTGATATTACTGAAATAAAGTAAATTAAACATCATTAATTTAATTAATCAATAATTATCTTTAATTTCAATAACACATGAACCACCAAACAAACTATATAAACATAGCAGCCAACCTAATTAAGATTTTGAACAGACTGTACACAATAGACGTAGGAGAGAGTGGTACTTAAATTCCTTCCTCTATGAAAAATATCCACCTGCCCACCCATACATGTACAGTGGTATTGACCCACCCACCCAACCATACACGTACAGTCTATCTAGCGATAGATATTTGAAACATTATGAGTATGTTATGATACTTTTTAGCATGTTGTTCTTATTACTTTTAAAAATATTTCCATGCAGTTTTGTAGTGCAGGAGTAACTGTGAACTTCTGTTCTGTAATATACTGATTGTTTGGAACACTGGACTCTCGCTGTAGCGATAGTTCTCCTCTTTTCACTTGTAATTTTATAAATTTAATTTGTTCCAATAAGAGCCATCTCTGTAACTCACTTGTTGAAAGGTTACAAATTTCCTTTGTTTCTGCTGGTATTTTCCATTTTTTCATGCACTCCTTACCATGAGATTCCTTTTTGTGTTTCATGTTGCTGCCTCTACCGGTACTTGCATATTTAATGGTTTTTTTCTCTTCCATCTACCTTGCCACACTCTGATAAAGTAGCTGATGATCCAGCACCAATATTACCAACAGCATCTGTCACTTTCATAAAAATATGGCTCTCAGCACTTTTACAACAACTCTAGAAAGTCCTTTTCCCACTTGAGGAGTTTCATAGGCTTATTACACGTTGTTGAATTATCGGTCTTCTTTTTTACTGCTGACTTCATGTTTTGAAGAATTTTCTTTACTTGATCAACAGTTATTAATTTCCCACTTATTTGGGTGTATTTATTTTAAATTTCTTCCCAAGCCTTGTCCTTTGATTTTACAGTTTGAAGGGTGGGTGGGTCAATGCCACAGTACGTGTATGGGTGGGTGGGTGGGTCAATACCACTGTACGTGTATGGGTGGTCGGGTGGGTCAATACCACAGTACCTGTATAGGTGGGTGGGTGGGTGGCTCAATACCACTGTACGTGTATGGGTGGGCGGGTGGGTCAATACCAATGTACGTGTATGGGTGGGTGGGTGGGTTACATGAATGAATGAAAAGTACATTAACAAATATTTAGAATATTAAAATGGTATTGACCCACCCGCCAAGCCATACAGGTACAGTGGTATTGACCCACCCACTTTGAAGTACAGTTTGAATTTTTTTTAGCACAATCCTGAAATCCTTCACTATTCCAACTAGTTCTGTAGTTTTCTATACCTTCTTCAACTAAAACCTTTTCCATGTTTGTCACACACAAAATATCAATATAAATAATAAATATATAACAAAACAATAAGAAAAACTATTAATAATTAAAATAAAAGTACTATTTAAATCAGTTATTAAATGTTTAGATATTTACTCTGAGGTAGTATCAACTTGATTTACTACTTTGTTAATAATGTTTAAATTTCAATGTTTTGCAAATAATAAATAACAGCTGACTTTTTTTATTGTTCACTTGAACCACTCCAAGGGAACCCTATTCTCTCAAGACAACACTTGCAAGAGAACTCTCAGCTTTATTCACATGTTGTTTATGAGTTAACTACACTTGCTAAGTGAGCTCTTGCAAGTGATCTATACTTTTTATTCACCTGTAATTATTAAACTTTAAATTCTGCCTTAAATCCAAAGCAAACCTGATTTATACTTCTTAATTTTTTGTACTGCACTATATACTAATGTCATATTTGAGGTTAGTTAATGAGTAAAGTTGAACAATAAGAATACGGAAAAATAAACTACACTAAAAACTGCAGCATGTTTTTTTATGTAAGTAGTGCCTTGAGTGTATTTTTGATTCTTGTAACTTTTATTATTTTCAAAAGTGATTCATTTAAAAGTCTAACATTCATGAGTGTTTTCTGGAATAATTTTATAAAATGTTCATGTTAATTATTATTGAATTGTTGGTAAAATTTGACAGTAGTAGCTTAATTCTGAATCTTCAATACAGGGTATCTGACACCTCCTCTTTAATTATTGATACCAGCCAAATATACTTTGAAGAACTGATATCTCACAGGGAATATTATCTTTGTCATGTTCAGTACAACCTCGGTTATCCAGTCTAATGTGGCGAAGGTCAAGCTGGATAGGATATGAGCTGGATAAAACATAAGTCATAAATAACTTGGTTTTATCGGAGAAACATGTTTAGTAACTGATAACTGACAGCACGCGTAAGCGGGTCGCCTACAATTGCATGTGACGCAAAACGTTCTGCAGTAATTGTAATGAAATGAACAATGGTTATCACGATCGCCAACTTTAACGTTGCTTTACAATACTATACAAAAGGTATTTAAAAATACAACTGTGTTTTTTATAACCACTGTTTTCCTTTTTATTTCACTAATATTGGCTGAAAACCACTTACTCACTTATAATAAACCACTGCTTAAAAAAGGAGAATATGTGTTCACTCCACTATATAAACAACAGACTGACAATGCCGAGGGTGTGTACGTAAAATGAACTGTTTCACTTCCCCTACTTGTGAAATGGAATCTTCCAGCCAGCCACACTGAACAAAAGTAAACAACATTGCCAGCTCTGATCTTCAGGCGTATTAAATTATTACGCTGAGAGGGTGACTTGTCAATACAGCGCCTGCAATTTGCGAAATCTGAAACACTTGTGTTTCAAAACTGAAAGGTGCTTCCGATTAACTGTAATATTATCTTGTAAATCATTTTTATTGTTATGTAGTTGCCGAACCGGATAACACGGACTGCCGGATAAATCGAGGTTGTACTGTACTTAAATTATACCAAAGTAAATTGTGGTATTTAATTTTATTCAAAATTTAAGACACTGCCATTTTGGACTGGATTGAGTAAGATATGTCTAGTTAGCGACATTCATCCCCTTTAGTAAAGACTTTTAACACATTAGAGACGGAAGATAGTCAGAGCACTAGGGCAGTGATGACGAACCCGTGGTTTGAAGCAAATGGTCCACCAGGAGGTTCCAGATACATTTCATCCCAAAATAAGTATACAGTGTAATTTTCACTTTACATTTCTTTCTGTGCACATTTCTTTAAATAAGTCACTATAAAGTAGAATATCTTTTATGCCTATTAAGGGCTTTCGCGCTTTAAGACTGTAAAGCTCTGTCAAAATATTATTAGGCTGTTATCAATATTTACTTGAATAAGATAAGTCAAATGTTTACCCCATCAATAAGACTTATTTGAAGCCAAATATTGAAACAAAATTGCTAGTGAATTCCAAAACCGAAAATTCACAGGGAGATTTGGAATAGGCCTTTTAAATATGTTTCCATAGTTTAAAATTTGTGTGTAAATTTATCAATACACTAACTACAGACTGTAAATTGTTTTCATTTTATTAAAATTTCAATAGAACTTTGAAGTATGAAATATATTTGTTTACTTAATTTATCTAAAACATCTTGAAAACTGTGATACTTTTAGTGGTCCTTGGGGTTAGAAAGTTTGGGAACCACTGTTGAGAGGAGTCTTTAACTTTTTATGTCTCATTGTCATTTAAATGGGAGAATATACCCCGAAGTAGGTATTTAATCATTGCTTAAATAGTGAATAAACACAATTATGAGAAGTAGTAGTGGTAAAAATATGAACTACAACGAAATATTACTAGTTTCAGACTACATTCTCTCGCAGAGAGTTGTGTTATGAATTGGTTTTAGCCTGTGTCCTGTCGTCGCACCTCATTGCTTTAGTGGTTAAAGATGTAATTTCCAATAGCCACGAAGACGCTAAGGTCTGGGTAAGAACTGTCAAGGCACAAAAAAATGACTGGGCAAATGCATTATTATCGGCCTTCCGCAGTAGATGCGGGCCTGGCACAAGTCTCAGGCTTGTGATCAGAGAACAGTGACAGAACACGCCAGTCTGCCAGAACAGAAGTTGGCATGTACTAATTCAACCTTACTGTATAGTCGCATCACATTGTTTGCTAATTTTTAGCTTGAAATTTATTTACTTGCCTTTACATTTTTTATTCGGTCATCAATGGTTTTTAAGTGGACATTTAATTGTCAGAGGTTCCTATTTTTTGAGTATTTTGACTTATCTTTGCAAATCCCTATTTGATCTAAGGGAGTGAAATTCTTATGCATTCCAAAATCATGTACCATTTCCAATCATGTAATAATCCTCCAGAGGCCAATCATTTATTTGTTTGTATTAAAAAGGTTTGTGTGGGACTTTCGAGACACCCAGATCTCAAAATTATGTTATAATGATTTATAAGTTTTACTTCATATAAAACAATTAGTCTACTTAGCCGTATAACTTGAGAGTTTCTGTGAATGTACACAAAGTTTCAGGATCTGAAATTATTTTTGATATTTTACAAAAATTATAAAAAATATTACAACCAGCAAAATTATGTTTGGAAAAGAATATTACGAGACATAGCAATACGTTGAGTTTATTCATTAAAAGTAGACTGTACTTATTGGTTCCCTAAACATTTTTTACTGAGGTGTGAAAAAGCCAAAAAATGCAGACTTGATAGCTCCATAAAATTAATTACAATTTCTTGATCACAAGAATTGATTTTCTTATACAACATGATTACCAACAGAAGACACTCCTTAGAATGGCTGAAACAAGCCAATCCATCAGTACGAGTTGCTTAGATCGATCTAACTTCAGAGCCGCAATCAACATGTTAACTAATTGGTTAATGAGTATATTTAACTTAATTTTTTCTTTAATTTCTGAATGTGATAAACGTTTCCTATATTATTTCTTAAGTTACCTAGAAATCCATGGTAAATTCCTTTATTTTTATACAGGACTAAAAAGAGATGCCATAAAATAGGTATTAATTTTTATATATATACTGATAGTGTACTGTTTCAATATTTGTATATTTCGGTTTATTACTAAGCTTAATTAGTATAATATATTATTACCTTATAAGACCAGTGAATATTTATTAAACTAAAATAAAATTATTGTTTAGTAGAACTTTTACTTATTAAATTACAACAAAAATTAAAATTTTTATTATTTTCTTTGAACTTACCTTGATATGTGCTCTCAATTGTGATTTTATTTGGACGTATTGGTGCTCTACAGCTTGATTTTCATCATTAAAAGGTAAACAATATATTTATGTTTTTAAATGCTTCATAGAGGCCTTTTAATGGTTATACAGTAATTCAGAATTCTGCAAAATAACTTTTCAGATAGTTCACTTTCATAATTTATTCTCATACCTCTAATTTCCATTAATAGTTTATATTCTATTTTGAAATACTCCCAGAAATGATATTGTGAGTGCAATTCTTTATGTGATATACTAATGCATTACAAACACTGCGGTAGCTGTGCTGATGAACACAGCCACTATATCATCAGTTTTTTGTTGTTGTGTTGATCCGCCATTTGCAACTTCTTTGGCGTAAATTAATTTGTATAATTAGTTTAATATGGCTCATAATATTGTGATTGGATTTGCTCATTTATTTGATTCAAGTTCATTGGGATAAAACATTGAATTAATTTTAAGACAGGAATGCATGGCATTAAGTGTGTCTTCAATGTAGAAAATATTTTGAATTAGAGGGCATTAAAAATAATTAATCTGGTAATTTCCTGCAGGTTTCTATATGTAAACACAATTTTGTTAGGTTAAACCTGGTTATGTTGAATTTAAGTAATTTGGTTATGTTAGGTTGGATTGATTACATTAGGTTGGTAAGCTTAAACTACTAGTAGGTTCTGAATTCCCCTCTCATTTGGTTGATTGAATCGATCCAAATATGTTTGTTTCCTTTTCGATATAAATTCATGTTTGTGTCACCAAAGAGCTTTCTATCCATTTCAAACTCAATATATTAAATTAATGCAATGCGCTTTAAACAGAATAGCTGTTTCTTATGACGCTATTATCCTCAAGCAACAGCTGTGGAGATGATGTTCATTTTAAGAATGTGTGTGCAAGCGCTAGACTTCTAAGCTAAATGTCGTCAAATAATTCGATCAGAAAAAACAAAGCTGTGTGTCTCCGGCCTCAAAGTTGTACTGAGGCGTATTTCTTACTAACATACATTGAACTAATCCTCCTTTGTTCATGCAATCTTGAAAACAACTTATGTCAGTTTTTTGTGAACGCGATACTTAGTTACTTTCTAATAATTGTGCATCAAGGTCAGATATTTCATTTACTAAGCCATACGAATTCACCTTTAAGCAGTCTATATATGTATTAAAGTTACCAATTATGCTGCTTCTGTTGTAATTCTGGTTAAAAAATTAATAAAATATCAAAAATAAAAATATTTTTTAAATTACTATGTAAACTAGATTATTTTTAAAGCATTTAAAAAGCGAAGATTACAAGGGAAATATAATGACTTTTCTTTTATTTCTGGACTAATATGACTTTCTAGTTAGAAAGCAACCGGAGATAATGAAGTAAAAAAGCTGATAAATATTAAGTGTTTTTTTAAATATATATATATACCGTATATATATATATATATAAAGTAATAATCTTCATTTTCCAAAATAAAGATTATTGTGAGGGTCTTTATATATAAAGATAACACTTAGCAATCTATTTTGATGTTTATTAAGAGATCGATTTCAGTCTCGTAAGACCATCTTCAGTTGTACTGTAAGGTTATAAAATGTTATTATTTTCACATAACCTGAAGATGAAAGCTTTGCTTTCGAAAACGTTTGTGTTACATTAAAAATAAATGTATATTGGATTTACGATCTATAATAGTTGTTATCTTAAGTACATTAATGCTAGTTGTTAATATTGTTTTAAGGGAACTGTTGGAAAGGAAATGAGAAAGCCAGTCAAGGCCTAAGAAAAACATCATCCCTGTTTACCCTCTGTCAGTTTACACAGTTTTACATGTACTATAAGTCTATTTTAGATTCAGTTGAGTAACAATATTTTACAAATCTGGCTGTTTTACTGTTTGATTAGTAAATTAATTTTTACTTCCATCATTGTAAGAACAATTTATATTTGAAAATAATATTCCTCAATAAAGTATGTACTAAAGCCAGTTGTATTTTATAGTTTTATTCGCATGAAACCTTTCAAGCATAATTTTACAATATATCCAATTCTAGGAATATTATTTCTAACAGATTTTATAGATTCTGTTTTGGATGTTTTATTGTTTGCATGAGCTGAAACTATTACTTGGCAATATTTTACCTTTCAAGTGATTTAACATACTTGAATAAACTACCAGAAATTGAATGATCTTCACGTGGTATATCTACATATTCAATATACCTATTACAAATCAGTAATTTAGTATTATTGACTATCCAATTGCTTTATTTTTTCTCAAGTCATAGCAAATGATTATAGTAAGAGCCTGACAGAAAATTTACCACCAAATACAGCATCCTTGATTTTGGTGGAGTAATCATTCTTTATACACTTAAATCCTACAGATAAATTTCAAAATATTAACCTTCATCTTTGTCACAGTTTCAAATCTCAGTATGAAATGTTTTGAAGTCCGATCGAAATCGGGAAAATTCTGAAATCAGCATATATCTACTGTAAGCTAAAAAATAAAAATAATTATATACATAAAATGGTTTTTTTGTCAGGGCGATAAATACATGTGAACTGTAATATTCAAACAAATTTTGTAATGACCTGTGGCATGCCATCAGCTACTAGGTTGTGGAAATCATAACATGCAGCTCCACAGTGCATGTGTTAAGAAGGTCAAAATACACAAGTGGTCAGACCACCAATGCATTATTTCTTAAAGCCCAGTAATTTGATTCTTAGCTTTTGAATGAACTGATTTCAACTAATTGTACCATGAACATTTGATTAAAAATATTTTTGTCAAATTTAAACTTTTCAGTGATAATAAAAGAGGGTCTCAGGTTTGATTCTCAATTGAACTGGAATCTGCAACATGCGTTACTGAGAAGGGGAAGGAGAAAGGCTTTATTTTTGTATTATTATTGTAGTAGACAACAAATTTATCATAGCTTTTTACAAAAATATATCATACTCGGAATTATTACAAGTATCAACATAGTTTCTTGGATGTCAGAAGAAACAAAGCATGTTTTTTGAGTGCAGAAAAATGGTATAAGTAGAAAATTTAATTATTTTTAAACTTTGACCATTCAAATACGCGTTAAATTCTTCATACAGTTCTATTTAATAACAATTAAATGCATTTAAGAATATTTTAGTTCAAATATTGGAGGTACAAAGACTATGAAATAAAACAATTTAGTATAGTTCACTTACATTTTTTATTCTTGTAACAATGATAAATATGTGTACAAATAAAATATAACAAAAAGCCAAACACCTAAAACTATTTTAAATAAGTAATGCAAAATAAAATAATAGCTGTAAAAAATTAGCTCATTAAAAACTACAACTTTTTAAAAGCATAATGTTCAATTAAAAGGACATTAGAATTTAAGTCTAATGTAAGAAAGACATTACATACACGTTTGCTGCTATTGCTTACATTGTTAATAATTAGATTTTCTAATAGGTGGGAAGTTGATGCAAACAACATTATACTACAATGTATTAAATTGCTTTATTTTTCAAAATACATACTAGAATACACAATTATTGAAATATTTGCAATTTTGTTCTGTTCTATTTCTATATACACAACTTTTAAAATAAAGTCACCTTAAGAAACTAAAGAAACAAAATGTAACCGACAACTTCTTAAAATTGAGAGTTAAGTTTACAGAGTTTGACAGAAACACCAACTAGTCCAATACAACAACCATTTCAAAGTTAATATTTATATATTACTTGGGTTAGTATTTAAAAATCTCTGAGTTAGTTTTGAATAAGTTATAGATCGTTTCTTGGTAAAAAATGTACTTTAAAAAATATTGCTTGAAGCCTAAAATGACTGTGGGAGGGCTTACCTTTCCTCATACCGCCTTTTCTTACCAGTCTCCCTACAAACAAGTTTCACACCAGAATCAATACAATTTTTGTGAGTATAACTGTTCAATTTTTTAGTTAAAATCCTAAACATTTTATACTATAGTATATAAATAAGGCAAAAACATACTTTCAACAAATAATTTAACATGTTTAGGGCATAACAATAATGATAACAATAATAATAGTATTATACTAAATTTAAAAATGCACAATCAAAATTACATTTGAACGGTTACTTGCTTGATATTATTTATTTATGAATGATATTAATTTCTTTTTCATCTATATCTTAAAAATAAAAAAGAAAATAATAGGTTAAATTAAGTATTGTAATACATAAATGTGACTGAATGTATAAAGTGTACTACTACAATAATATACAGAGAACAACAATATCCTGAGACCAATGACATCAACATAGTCCGATACCTCCTAACACATCAGTTTTATACGGCAGTGACAGATTCAGTCGGTATTCAACAAGTCAACAGTTGTTTACCAGTTCTGTTTGATAAAGTTGATGAGGCCATTGGTCGATGGATCATGCGAACTGACAGGTGACTTGTCCTGGAGTTCAGGCTCGATAGCTTTGGCCAGTTGTTTTCCCAATTCCACCCTGTAAAATGTTAATATTAAAAAAGAACAAACTCTTAGTGTTACTACAAAATATTTAGCTTAATGATAGATTAATCTGTCACAAGGTTTCTTAGTCTCACAATTAAATATTTATATAAAACAGGAGCCTGTTTTTTTGTTTTTTTTTAGTTCTATTTATTGCACATAAATAAATAAGAATGATTTTTTCACTGGAAAAACAGAGTAAATTACAAAATTGAAGTTAAACAGGAACTTTTTTTCAAGAATGTCATTATGGGTACTGACATTGTCTAGAATTCCTTGATAACAATTATGGAAGGATTTTTCAAATTGACCAATATTAAATGCCTTAATGCCGGGATAGTGCTGGTGGGGTAAGGTCATGTTGGGTTTGTAAAGTTTTGTTAGGTAGGTTGGGTTTTATTAGGTTAGATGTTTATTAGGTTATTATAGTAGTTATTGTTAGGTTGTTAAGGTATTTTCTAATCTTGGTGTTAATTATAGTATGAATAAATACTGATTTTGTTATTCAGATTATCACCAAAAACGACATCACACAACATGTGACTAGCCTGCGAGGGAGGTCTTCACATACAACATGTGACTAGCCTGCGAGGGAGGTCTTCACATACAACATGTGACTAGCCTGCGAGGGAGGTCTTCACATACAACATGTGGCTAGCCTGCGAGGGAAGTCTTCACATACAACATGTGACTAGCCTGCGAGGGAGGTCTTCACATACAACATGTGACTAGCCTGCGAGGGAGGTCTTCACATACAACATGTGACTAGCCTGCGAGGGAGGTCTTCACATAAAACATGTGACTAGCCTGCGAGGGAGGTCTTCACATACAACATGTGACTAGCCTGCGAGGGAGGTCTTCACATACAACATGTGACTAGCCTGCGAGGGAGGTCTTCACATACAACATGTGACTAGCCTGCGAGGGAGGTCTTCACATACAACATGTGACTAGCCTGCGAGGGAGGTCTTCACATACAACATGTGACTAGCCTGCGAGGGAGGTCTTCACATACAACATGTGACTAGCCTGCGAGGGAGGTCTTCACATACAACATGTGACTAGCCTGCGAGGGAGGTCTTCACATACAACATGTGACTAGCCTGCGAGGGAGGTCTTCACATACAACATGTGACTAGCCTGCGAGGGAGGTCTTCACATACAACATGTGACTAGCCTGCGAGGGAGGTCTTCACCTGCTTGTGATGGGTTATCAGGTGAATGTATCCAAGATACATTTACTTCGTACTAAACTATTATTACACATAATAAATAAGTATCAACAGTAGTATTTTTTCTCTCTGTTTTAAATCAGCAAAAGTAAGACTACTCCACAAATAAAAAGAGTTGACAGATAACAATAATTTTTAGTCAATACCTCTCCCAACGTTTTCAGTGTAATAATGGAAAACATTTTTGACAATTAGTGATTTTTTTAAAACCAAATCAAATAATAAGTGAAAATCAGTACAGGATCAGAGAAGATAAGGGTATTATATTATTCATAGTATTATTCTATTATTGTATAGAGAAGACTATAATATTCCTTATTCTCTTTTCGACTATAATAAGAACATTAACAATCAATTTTAATATTTTGGGACTTGAGAAAGGAATTTGATTTTGTTGACACTGCAAAAACTACAATTTATTGGAGAGTGAAGTACAACTTTGAGTTGCTTCAGGTTGTGATTTGCAGAACGAAGCCATGGATGATTTAATGCTAAAAAAGTGGCTGTACCAAAACCCTTTTGTCTCTTAACATTTCAAATACTAAATTCAAGCTACTATCTATAATTCACATTCCAGAAATGTTAACTTCTAAACAAAACTTATAAAAACATCTACATTAACCATTTTTACTCCAAAATATAACAATTTGAACGGAATATATTAGTTATTTATGAATGATATTAATTTCTTTTTCGTCTATATCTTAAAAATAAAAAAAAAAATAAAATAGGCCAGATCTAGTGAGAGATCAAGGTTAGTCAACACAAATTGAGTGTCTCGCCGATCCGTTTTGGGATCTCCTTTTATTTCTGCTTTAAGCAAATGACCTGCCAAAGATGGTCCTTATAATTAAACCTCTTTAATAATTACGTTAGGTCATTTATTAATATGACCCCATAGTATGTATCAATATGTAACAATAGTTTTAATAAATACAGCAACTTTCTTCTCCCGATAGAATAATTATTATTAGTTTTAGGTATTAAAAAAATCAGTTTAATTATTTTATAATTATACATTTTTCAAACTTTTCAAATGAACAAATACAACACCAAACATTTTGATTCATTAGATAGCAATTTTTCCTCAACAATAAAAACACTTTCAATTTCATACACCTCAACATTAGAAGAATGAGGAAAAACTTTAATTTGTTTTTAGTTGATTTTGAGTCGGTTAAAAATAGCATACATTTTTTAACTATGAGTGAAATCTGGATAGAAAGTATCGAATGTAGCCTTTACAACATAAATGGCTTTATTATAATTACAGAGCAAGTGGCGTCACTTGTTTTATAAAAAATAGTATAAATGCCTATGAAATTACCATTTTAAATATGCGAACAGCTGACGTAATTCTCCTTGAAATTAAACATAACATGGCGTGTTTTAATTTGTTTTGTATATATCGTTTACATAAATTTTAAGAAAGTAGTTTCATTATTGAATTAGCAGATACATTAACAAAAATTAATAAAAACACCGTCATTGTAGGAAAATTAATATAAATTTATTAGACTCATCCTCCATACACACTCTAAATTACCACAGTTTAATGAATAACAATGGTTTTTTTATCAATTATTAAAGTTCCGACCAGAATTACACAAACATTCAAATCATACATCGACCATATATTCATACATATATTCATAAGGCATAGAAACATAGATAGTTTTTAATAAATTTTCACATAAGCTTTGCTGGCGAAAGGCCTTGAAAAAAGTGTTATTTATTGGTGATTATGTGAAAATTTATTAACAACGAAGAATACCAATATCAACTCAATCTGAAATTTACAATAGATAGTTTTGATTCTGCAGTTTTTTATATACACATTACTGATCATGTTGTATTAGGTTTAAAGATGGAGGGCCAGACAACACTTAGTCTACTACTTACTACTTACTTGACCAGACTACTTAGTCTAGGAAGTCTGGTCAAGTAGTAGGTAATGATGTAAGACTTCCTACAAAACCCGTCATTAACTATAATAGTATTAAGAGTGGTTTAAGTTGTGTTAATTCAGATGAGTTTTACCTAATTACATACGTTAATGAATGTTATAATAAGTTTCACGAAACGCTTACTAAAATCGTAACCAAAAGTACTACTTACTTAACTTCAGGTAGAAAATTAGATTTAGCTGCTAAAAAAAGTCCACGGATAACAGATAACTTACTTTAAAAAATTGCTAAAAGAAGGAAGTTGTACAAAATATTGAAAAGAAGGCCGTACGATACAAATTTTGTATAATATTTTTCAAAATGTTGCAGTGAATTAAAAACAATATTGATTTAACAAATAGTAAATTTTATGCTAACAAACTTAATAATTGCAGTGGAGACCCATCACAACAATGGAAAATTGTTAATAGCATAACTCGCTGTAGAGCTGATAAGATAGTGGACAAACTTGTCCATGATAATGGAACCATTGTTGTTGAGCCTGGCGCTATCGCAGAGGCAGCAAATAAATACTTTATTGACGCGCAGTCAGGTACGGACCTAGGCACTGGCGGCAATGTCACCCAAGGGGCGCAACCTCTGTCTCCCATTCTATTTAGAGATTCTTTTTTTATAAATCCCACAAATTCGGAAGAAGTATTTAAAATTATAAATAGTTTAAAAAATAAAAAATCCTCTGGTTACGACAATTTTACCTTGCACTAATAAAACATGTTGCGCTAGAAATTTCCCATGCCCTCGCTTATATAATTAATTTAAGTTTTGCGTCAGGAATTTTTCCTGATACTTTAAAGTTGAGTATAGTGATCTCAATTTTAAAGAAGGAACATGTACATAGTGTAAATAATCTTAGACCTATAAGCCTTTTATCCATTTTTTCTAAAATTATTAAAAAACTAATGAAAGTAAGATTAGTAAATTACCTTGATAAGTTTTTAGTTATAAGTAAAAATCAATTTGGTTTTACGAAAGGTAAATCAACAGAAGATGCCTTGATTAATGTAACTGACAATATCTACACTGCTCTTAATCGAAATAAAAAAGTCAATGGCATTTTTGTTGATTTTAAAAAAGCTTTTGATTTAGTCAATCACAATATATTGTTACAAAAAATGCGAGCTATTGGAGTGAGAGGTGTGGCTTTGGACTGGTTCCGTAGCTACCTTACTGGCCGCTGTCAGCGAGTGAGGGTGGGAAACAGTCTGAGCCCGCAACTCAGTATCACAAGGGGGGTGCCTCAGAGGGGTGTTCTCTCAGCTAATTTATATTTAATATTCATTAATGACCTGCTCACCCAAAACCTTTTTGGAAAGGCAAGTGTATTTGCAGATGATATATCTCTTTTTGGAAAGGCAAGTGTATTTGCAGATGATATATCTCTTTTTGGAAAGGCAAGTGTATTTGCAGATGATATATCTCTTTTTGGAAAGACAAGTGTATTTGCAGATGATATATCTCTTTTTGGAAAGGCAAGTGTATTTGCAGATGATATATCTCTTTTTGGAAAGGCAAGTGTATTTGCAGATGATATATCTCTTTTAGAAAGGCAAGTGTATTTGCAGATGATATATCTCTTTTTAGAAAGGCAAGTGTATTTGCAGAGGGATATACTCTTTTTAGAAAGGCAAGTGTATTTGCAGATGATATATCTCTTTTTAGAAAGGCAAGTGTATTTGCAGATGATATATCTCTTTTTAGAAAGGCAAGTGTATTTGCAGATGATATATCTCTTTTTAGAAAGGCAAGTGTATTTGCAGATGATATATCTCTTTTTTATTCAAATTGTAATATTTTAACTATTTTGGACAATATTAATAAAGATTTAGATATAGTGAGAAAATGGTGCATTGAAAATGAAATGGAAATTAATGTAAATAAAACCAAATTTATTAATTTTAATTTAAGAGGCTTTGACTTTCATAACCAATTACAATATCACATACCTGACTGTACTGATAGGACACAGCAGTGTAAATGTCAAATAATAGAGAAAGTTAGTAGTCTTAAGTATCTAGGAGTAATCTTAAATGAAAGGGTTACTTGGGAAAAACATATTGTTGCGTTACAAAGATCAATCTCTTTGAATATAAGAAAATTTTACTTTTCAAGAAATATTTGTGATAAATCATTATTACGTACACTTTACTTGGCTTTAATTCATTCACGGTTGCAGTATGGAATAATTTATTGGTGTATATTAATAGATATGGAATAATTTATTCAAATATCTATTAGATAGACTAAGAACCACTCAAAATCATTATATCCGTATCATTAAAAAAAACAAAAATGAGATAGCTCTTTTCCTTTATATTCAGAATTAAAAATACTACCAATACAACATCTATTCGTATATAAAGTGTTAAGACTATTTTATATCAGAAGTGGAAAACAAGGGACCAATGACCTTTTTTATAAAACCAGAAACTTTGTAACTAAAACTTTAAGAATCCCTAAAGTCAGTAAAGTAGTTTTTAGACAAGCGTATTTATACAATGGACCTAAATATTTTAATTAATTACCTATTCATGTTTTACACTGTATCAATATAAAATATTTTTGTTCTGCATTGCAATTGTGGCTCCTTCTTCAAGAAAAAATTGACTTTTTAAATTCATTAATATCATAACAAATAATTTTAATCTTTTAAACCAATAGCAATATTTTTTCCTACCAATATTGTTTACATTGTTTATATCCTTATTATTTTTTATAATAATATACGTCTAATGTTTATAATTTTGTATAAATTGTGGTATGTACTGACACAGTATAAATATAATTTAATTTTAATTCAAGAGCAGCAGCTGTTGCAGAGAGCTCACAAGTTGTTTAACCCTACTACTGGCGGCTATATTTTCCTAAACTGGCGGGCTGTTTTTCCTCATTTCGTTAACATTTTTTATAAAATTCATAAAAAATAGCAAAATATAATAAACCTGGTTGTATTATATATCCTTGCACTCACAATATACCAGGCAATCATATTAGCATGCAAATTGTGCATATAAAATATGTATGTTTTTTTTCTGACGTTTGAAATTTACAAAAATGCATTAGTAAAAATAAAAAAAGGGTGGGGGTATGCCTATAAAATTATATAATACTTATAAATTTTATATTCCAAGATAGCCAATTTGTAGCAAATGTTGTCTAGTTTTAGAAAATATAAAATATATAGAGATATGTTTATGAATAAAAAAGTTGTATAATAATATCCGTGACTACTACATAAACCTACAATTTTGTTACCATGGAAGTCATTGTAAATAAAATTCATAAATAATTGACTATCACATCTACAGACTTATAATTAGTCTTAAAATTACCATAATGGTATTTTCTAACATAATATAAATAGTTATATGAGAATATTTACAACAAATTACAACAAAAACAACACAACAAATGACTGACAGCGTCTACTTTGGAGTAATGGTGACCGGTCCCAGATGCTTCTTTCAAAGTTTCTTCTTTTTCATCACTTTGTAACATCGATGCAAAGACATCGAAACAATAATCGATGTATACCATCGGTTTCTGTATCTTTCGATGATTACAATGGTGAAAGAATCATATCGATACAGCTAACGTTTATTTTGTGACAAGTGATTATGTCGCGTGCTGTCAAACTGCGGAATTTCCGCAGTCTACCGGTTTTAAGATAAGACAAACTGCGGAAATTCCGCAGCGTACCAGTAGTAGGGTTAAGTAAATCTGGACACTTTTTATTTCATTTTTTTAATAGTTGGACTCATGTTGGCCATATACTGGTAACCGGCCAGCATTATTTAAGTTTTTGTCAAATTTGTTTTTAAAATGTCATGTTATTGATGGAAATAAATCATTTATTCATTTTTAAGCAAGTTACTTGGTTTGCATGAACATTTTTTTCTAATAGAAAAAATTGTTAAATATCAATTATGTAAATAAGTTAAATTTGAAATATTCGTTATAGCATCAGAATCAATTCAACAATTTTAAAACTTACAAATTTTTCAAAAAGAAAAGGCAGAATGTTGCTGGCAAACTGGAAAATTCATCTTTTAGGGTGCTATATATATATTTTTTTTAATTTAGTAAAACTGATTTTTTAAAGATTTAATTTGAACTCACCCCCATTGGTCGAATGAATTGATGTCCCAGATGACTCCTTGTGTGAATATCTTGTGTTCATACATGACTGAAATACAAAATGAAAAATTACAATTACAATATGGTAATATAATTCGCACTAACAAATTTAGTATAAAGTATAAATGTATCAATTGAAAAAAGTGTGCATGTATTATTGCAATTCCACAATCGTTGCACTAAGATATGGTCAAAACCACACATTTAAATTAAATCAATTCAAAAATCACCAAATAAATTATAGTACAAATCATTTTTACTGGCATCATAAAATGTGCTGAACTAGCTCCATTGTCTGTTTTGTTTAAATGAACATTCTTGGTACAACCGTAACAGCTATATAAAAACACCATACAAGTTTTTGATGATCTATTAATTTATTACAGTACAACCTTGATAGCACGAAAACCTCGATACCACATATATTTAAAAAATCCCCTTGAATTGCCCATAACATTCAATGTTAAAAGTACCTTTATAACACGAATATTTGAATATAACTACCTCGATAAGATGAATTTTATTCCACTTTCCAAGACCAGGAGAAACCTCTATAACACGAATTTCAACAGCCAAAAACCTCTATAATATGAATCTGACCTTTATAAGACGAATTCCCACGGGTGGAACCTCAATAAGACGTATTTATTGTATTTCCAATTCATTCATGTCAAGACATGAAAACTAACTTCCGTCTGTCGCGCCACTGCAGTGGCATGAGACTGTACTACCGATTGACTTCAGTTTAGCCTCTCTTTGTACTTAGTGTTGTGTCAGTGATTAGTGAATATGGCGGGCGTGTCCAATGGTGTATTATTTAGTACAAGACATGAAAACTAACTTCCGTCTGTCGCGCCACTGCAGTGGCATGAGACTAGGCATGAGACTGTACTACCGATTGACTTCAGTTTAGCCTCTCTTTGTACTTAGTGTTGTGTCAGTGATTAGTGAATATGGCGGGCGTGTCCAATGGTGTATTATTTAGTACAGTGTAGTACAATACTACAGTACAATTTCGTATGTTACTCTTTGTTTATGTTTACTAAATTACTACCAGTACTGTATTTCAAAATATTGATTAGGTTATGTAATTTACTAAGTCATAATCATTTGGCCTTTTAATTTTTATTGTGCTGGCTATTTATATTCCTATGTATTAGTTGTATCTGTCATTAATTTGTAAATTACAATGTACAGTACGATGTATGTATTTTACGTATGTTTTATTTGGAATTACAATTCAACCCATCGCCGTATAAAATGCTAACCTCTATAACACGAATGTCAGTCAGTTGAACCTCGCTAACATGAACCTCGTTATCATGAATACCTCGATAAGACGAATATTTTTCAAATCCCTTGAGATTCGTGGTATCGAGGTTCCACTGTATTTACAAACTTTTTGAACATTTGAGTTAAATCTAAAATTATTTTAGGAACATATTAATTTAGGAACTGTATCTTAATAAGCGTATGACATATAGGCATAAATCAGAAATATATCTGTTTTAGAAGAAAGTGCATATTTTTAGCAAGTCTGTTGGTTCTATTAAATCCAGCAAAAATCACAAAACAGTAACTTGAATTAAAAAAAAAACACATTAGAACATAGAATAAAGAAGCACATGGATATGGCCCAGTGCATTTGATTTGAAAACGTTGTGAATGGAAAAATTGTATATTTCGTTTAGTGTCAAGGTACTCTATGGCAGACCAGAGTGATTTCGCATCACCTATCTAATCTTAGTTTATCGCCGATTGCAACTAACAGATAATAATTTATGATTTAAACTACGTTAGTGTAAATTTTGTTAGTGACTGACATTAGTTTTTCTAGCGGATACAACTATGATTTCACTAAGTATTAAATCCCTTTAATTAAAATGAATAGGCCCTACAACATTCAAAGTACAATTCTGTGCTGAATGACAGGTTTGGAGTTGATTAATTTTACACGCCTTTCTTTTATTGCTGGTTGCACTTGCCTTATTTCTAGCTACAATATTTGTTTGGAAAATAGATTTAAAACTGTACTGTAATTATTTTCACAGTGCAAACAAAATCGTTGATAGTTATTTTTCATTCATTGAATGGATGTAAAAAATAGTATTTTACTATAAAGTGTTTAGAATTAGTTAGCCATGCCAGAGTTTGACTTGTGATCATTATCCTTTATTATTTTTAATAATCAAAAACTATTTTTTTTTTTAATGACAAAACATTTAAAAAGATATCCAAATGGTAAAACTGTAATTTTAAAATAATTTATCACAAAACAAACCGATGTTCATAAACAGTAATATCAATGGAATCAACTAATAGTCCAGTCAATAAATGATCCAAAATGAGGTGTAGAGTGCGTGAGCAGGTAACTAAGCGACTCCTTCAGAAACTTGTTCAGGGGGATTAGGTTGTTAACATACCAAAAGTCCTGACTCCTAGGTGATGAGCGGGGGGGAGGAGGGGGGGCTAAGAGTACAAATTTTGGGGTTTTCGCTTATATCTCGAAAACGGTGCATCGGAGAGAAATATTTTTAGATAATAAAATGGAGTTCTTAAAATTATCTAAAACTTTTATATCGTATGTTTTTTTTCTAATTCCTAACCCTTTTCGAGCTATACCCTCGGAAAAAGTTGAAATTTACAAAAAAAATCAATTTACGTCAAAATATTTATAAACATTGCATCATATTGTCTAAACCTATTCATAAACGAAAAGTATGAATAGGAAAGAAGTTTTAGATTTTTAAATTCCCTTTTAGAATATATATACATATGCTGATTAATGTCCAACCCGCCTAAAGTTACAGCTATTTTAAAACTTGTATAGCATTTTGCAATTTTCAGAAAATTAGTTTGTATACCATATTATTAACCCACAACCTTTGTTCGAGTATTTTGTTTAAATTACAGATAACAATATCAGCAATTTGTTAGTCAATTAAATTTAATATTGTTAGTCACTTAATTAACTTGATGCTGTTTGAGTTGGTAAAAGGGCTATGAACTCAATAGTTGACTTGACATTTGCAGAAGTAAAGTTATCGCGCAAGGATCGGGCATTGCCAATATCTTCTGTCAGCTCATTGATAAAAGTTCACGATGAAAGGGTAGTAGTTACCCAACATTGCTCTTTCAGCGGATATGTATAAGCAAACGATCAGATGAGGATTTGATGACATATTTTGAGTATGAGTTGGCCCCATTTCCCTTAGCACTGTTCAACGAAAGTGGCATGAGAAAGACAAACAAATCAGTGCTGTACAACTTGTTTGAGCCAACCAAGAAAGCTATTATTCTGCCTCAAATGAACATTGTAGTCGATGGAGGATTTCTACTCCACAGAGTTATTTGGCCAAAAGATGCATCGGTTGTGACTATTTGTAATAGTTATATCACCTACGTCGACCACCATTATCCTGGGACTACTCGCACTGTGGTGTTTGATGGGTACGCAAACACAGCCAATAGCACTAAATCACAAGAACAAATGCGTCGTTACAGACTAAAAAGGTCAGCCAACATCAATTTGACATGGGACACACGAATAGGTACCTGTTAAACAGGAAGACTTTTTATCAAATCCTACCAACAAAACTAACTTCATCTCCTTACTGGAGATAAAGCTGCAGGAGAAAGGGATACATACTCTTCAGGCTACCGATGACGCTGACATCCTAATCGTGAAGACTGCTGTTGAACAATCCACTCACAACTCTGTGGCTGTCGTAGGTGAGGATGTAGACCTTGCTGTCCTGTTGATTGCTTCCACTCCTGCGACCCGAGATATCTTTATGCTGAAACCCGGACGAGGGAAAACCAAAACAATAGTACTGTCCACCCAAGAGATGCAGCACCGTAGATTTTAACATATCCTGTTCCTTCATTCATTTACCGGATGCGACACAACTTCTGCTACTTTCAGGAGAAGCAATGTGGGCTTCTTTAAATTGTACTTGGAGTCAGAAATCATCCAGCAAGCAGCAGTGACATTTTCTAACCCCTCCTCTACTTACGACCAGGTTGAAAAGGCTGGGGAGATGTGCTTTCTGAAGTGGTATAAGGTGCCAAAAAAACCATCCTCCCTTAACCAGTACCGCTTCCAATCGTTTACGAGGTCAGTGGCAAATATGAAGCCTGAAATCAGCTCCCTACCTCCAACAGAGAATGCAGCTAAACAGCACTCTTGGCGAACCTACCACCAAGTGCAGCAGTGGCTCGGTAATGAGCTGCCCCCTCAAGATTGGGGGTGGAAACGTGTAGGAGACACTCTGGTGGCAATTACAATGGAAAATCTACCAGCACCAGAGGTTCTTCTGAAAACTATATTTTGCCGCTGCACCAAGGATTGTGTAATTGGAAAATGTGGCTGCCAAAAAGCGATGATCACCTGTTCTTCAGTGTGCCTCCACTGTCAAGGGAAGTGCCTGAACAGTGTGCCTGTTGACGATGAGGACGATGAAGACGATGTAGAGCCCATTCAGCAAGAGCCACCCGCTACTGAGGAAGAAGATGCCATGGAAGAACAATCATTGCCTGGGCCCTCAAGTTCAAAGAGGATGAAAATTTGATTACTTTTAAAGTTGAGAGTAAAACATTAGGAATATATTGAGAACAATGGGGTTTACAATTATTATTGTATTGGTGTAACGAAACTATCTGTAGAATAAAGTGTGAAATTTGTCATCATCATTATTTTTTCTACTTTATTTAATAACTTGCTTATAAGTGGCCATATATGTTATTAGATGAACGAACAAAGGTTGTGGGTTAAGAATATGATATACAAACTAATTTTCTGAAAATTGCAAAATGCTATACAAGTTTTAAAATAGCTGTAACTTTAGGCGGGTTGGACATTAATCAGCATATGTATATATATTCTAAAAGGAAATTTAAAAATCTACAACTTCTTTCCTATTCATACTTTTCGTTTATGAATAGGTTTAGACAATATGATGCAATGTTTATGAATATTCTGACGTAAATTGATTTTTTTTGTAAATTTCAACTTTTTCCGAGGGTATAGCTCGAAAAGGGTTAGGAATTAGAAAAAAACATACGATATAAAAGTTTTAGATAATTTTAAGAACTCCATTTTATTATCTAAAAATATTTCTCTCCGATGCACCGCTTTCGAGATATAAGTGAAAAACCCAAAATCCGTACCTTTAACCCCCCCTCTCCCCCCCCGCTCATCACCTAGGAGTCAGGACTTTTGGTATGTCAACAACCTAAGCACCCTAAACAAGTTTCTGAAGGAATCGTTTAGTTACCTGCTCACGCACTCTACACCTCATTCCTTGACTGGACTATAACTATTTCCCATTATCACATGTTCTTGACATTAAACTTTATACCTCACATATGATTTTTATTTTACCCAAATAAAATCAATACTAATTAATTATTATAGTAATGTTGAGAGATGAATTTTGTAAGAAGTGCAGAATTCAGATACCGAATAGGACCATTGATGAGATAAGCAAAAATCCTTGGTAAAAAAAAAAAAACTGGAAAAACATTTCAAAATTGATATTACCTTACATTAACATTGATTGAAATTTAAATAGTTTATTCTTGTAACAATTATTATTATTATTATTAGGAAAATTGATTGTACAGTATGTTGGATGTTTATTGTTTACCTATCATAGCTGTACTTCAGTTAGCCCAGCCTAAAGGTGCATGTGACCTTGAGAAGAGATTAATAGAAGAGGGACAGGGTGGGGGTGCTTTTCTGAAAACATTATACTGATCAGGTGATTGCAAATGGGAAAAATGTAAGTTACCGGTACAAATTGAAATGCACCAGTAAATAATAATTTTGTATTACTTCTATTTTGTAAATATAACCTGTATTTTTAATTTATTGCAAATAATTATCACTGGTTCTGAATCGATTTTAACTAGGCCTAAATAAATCATTATTGACTGTTTACTAATATTTTTGTATACTGTAAGTAACATTTAAATAGTGTTAATTTAATATGTTTCTTATTTATTTAAATAATCTCAATTAAATAAACAAATTACAAATGGTTTAGACATTTAAAAAATGTATGGAAAATATTATCTTTTTGTAACGTCTGTGTGATCAACAAAAAGAACATAACAAACGAAACTTTATTATTTACTTAGGTACGATTTTTGTAATACTTATTAGTCTTTGTTTGCAAAATGATACGGCCGAGTCCACGGGCACGGTTAGGCTGGGCCATCTATACACAGTATTAGAAAACGGAAAAGATTCACCATAAAGTTAATGAAGTCAAGCAAAGTATTTCAAACCATAAAATATCTGAAACCAAATTTTCCTGAGGTTTAAATAATTGATACTTTTCTATTGCGATATTTTGCATTTAGCTACTACATTTTCGATCAGTCTTGTCATACATTTGAAGTCTTGAGTTACATCTAAGAACTATTTCAACACGGAATATTAATAAATTACTAGTCACAATGTAAGAACTATTTACCAGTATATTGATTATTCAACATTTTTTTAGATTTGAAATTAATTTCAGGCATGAAATTAATGAAAATTCTTCAAGCTCAAAACAAATTATGGTCTTTTCAGAGTCTGCAGAGTAGTCTCTATATTGCTCTAAATCTAATATGGCAACTACTTTGCAGACACATCATAAATTTCATAATTTTTTAGGTTCATGTTTTGATGTACTATCTGCAGCTTACAATTAACTTACCAATGAGAGCACCCAATGTAAATGGTGTAACTTTCTTTACCACAATCGAATTGCTGGGTCGGTTTCCCTGAAATACTTTGTGCGGTAAGATCTTAGCAATATCAGCATCAGAAAGGCTTGACTTAGCCAACTCTGCTTTGGCTTCAGCTTCTGACTTTCCTTTGGCAAGTGCCTCAGTCTGAGCTAGGAAATTTGCCAACAGAATCTAAAGAAAACATAACAAGATATTAGGATGATTTTGATTCCATAATTACAAGTTGTTGAGTGAATTTTCCAAAGTATTTTTTGTTTCTCAATCTTTCCATACGTCTTTTGAAAATTGCTTTGCACTTTCAGCACAGCCAAAATTGATTGGAACACCCAATCATTTAATTAAATTTTCTATGCACAAAAAAAGTATATGCATACTTTTCATATACATACTGTATTTAGTGTGTAGGGTTTGTATCTGATGGACCTTTTCTCCTATATTGGCTGATACATCATCTCTTCTATATTAAATTCTGGCCTAGTGCCTTACTTATAACCTAGCCTACAAATTGTATACACAAGGTCTAAGAGTTACCTTGTATGTATGTAATTTCTCAAGAGATCCTTTCTTTGCCCATACTTTTGAATATGTGATCAAGTGATTAGGTATACTATTATAGCAAATATTAGATATTTTCGATAATGACTATGGCAAGTTTTTAAGGATGCTGAAAGCAGCATATAATTCTAGACTTTGTGATTAGACTCACAATTAGTCAGTTTAGCCCTGATTCTCGAGTGTTACATGTTTTTGGACACTTGAGGGTTCATGTGGCCGGTGTCATTGGCTATGGGGATTTTTGAACGAATAGATATTGGTATGGCTCTCCCACCCACCTATACATGTACCCCATATATTGACCCACCCGCCTACCCATACACGTACATTAGCATGACCCACCTGCCCACCCATACACGTACATCGGTACTGACCCACCCACCCACCCATACACGTACATTGGCACTGTACGTGTGTGGGTACAAAACAAACAAAAAATACCACTGTACGTGTATGGGCGGGCGGGTGGGTAAATACCACTGTACGTGTATGGGTGGGCGGGTGGGTCAATACTTCTGTACGTGTATGGGGCGGACGGGTGGGTAAATACCACTGTAAGTGTATGGGCGGGCGGGTGGTCCAATACCACTGTAAGTGTATGGGCGGGTGGGTAAATACCACTGTACGTGTATGGGCGGGCGGGTGGTCCAATACCACTGTACGTGTATGGGTGGGTGGGTGGGTCAATACCACTGTAAGTGTATGGGCGGGCGGGCAGGTGGGTCAATACCACTGTACGTGTATGGGTGGGGCGGGTGGGTCACGTGTGTGTGTGTGTGCGTGTGTGTGCGTGTGCGTGTGTGTGTGTGTGTGTACGTGAACGGATAGTGTTACAAAACACTTTTTTTTGTAATTTGTCATTGGGTAAAGGAATGAATGTCATTAATGACACTTTTTAAGGAATAGTCGCCTTAGTTTGTAACAATGACTACATTCTCTCATTTAAACTCATTCTAAACCCTTATTTGTCCTTATCTTGATGATCTGGTCTTACGAATAAATAAGTGGAAGTCACTTGGAAAAAAATATTTATAATAAGGCTCAAAACCCTGAATTAGGACAGAATGATATTCACAATTATAGGTGAATCCAAGGAAAATGTAAATGTTCAAGAAAATGCAGTTTATAAAATGATATTATAAAACAAACAAAAAATAAGACCTGAATTATTTCTATTTATTGGTCAGTAAAACGTAAGAATATACATATTTACAAACTTTGATATAACTATGGAAATCAAACACAAAATATATCTTAGTTGCAATGGGTCAAATTTTGAAGGAGTTACAACTTTAATACTCAGATGCTCTAGAGGATGTGTGCGGTAAGCCGACTGCAACTCATCTCAACAATGAACAGCTCAAGAAATAACTAACAGTATAGAGTAAATTTGTATATTGTTTAAATGTTTATATTGCTACTGTTAATGACTCACAAACAGCAGCTGATAATAGATATTTTCATCAAGTGTTAATAAGATATATAACACAGCAAAAACCAGAAAATTTTGAAAGCTTTCCACATGGAAACTTTTTTTGTACAAATTAAGAAAAATATTCATTAATGTTAGGCCCTGTTTGAAAAAGATGCATATATATATAAAAGCCATTTACCACTCATCACTATTTCTCCAAAACTATACAACCACATAATTTGAAATTTTGTACATATGTTTATCTTGTCCCCTAGAGGTTCACTAAGAAAGGTTTTTCCTCTCCGACCCCAGGACTCCGTCCCACTGGCCTCCAACATTTCCATGGTATTCTTGTGGAGCTTTATTAATTCAAGGATTTATTTAATTAACAGCTGTTAAATAAATAAAAAATTGAATAAAATTAATAGCCTAAACTTTTTTTAAAATTATACATAACATCAGATGTTCTAAATTGGATACAGTATAAACTGAAAGCTGGCTACACATTTCGATTACATAATCTAACTCAATATTATGACCGGCGAAGCGGGCAGGTACATCTAGTATAGCATAATTCCTTTAAAAATTGGAAAAGCCCCTGGTATTGAGGGGTTAAATTTTTAAACTAAACTAACATGTCTACTTATTGTTACAGTGTTTACCTTTCTGGTAAATTTGAGTTTGAATGAAGACAACAATTTTTTTCCAAACAGTAAGCTATTGTTGTGCTGAACCATTAAAAAGGACAAAAATTGAATAGCTTAAGGCTAATTTCTCTATTATTTACAATTTATAAGGTAATACGATATAAGTTTTTACATTGTCAATAATTAATTAAATTCATTAGTAAAACATATACAACTTAAGCTATTGAAATTAGTGGAGCGTGTTGAGTAGAGTATGTTTATTTATTCTAAAGATGCTGATCGTCAAGATATGGGCAAATATGAATTTTGAGTGTAGATGAGCGAATGTAGTCATTGTTACAGACTAAGCCGGACTATTCCTTAAAGAGAGTTATTAATTAATAACCCAATGATAAATGAACAGCTGATACTTTTTAAAATATATAGTGGTGTTTGATGCAACAAGTGATAATTCCTGATACTGCAACATGTAATTCATAATATACAATAAGATGATAGAATGCACTGCAAAAATGTCAGCGATTGATTCCATAGCTATTTTACAGATAGGAAACAACTCACTATTTTAAATTGTAAACTGCAAAGTTAGTAGTACAGTAAACATTTTACATGGCATTCTACAGAGATCAGTTTTAGGAGGACACGAATTTCATTAACAATTGACAATAGCATATAAGTTCAGCAGGTTTCATTGGCGGGTCACTCCATTTGCTTATGAAACTGTGCTTTGTTATCCAAGGACTTAAGCTTATAAGAGGGCCATTGAAAACAATAGGAATTATCCTATATTTAAATTCAAATAGGTGGTGTACTAATGATAATCCAATTCTAAACATAAAAAAGACAAACTTCAGAACAGCAGACTTAAGAGAATAAATTGGTGTCAATATGGTAATATATTATTGTAAATTACAGAATACAGATATTCTTTCTTCGTTATTATAAAAAAAAAGAAAGTTTAAAAATACACCATAGCAGTTTAATCATAGCAGTTTTCCACTATATCGAAAGTTTAAACCTTAAAGTTTAACCCCTTTAACCAGTTTAGATGTTGGTTACGTGACAGCATTACAAATATTATGGATGTTAGTTGTTACAAAAACGACAACTACGTAAAGGTTTGTTTAAACTACCGGAAAGACGTTACTAACAACAATTTTTTATACATATTTCATATCGTTTTAATCATCATTTATCCACGCATCTTCCAATATCTGTGAGTAGACGGTTATTGTTTTTATGTGGAACACAGATTATCATAAAATATGATAATCAACAACATTAGAACAGCTGGTGCTAGAACAGCTGTAAATGTTGTGTACATAGTTTGATTTTCTCGTTGTAGTTTTTTGTTTACATAAATATTTTTTATATAAATTATATTTTATAAATGTGGATAACATTTAGAACAAACTGGCTATTTCAGAATGTTTGCATTGTAAACATTTAAACATTTCTCAAGGTAGCGTGGACCTGAAAATATATTTTGAAAAAACTGTTGTATCTACTCTTGACCTCAACAACATTTCATAATAAATAAATCAACTTATCTTTTGCATGTACAATTTTGTGTAATTTTACAAATAAAATGATATGTATATTGTGCTACAGTTGTAATATATTATATATTTTATATGAATTTTTAAATTTATCCTTACACTAGTGGCAAAAATGGGCTAAAATTATATAAACACATAGTGAACAGTGGGAGGGTTAACTAGAACTAGTTTTACACAATAAGTGTTCTGTGTTCAACAGATATGTGCCGTACCCAGGTTAAAATCAGTTCAAAAACGAATTTGTGATCGGATGCTATGGCAGCTACCATACAACATAAAAAACGCCCTTTGGAAGGCCAATTTTATGTAAAAATAATACGTTCTTCAGATTTAAAGAGGAATAATAGGCTTGAGCAAGGAGAAGAGTGAGTGTGTCATAAGGGAACTTCTTGAAAACTATGTGTTACAAACAACTACTTTCAATATCAAGACAATTTTTAAAGCCAAATTTCAGGTTTAACTACAAAAACGACAACTACGTAAAGGTTTGTTTAAACTACCGGAAAGACGTTACTAACAACAATTTTTTATACATATTTCATATCGTTTTAATCATCATTTATCCACGCATCTTCCAATATCTGTGAGTAGACGGTTATTGTTTTTATGTGGAACACAGATTATCATAAAATATGATAACCAACAACATTGGAACAGCTGGTGCTAGAACAGCTGTAAATGTTGTGTACATAGTTTGATTTTCTCGTTGTAGTTTTTTGTTTACATAAATATTTTTTATATAAATTATATTTTATAAATGTGGATAGCATTTAGAACAAACTGGCTATTTCAGAATGTTTGCATTGTAAACATTTAAACATTTCTCAAGGTAGCGTGGACCTGAAAATATATTTTGAAAAAACTGTTGTATCTACTCTTGACCTCAACAACATTTCATAATAAATAAATCAACTTATCTTTTGCATGTACAATTTTGGGTGGAGTATTAACCCCTTCGCTTCCGACGTCCGTTATTTCGGACGTCATGGTTTTTTCGAAAACTTCCAACGTCCGATATATCGGACGTCCGCGGAAAATTTTTTTTCAGTTACTTAAATTTGTCCGATTATCATGAAACTATAGCAACGTATGCATAAACATACAGGTTACACTAGAAATTAGGTTTTATCATCTTTGGAATAATAACTTTAATTTTACGCATCTTTGAATTTGAACGTCTGTGACTTACAACTTGAGTTGTTGTTCTGAATCAGTAATTTACTGCTAACCTTTAGCATATGTGTCCGTTTGATGTTAGCTGTGTTGCGTATTACTTTTAGTTGTTTTTAGAGTGTTTTATTTATTTCATAATTAGTATTTGCTTCTTTATAGTTTGTTTAGTGTTTATATCGAAGTGTAAATATGAGTAACGGTAGACGAAAACGAGAACGATCGCCCATTAGCGTTGAAATTGGGCGAAAATTCCAAACAACATGTTCAAAAAAAAATTCTACAACTCACACATTTTTAAAGGTAAGACCATACAAATTTGTAAGCATGTTAGCAACAAGATTATCTTTAAAATGTATATCTTGAAAATGTTCTAAGATTTTTTTGTGCACTGTAGGTTAGTTCAAACTACAAAAAAAAAAAAAAATTAAAAATTATTTATACATGTATATACATATAAATAAACATTTTTAACTAATAAATATTACTTTATCAATTATATTTATAGAGAATTTAATGACAAAAAAAACAAAAATCATTCAATTCCATTCATAAATAAAAAATATATAGCATATTCTTAAAACAATGCATTTTCACCAAAAAGGACCTTGGAAGTCTTCGCAAATACCACATAACGGACGTCGGAAGCGAAAGGGTTAAGTCCAATACTAAGTAACATTTTTATGAATAATTTTGAAAAAATTGAATTTACTAACTGGAATCCCAAACAAAAAATCTGGCTCAGATATGTTGACAACACTTTTTGCATATGGGAAGATCAAACTGATATTCAAAACAAATTTTTAAATCATATAAATAACTTGAGACCAACTATAAAATTTACATTAGAAAATAAAAATAATGGACAAATTCCTTTTCTAGATGTTTTAGTTACAAAATCAACAGAAAATAAGCTTATTACATCGCTATACCATAAAAAACCATTTAGTGGAGAGTACATGATTATTTTTCAAATCACCCTCAACATGTGAAGATTGGAATGATTCAAAGTTTATTTAAGAAAATTAATAATTTAATAACAGACGACGATGACAAATTAAAGGCAGAACAAGATATAACAAATTTATTAATAAATAATAACTATCCTACTAAAATAATTGAAAAGGCAAAATTAAAAAATAAAATCCAACATAAAAGACACAATGAAAATACCAAGTTTGTAACCACAATTACAATTCCATATATATATAAAAAGCGTTTCAGAAAAGGTTTGAAAACTCAACTCATAATGCGACATCCGTGCTTTTTTTAGGTCAATAAATAACCTTGGTAGTTATTTAACAAAATTAAAACCTAAAAACAAAATTCAAGAATCCAAAAATATAATTTACAAAATTCATTGTGAATGTAATAAAACTTACATTGGCCAAACCTCTAGACCTATAAGTACAAGAGTCAAAGAACATATATATATATATAATTACAAAACACAAAATAAAGAAAAATCAAAATTAGTAGAACACGCTCTAAATGAAAATTATGACATCAAATTCGACTCATCTAGTATTATATTAAAAGAATCGTCAAGGACCAAAAGGAATCAAATTGAAAAGTACCTGTATGTCTGTTATAAAAGAAAAATTTATATCACAACCATCTATAAATTTTAGTAATATATACTTACCTTTAAAGAAGAAATCGAACATAAAATAATTAATTTTAAATCATATTTTCCAGTTTAATATTTAATTTAAAATTACTTTTTACTAATCCCTTTAACTTTTAAATTCTTTAAAAATATCTATATTTTAATTTATATTGTTTTTTTAACATATTTTTTTCTGTTTACATTTAAACTGACGATGCCTTAACTGGCAAAAGCGCTTTTTTTAATTAAAATTTGTGGAATAATTTAAAAAATGTGTTCTTTTCTGAAACCCAATATATTCCACCAAGTATATACAACAGACAATAAAAAAAGAAGTTTCTGCAGCCCCTGGTAGTCTACAGAAATTTCATAAAATAAGAGATAGACAAGGCGATTTCTGCAATACCAGCAGGGAAATCAGCCGGTCTTTTCTATGTCTTTTTGGAATTTCTATTGCATGCTGGTTGCAAAGTGAAACAATAGCTTCAAACAGTCTACAATATGATACGAGCTAAATGAAATTTGCCAAAGGCATTCAAGCGATCAAAAGTAGTAGCCTTTCTGAAGCCTGGCAAAGATCCCGATCAATGGAAAGTTATTGCCCTATATCTCTTCTTAGTGTTTGTTATAAGTTGCTGGAAAGACTGTTATACAATAGAATATCAACTCCTTGATTCTTAAGTTCTAATAGAGCAGTCTGGTTTTGGCCCTGGCTGAAGTTGTAGCAACTAATCCTAGCTCCAACATAACTTATCAAGAATGAATTTGAAAAGAAGTTGAAAACATCTGCAGCTTTTGTTGATATTACAGCAGCTAAAGACACAGTACGGAGAAAAGAATTGTTATTTAAGTTCTAAAGCCTCCTTGCATTTTCCTTTCTTTCATTACTTTTGGAGTCAATGCTTATTGCCAAACTATCAAAACTATATCTTGGTGGTGAGGAAAGCTCTTTTAAACAGCTGAAGGATGGTTTGCCACAGGGGTCTGTACTTGCCCCAATTTTGTTCAACGTGTGTACCACTGACATTCCAATCAAAAAGTCTATAAAATTTATATATTCTGATGATATTGCTTTAACTTACCAACACAAGGACTTCAATACTACTGAAGAAACACTGACAAGTGACCTTACAGCTCTCAAAGAATACTTTAGAAAGACCTGGAAAGTAAATCCTAACCTATCAAAAACCAGAGTGCCTTGCTTCCACCTGAGTAAGTGACAAGCTAATAAAAAATTGAATATCTTTCTAAATGGGGTAAAACTCCATCACAATGATTATACAAAGTACCTGGGAGTAACATTAGATTGATTGAAGAAGTTTAAAGGACATCTTAATAAGCAGAACATACAGGCTAGGGAAAAAAATGGAAACTCTTTCACAACTTTTGTATGACTTCACTTGTAAAAGTGAAATCTTGCACATGATCATGGTTACAAAGAACATACTTTTTTACACCATTAGTAAAATTTCATCTTTTCTGGGGGACGGCCCACGAGGAGTTGAACAAAAATCTTCACTGTAAGCCTAGCTAGAGTTTTGTATCAAATCAAAGGTCTATTCAAGAGAAATTAATTGCTGCAAACCGGACTTCAAAAGGTTTAACATTTCCAGAGTAGCGGTCATTTGAAAAACTAATTTGAACAATATTATTTCTCCGCTATTTAACGGTTTCAAGTAAATTATTCTGATCAAAAATGATACTTTATAGAACAAAATTAGTCAAAAAAATTCAATGATCAAATTATGTATGCAAAGAAACGTTGTTTTAAAAGCGTTTCCATATTTTTTTTCCACCCTGTATATCCTGCATCATATTGATGGAACAACTTGGGGAGCCAACATACAAATCCTGAGTACAACTGCTTGTAGATGTAACTAATGTAAATATAAATGAGGATTGACACTAGATCAGTCATGTGATTGCAGGGGGTCTATCCAATCAATGAATCACATAGTTATAGAGTGCCCCTGCACTCTTTTATGGAGGGATTAACAATGGCTTGTTGGATTGGATTTAGCTTTGTGACAGATCACTTTTTTTATTAATAAATGGTAGCTGATATATATATATTAGACATTATACTATTTAATAACTAATGAATTAATTATTTTTTCCATATTAATTATAGCAATTTCTTCAAGAAATTTGAACTTAGTTCTATAAATTTGACTTCTAGGGAAGATTTCATTGTTGCTGTCTAATTATTTAATCAAACTGATAGAAATATTTATTTAGTACTATTTATAATTTACTTGACTTAAAGGTTAAATTTGGGGCACTAGGCCTAGGATTTCAGTAGTAATGAAAGGAAAGGGAAGCAGCATACCTGGTAAACTGGTACATTGTAGATAGGAGCAGATTCACACACACAAAGAAAGAACTGGTTAGTAAAATATTTCGGGGCCAATGGCCCCTTCTTCAGTCACTTAACAACTGGATACACAGTCACATTTGAGGTAGGTGGATGAGGTGTTGCCAACTGTAGAGCACTTAAACACTGAAATGTCACTTCTGCTTCTATAATATGATAAAATAATATAAACATGTATATGTTTTTATTCTGCTGCTTAGGTAGGGGAAGGACAAACATAGTTTATCTAATATTTAGATTAGTTGGGTCTCTAGATTTTGTGATCGATTGATTGGCAATTTCCATTCTTCTAAGTTGAGAGCTATTGCAGTTTGGAGAGAGTGATCTGGTAACTTTGACTGCGAAACATTGATAAAAATTCTGCTGTTTTTGCATCAATTCTTGGGTGTTGCTCTATGGATGTATAGCCCCTACCACTACCACCTACCCAGCAACAGTGGAAGCTAAGTCTCAATCTCCACTCTCCCTCCCTCCCTCCCCCCCCCCCCTTCTAAGGTAAGTTTGCTGATGTCCTATCTCTCCAATATACTAATTCTTGCACTAGTGCCCTTAACCTAACCTATGATTATAATTATGTAAGAGTTGTGTCTCTTCACTTGAACTGACATTGGACTTGGCTGTCAATGAGAGCTGTTTGCATCATGACTTTGTCAATGATCATAGACTTTTATGTCAATAAAAATGATTTTAATTTTGAATTGTCAGCTGTAAGAATGATAATATCAGGATTGGACTTTGGGGACTGATAACTTTGTTTTCTGCTGTAGAGATAATATGAGTTTTTGGTAGGCTGAAGAAAAAGTTGGAGTCAATCACTTTTTGGTGGATAAAGTGATGTAGAGTTCAATCAGAAGATCAGGAGGTAAAGGTAGTGGGTCGAAGTTGGAGTGAGGTTTGAAACATGTCAATGAACTGTCTGGAGTATTAGCAGGTATGTCTGAACTGGATTTTCTTTGAAATAAGCTGTTGACTGACTAGCTGTTTTCTCGTAAGTTTGGTTGGAAGTACAGGGAGTTGCCTTGTTGGAATTGGTAATTTGAAAATGTTTTAGGTTTTTGAGCAATCAGTGGGGAAGAGATTTGTCAGAGACTTAACCTCAACATAGCTTATGGTTTTAATTCTAGAGAGGTACGAGGGTCGTCGAGAAAGTAAAGAACGATTGTGCATCACGTGCCCCACCACTGCAACTCTGCGTACTCGCTAGTTACTCTGGCTGTCCAGTCAGTGTGAGCTTAGTTTCGTTCCTGTGCGGTCACAAGTCTTTGCTCTGTAAATTTTCAAAATGGCGGTGCCCATTGAAAATCCTGCCAAATGCGAAGTGCGCAGTGTCATTCGGTTTTTGAATGCTCAAAATGTTTGGCCTATTGAAATTTATAGGCAAATAAACACTGTTTATGGTGAGAATGTAATGAACGAATATTCAGTGAGGAAATGGTGCATTATGTTAAACCAGGAAGAACCAATGTGCACGATGAAGAACGGATTGGGAGGCCAACACTTGTAACTGAGGAATTAAAGAAAAAAGTTGATGACAAAATTCAGGAAAACCGGCGATTCACTTTAACCACTTTAAAAGACGCTATTCCAGATGTTTCTCGATCCCTCTTACATGAAATTGTGACTGAGCATCTTGGGTATAACAAAATGTGCGCTCGGTGGGTTCCAAAGTTTCTCACAGAAGTCCACAAGACTAAACGAATGAGAGCAGCCCTTGAACTTCGTGATGGTGAACAATTTTTCGATCGTATTATGACTGGAGATGAAACTTTTCATACAAAACTCCGGAAACAAAGCAACAATCCATGAGGTGGCATCATTCAAACTCGGCCTCAAAACCTGTAAAAGAAAAATCAAATCTGAACACAAGAAAATTGATTGCAACTGTTTTTTGGGACCGCAAAGGTTTAATCCATGTCGAGTTTTTGCCAAGAGGAGAAACGATAAATTCAGAAGCCTATTGCAAAACCCTCCAAAGACTCAGACGTGCAATACAGAACAAAAGACGTGGCATGTTGTCAAAAAAAGTGTTTTTGATCCACAACAATGCTCGGCCCCATGCATCGGTACGAACCCAGCAAGAACTTCAAGGTCTGTAGTGGGAAACTTTTGGACACCCTCCCTATAGTCCGGACCTCGCGCCTTCAGATTACCATCTGTTCCCAAAACTGAAAACACTCTTGGGTGGGAAGCAGTTTGGAAAGGATGAAGAACTGAAAGAAGAAGTGACATCCTGGCTCAGATCTTTGGCAGCTGAAGAGTATAACACCGGCATACAAAACTGATTCCTCGGTACAATAAATGCCTTGACAACCAAGGCAACTACATGGAGAAGTAGGCTAGGTTAATGTGAGTATGTAAATAAAGTTCTGTGTTTTTATCTTTTGTTTTTAATTTTTTATATCAAAACGCTCTTTACTTTCTGGACGACCCTCGTAGAATTTTGAGAGCTTCTTCAGTTTATTGGAGTTCAGGATATTTAGTAATTTAGAATTTTGAGAGCTTCTTCAGTTTATTGGAGTTCAGGATATTTAGTAATTTATTAGCTGTTTATAAGTTATATATATTATGTTAATTAATTGAAATTCTCTATAGGTGATATTGTCGGCCGAGAAGATTAAAAAATGATACCAAATGGATTAATTTTACATATGCTTTGATCGTACTCTTAAATCAGAGTAACATAAAACAATCAGTTAGATAATTTTGTGAAAAATACGACTAACCTTGTGATGAATACCACCCTCAATCGGATTCAAAGTATTTGCTGGTGCAATGAAGTCACAAGGAATCAGTCTTGTGCCTTGGTGAATCAACTGATAGAAGGCATGTTGGCCATTGGTTCCAGGTTCTCCCCACACTATCGGACCTGTAGAGTAGTTGACTTTCTCACCACTTCTGGTCACATACCTAGTGAATAAATTAATACTTACAATCTCACTCACATTTTTAATCATATTATTTATTAAGCCCAGGAAAAAATTATTGTTTTCAAGAACCTTTTGAGGTTGGATTTGATTTAATATTATTATTTAATCTATCTTCCAAAAATCTATTAATTTCAACAGCATATACTTCAAAGTGAAACTTTTATGTGCTAATTTAATCTGTACATTTATAAAAATATAATCAACTCTAGGTGCCAAACTCAACAAATGTATTCTTGACAGCCCAATCTCTCAAAATTCCACAAATGACTATTGTTGACCCTGCCATACATTAAATATACCATTATGCAAATATAAAACTATTGGGTTTCTTTTTTGTACTGTTACCATCATATATATGTATATTTGTTTTTTTGTAAGATGCTGATCATCAAGATGTGGATGAAAATAGATATCGGATGAGTGTTGATGAGCGGATGTAGTCATTGTTACAAATTAAGACCGACTGTTTCTTAGACAGTGCCAGTAGTTGATAGAACAAATGAACAGTGTCTCTCCCTCTCCCTCTCCCTCCCTCCCTCCCTCCCTCCCTCTCTCTCTCTCTCTCTCTCTCTCTCTCTCCCAATGAGAGATTGGGCTGTCAAGAATACATTTGTTGAGTTTGACACCTAGAGTTGATTATATTTTTATAAATGTACAGATTAAATTAGCACATAAAAGTTTCACTTTGAAGTATATGCTGTTGAAATTAATAGAATTTTGGAAGATAGATTAAATAATACATTAATCTATTAAATTTATTAAACAAAAGTAAAACTCCACATGTAATATTCAAACCTTTTAGTGCTATGCCGCCTGACCTATGGATATACCCAAACGTGCTAAGCAGTTTTGTGAGAAAATGTAGGGTTTTGGAAAAACGCTCATAGGTTTGTTTTTGTTGTCATATCTTCATACTTTTTTTGTATTGTAACAAAATAAAGAGAGAACAGCCCTATAACAAGAAAATTATATATAAAAGTATAAATTTATTTATACAAAAAATTAATAATTTTTTTTATTTTTGTAATTATGAATAAAATAAGAGAACCTGAATTCAATATTTTTTACCTATTCCACTGTAAAGAGCAACTAATGAAGAACAAATTTCATATATTTTCAGTTCATTTTTATAAAAAAATAAGGTGTAAAGAGGAAATATAAAAAATATTGTCCTCACAAAAATTAGTTGAGAACTTGACATTTGAAACATTCAATCATATGTATATGACATTGCACTGTTTTATTTCTAGAAAACCATTATTATAATAACAAAAATACCGTATTGTATCATATAAAATATGGTAATGGCATTCTAGCAGCGTGTGGCACAACATTATTGATTTATTTTCCGTCAAATAAAAATATATATATCCGTGGCAAACGTCTATTAATTATTATTCCATAAACACCTTAGATCGCCAAAACTGTGTGTAATATTTGTGCATACGATATTTTTTCCTGTCAATTTGTTGAACGGTTTCCTGACTAGGTTAGACAATAACACAGTTGGAGTGTAAAAGGTGGTATAGTACGTTAATTTTGATTCGTAAACTCACTGAATGGTTCCCTGTTCACATTGACGTTGATGTAAGGTAAACTGTAAAACAATCACGAATCAGCCCAAGTGAGGGAGAAACATTTTGGAGACCTTTTCTTAACAAAATACAACGAATTTAGAGATTCGGAAAATAATTTTTATTGAACCAAAGCCTCATCAAACGTTTCGTTTTTTATTCATAAGTTTATATTTCAGACTGCATCTCGTCGCCAATATCGGCTAGACCTATTCTATTATAGCCGACTACGTCTATGGTTTTCATTCGATTATGCCAGGTTTTCATGAATTTCTCGTTATGAAATAATTATTTATCTGTTGTTCAGTGTAGCCTCATGTATCGAAATAGTTTCAAGTTGCACACATTTCATTACCGATCATAATTTAAAAACTAATTCATCCTAAGCCACTTTAATATTTATTTTTAGTAAACCTGCTTAGTTATTATTATCAATCGATTGAACTACAGTCTTTGTCATCCAGATTTTCCAATTTGATTATATAATTCAGAGCTTATTTCCGGTTAGTTGTAACCTTGTTATTACTGAATTAAATACCCACAGAATACAGATCCACTCTTCTTGGTGTGTACACAATCAATTTTTTGTTGAGAGGAGGCAATTCTGAAAGCAAATGACTGCATTTGGCTATGACGCCTGAATTTAAACATCTGTTTGGTTAGATGCAGCTTGTGCCAACAAGCTTAGCTACGTTTTCGCAGTACACTTTGAACTGAATCACCAGATAAACATATCGGCCGGCTGTGAAACAGTATAATTGGCTTGCATAGAAAATCTGATCTGTGATATGAGTGAACAGATTAAATCTTTATAATCCAGTTGTTTCAATTAATAAAATACTTTCTTAGTTTCTTTCATCATATTAGTTATGAAAAAAGGAAAAAGGTTTATCAAAACAATGTCACATAAAAATATTGGAAGGCAGGAAGTAAAAAGTTTTATTTATCAAATGTTACAGTTACAAACAACAAATCAAAATTGTGTTCGATTTAGGCAAAACTAATCTGGCAAAACTTAACATAGGCTTAGGATGGTGTCTGTCTTTTACAGTTGCCTTGAGTGAACAGAAATCCTTCTGTAAATACTCGCTCGAAAAAAAATGCCAAATACTCTACTCGAACTCAAAAATCACTACTCGCACACCCCTAAGCTATATTTAGCCCCATGGTGAAGCTCACATTTTCTTTTTTATGATATTTGAATTCCTTTGGTAACCCATTTAATACTATTATTTTTACATTCATTGACATATTTGAAAGGAAAATCTCATCCATAATGGACTTAAATATGTAAATAAACTAGTATCAACTTCACTGGTTAGTTTTAAATTGATAATTCTTCGAATAATCTCTTTAAGAACAGAGGAAAGTTACTTTTATTGAAAATCCTTTTTAGTTTATTGTTTTTTAAAGGTTGTTTACCTGATGGAGGCAGGTTTATAATCAGTTCATTATGGTCTGATAGATGAATATCATTATTCCTAAAATATTTTAAATAAAAACCATGACTGACAGCAATGTTCTCTATACAAGTGGCTGAGTTATTTGTAATTTTTGTGGGTTTAGAAAAAAACCCAATCCTTGGCTTTCAAAACTTGTGATGAAACGTTGCGATATGTTATCATTTTCCAAAATATTTATATTACAATCTGAAGCAATAACAATTTTTTTTTTAATTTCACTATTTACTCAGTTTATTTTAAAGATCAAAGAGAATTTTTATTAACTTAAGGGATGCTGTTTTATATGCAATTCTGTAAACAGATGTAATAATAGTGTTGTATTTTATTCATTCTATATAAGATCCTTCAAAATGAAGATCTTGATTAACCCATTGGCCTACAAGTTGTTTTGCACTGCGCAGTCCGCTATTCTAGCAATTAAAATCAAGGAAAATGTAAGCTTTTGAGAAAAAAAGTCATAAAAAATATAATTTCCAGGCTAGAGCAAAAATGTTATATTTTTATTTTCACAATAAAACAGGCTTCAAAACTATATAGTTTATAAGTACCTAAAAAATAATTATAAAATAATAATATAACAAACAAACAATTTAAAAAAAATACATTTTGAAAGCAAGTTTATATATTTGTTAGTAAACAATTACAAATCATTACTGAGTTCCTATAGGTTTGTTGACAATTTAATTCCCTACAAGAAAATATCATATTTTATAGAAAATATTTTAAAAACATCACAAAAAAATGGTTTTTCCAAACCTATGTTAAATTAGTCATTTTGACTTTGGCCGAAAATACAATACAATTTTTACCTCTAACTACAGGACTTGAGTGGGAGTTCAATCTAATATATATATATATATATATATATATATATATATATATATATATATATATATATTAAAAATGTATAGAATTTAAGCATTTGAAAATCATAAGACAAACTTTATACTATACAAACATATTAAAAATAGAAATGTACACTAATGGTAATTCATGACTAATAACAAAACACTCACACTCATCTGCTTATGTTTACAATCTCAAACTGAAAGCTAAATTTGATTGTAAAACAAACCAGCAGATTGTTACAAAGCTGACAAGGAACAGAAAGCAAAGTTATTATTGTCATGCACATCGTTGTTTAGCTTGCAAAGCAAACAACGTAGTATGGCACATGACATTGCCGATTTTCTATGTATTTTTTGGTTATAAAACAATCAAGTGGTAGCCCATATATATATATATATATATATTACAGTATTTTGGTCTTCTCTGATTGTTTTTATAAATATTTCTAACCATTTGATGAAATATTTTACCAAACAAAATATTTAAAAGGCATTGTTACCATCACAGAACAGTTCCGTGATAGCAATTTTGAGTCCAAATCGATCGTCATGGAAAGGTTCCGTGAAAATAGGCCAATGGGGTAAAACTGCAGATCTGACCTAATTTGAAATTCTACAGATTTATGAACAAGGATACATGATCCTCCACTTGAAGTTGAGCGAAAATAACCAACAGTCCTGATAACACTGAGCCAGTTACGATTTTGATAAGCGTTGACAGAAATCGCAGCTCGGTCCACAGCATGCCAGTTCACTACTACTAGCACATTTGTAGGCAAGGTTGTACCTCTTGTATGATTCTATCATCTGAATCAATCTGTTCACAGTTGCCATTTCTATTGCTGGGACCCAGGTACTGATGACTAGAGTACCTGGTTCATGGAACATTGCCATGACAGGGAGAGAGATGGTTAATTAATAATATGATTCTCCCACTTTAACTTGAGTTCCTTTTCACTTTGTGGATGAACAACTGAAACCACCGACCTACTACCATCCCTACTAGCTCATCCAACCATCCTGATAACTTTATGCAGCCTCTGGCTGTTCCTCCCTGTATGTATGATTGCTTAGGTCAAATATAAAAAAAATATAAAAAACAGTCACACACACACACATACGCACGTACGCACACACGCACACACATACACACACACAAACAAGAAGACACAAGAGTGACACATAATATAACAAGGTTGCAATTATGTGCCTATGATCACAAGTACTCAACAATGTGCTCAACAGAACAGCACTGTGGTGAGCGTACAACCCACTTGTTTGTGAACAGACCCACCATGCTTGATGTCGCTCGTTAATTTTGTCAGGGACGAAGGGAGGACCAGCCAAAGCTCCACTAAGCTATCAGGATGGTTGGACGAGCCGGTAGTAACTTTTTTAGTAAGTGTTCTACTTTTGTTGTAATTTCTGTTCTGTAATCGGTTGCCAAGTGCTTATGAGCTGGATGATCATTTCTCTATTGTTAAAATGTGTTATGATGGAGTATATGACAAGATGGAAAGGATTGAATATTCCATTATTTCGGAAAGAACCCTAACAAGACATTTATCTTGGTACAGAGTAAGCCCTTTCTAACTAATTAATGTAAAGATACATCCAACTGAGCCTTTGAGTGACAGGTCTGTTACATACTAAAAAATTCATTCTGTACACATTATGTTCTTACTTTCCATTAGATTCCATGTCCCCTTGTTGGAAGTAAGCTGCAAACCTATGGAGATACTGATCATAAGGCAAGAGAGCGTGCGTTTCTGCCCCATAAAAGTTTGAATACCAGACTCCTAGTAAAGCTAGAATAACAGGTGCCTGGAAACCAATTCGAACAAATCAATCAAAGCCAACAAAAAGCAATTGTATGAATAAAAATATGCTGTATAAGTATAATGTAACATTACATTTTTAAGCTCAGTTTAGTTATATTACTTTTAAATCATGTAAACTTTATACTCAAAATAATTATAAATAAAATACTCAAATAAACATTTGACAGCAAATATTATCTTGGGTTACTTTTTATAGGTTTTCTTCTCATATGTAGAGCTCATTCCATCCCTGCCCAGCTATAATTAAATTTTATATGTACATTTTTTTACTGGGGTTGCTAAAAGAAATTTGCAAAGTGGATAAACTGCCTAAGTGTAATCAAATATATTGCTATAAATGATCAAAATTGTTAACTAGTATTTTAGTAAAAAGGGCAATGTAATAATGTTTTTTGTGTTGCAAAAATTAAATAATGCCATCATTCGTCATCCTAACTATAACTGCTTATTGTACGCCATACATTACTTTTATGTGCCATCCTCTCTTATTTCAGTAAACATAGGACACTTTTTTTAAATTTAAAACTTTACTCCCTACATGGACCTCCAGGCCTGTGTATGAACTTTATTCAACAAGTGAAGTGTCAACCGTTACCTCAATTGGGACAACGAACCTGGGACCCTGCCCTCCACAATCTGAAGGCTTAGCAACTGAGCCAACACTTGCAACAGAATTAGCCTCTCCAATGCCACTTGGAAAAAATATTTTTCTAAACTTTATTTGATGCAACTTGAGCTTTTTGGAAAATATTCGTTTGAATCTTAGCTACAATAAATTAGAAAAGAATCATACTATAACAAATACATAACATACACATCCTAGGTGTGTGACAACTACTTTTGTTATACAAAACAATGGCTATAAAAATAGGTTAAGTCCTATTCAATTACTACCAGAGATATTCTGAAACTTAATAAACTGCTTTAATTGTAAACACTAAGATTGTAACAAAAAATAAGACATTTAAATTATTACCAATTTATTATGTTTAGAAATAGCCAAAAACTTACATTTTTGTTGAGAGGAGCTGTCTGGAAATGGTTGTCCATAAAATGAGCCCCCTCTAAAAGCTTCTCAAAGTTGTCAAAGCCAATGTGAAGTGCAATAGACAGACCAATGGCAGACCATAATGAATAGCGGCCTCCGACCCAGTCCCAAAAGCCAAACATGTTAGCTTCATCAATGCCAAACTCTGTTACTTTGGCCTTGTTGGTTGACAATGCTACAAAGTGCTTTGCTACTGCTGCTGGCTACAGGGAAAACAACTTGCATTACTGTTTTCTCAAAATGTTGCCGATTTGATATTTCAATAGTTATCATACTATAGCTTAAATTATTTAAAATTATTGCATTTTATTTTCTATATATAGGCCTAATAACCACACAAGTGTAAATAGTAATTATGATATGGCTGACCCACGACAGGCGATCGTGGTCAATGCTGCATCAGCATTCAAGCAGCGACAACACTGTGTCTGCGTTCCTGCACTCAGTTCAACTCCCGCCCGGCCAACCTACACTGGTAATGTCTGCACTCACTCCATTTACATTCATTCATTACAATAGACTGTTATCTTTATATATATTTTGATACTTTGTTATTTAGTAGTTATGTTGTTATAATATACTAATTATGGACATTGACTTACATACTAAAGAATCAATTCCTGCTATGATAATTATAATTTGTATAGTTAAAATACAAGCATTAAATATAATTAATTAAATATAATGGCATATTTTGGCCAGTTGTAGCACTTTATTCTGATCTTGTGATTTGGTGGGGGTACCCAAAACTGAACCTAGTAGAAGAAATCTGAACTGGCTTTCGGGTACTCACCTCCCCACCTCTGTTGACGCCGTAACCCCAAAAATCTGGCGTGAAACACAATTGTTCACTACTGGTGGTCATAATTAATTATAATAATAAACAAAGGAAGAGTGAAAATCTGACAAACATTCAAAGCTCAGTAGGAAATTAGGTAGACTTATGATAAGTGTATGGGACAAAACTCTAAACAAAAATCATCCTTTACATATATTTAAAATTACAAGTTTTTTCAAAAATTTTTAACTTTCTATAGGTGCAAGTTTGCCCACATACAACACAATTAGAATTGAATTAATTCAATATCATAAAAACTTACTAATTGCATAGGGCAATAAATAATATTTTAGTTTATAAATTAATAATGTTTTGTTAATTTTAATATTACTGCCTGAAAAATAATCCATTTTTAAACTTATCACCGACTAATGATTTTTTTTTCATTTTTAATTTCTAAGACGCCGATCGTAGAGATATGGGCAAATATGAGGGGTGAAAGAGTATGATGAGTGTAGTCATTGTTACTATCTGAGTTCAACTTAGCTCAAAAAGGACTATTTATTAATAGCCTAATAGCCAGGGCAACTATGGGATCTACAACTTTACATGGAATCCAACCATGTAGTGTTGCTCTGATTTTCAACTACCTGACAAGTCTGACACTCAGTTGTCTTCCCATAACAACATCTGAACCTTAACTACCATGGAACATGGACACCCCAGACTTCTATAGTAGTTTCCATGTCGATAGCAACCATTGAGCAGACAACACGTTGATATTAAGAGGGCCGAGCATAGAACCTATCGCCTACAATCTCCTCAACACTATGTCCCCAAGTAGCTGGATTACAGCAATGCGCCACCAGTGGACCATAGTACTTCTAGGCAGATAGCAAGTGGATCATCTCGCATATAGATCAAGATTTTCCCTTTTAGCCACCATACACAAAAACACTGTTTGATGTTGTCTTTTTTATAACTAGTATCTAACTATTTTAGTGTAAAGCCTTCTGTAATTGTATAGACTGGACTCGTATAGAGCATTTAATTTAATGAAAGTCATTAAATTATTGCATGATTGCTCTTAAATTGATCTCAGGGTCGATATACGGGTAATTCGGTGAGAAAACGTAGTATAATAAAACAAAATTTTACTTTACACAATTTAATTTATTCTACATTATTTAAAATCATTACGTTACTCAATTGGTATTTGCAATACAATAAAATAGGATTGAAAATTATATTATCTAAAACTAGATATTTTCTTTTAAGTCAAATGAGTCATTTAAGTTTGATTTACAAAATCATTGTTAACTTTTTTTTTAATCAATAATTTATTCTAACAACTTATCTGAGTAATCACTATGGATGATGATGGAGTCCATCTCGTGTCCTATCGTATACTCAACGAAACGGAAATTCAAAATGATATCATCTTTAATTCATAGCCACAACTTTTAGTTAATACATTTAAAACGCACAAGTGTTTTTACCACATTTTCCCGGAAACATAGCCCGATGCCGGTGATGTATGTGGAAGACGATCCTCGTCGATCTCCAACTATTTGCAAACTGGGGCGAGGAACGTTCTTCAACCGTTGAAGTCGGATTCCCGCCTTTTTTCTTTTGGGTACGCGACTATGACCCTTCTGGGTATGTCACGATGTAGCGGTTTTGACAGCTGCTGCGGCCTACGGGCAAATTTGGAACTATATGTTCCGTTCTGATTGGTTCGTTTCGTAACTCGTCATCCGTGTAATTCCACCGCGCATCACACTTGTGACCTGGAGGGGATTTAATGGAAAATAACCAACCGACGTGATGTAGCTTGTCCCTCAAATATGCTTACATGTTTACGATTGCAATTCTCGGAATCGGCCCACCCATCCTGCTTTGAACAAAGGGTTTGTTTACAGTGATTTATTGCTGGAGCCTCTCGTCTGTCCCACAGTTATTTTCCACACGACAATTCTCTAATATGATTTAAAACTCCTCCATTTATTTTAATTAAATATATTTCTTTTCTTTTATATAGTAATTTATTATTTATTAATTAATTTGCCTATCAATTTGGTGGACCTGTTACATGGTGTTCCTCAATGTATTGTTGACTTTTTTATGTATCAAGTTTAAGCAATACTAATACTTGTATTTAATAATTATTTAGAGAATTAATGTTTCTTCATCGCATAAACAAGTCTTGTGATGAAATGTATGAATCTCAAATGTGTGGTGACATTGATAGTGGTGTGGTGGTAATGAAAAGGATTCTAACTCAAAAAGACAAATAATACGACAATACAATTCTGAAGATGATGGAGTTATTCCGCAGTCTACATGGTGTGCAACTTAGACAAATTCCATTTATAGGAAAAAGTACGTTGAAAGTGCTGTTATCAGGAAACAAAAGGGATTGATTTTTTCAATGCTATTAGACCAAGTATCTTTAGAAAGTGTTGTTGAACAAACTGACTGCTTTGCAGTGAGAGAGTTTTCTTAAAAAGTCAGCAATCTTTGAAAACTCGTGTGTGTCACACCAACAAAATACAATTTGTTTACAAATACACGTACAGTGGTACTGAGCATGGATAAACCAGCAATCAACACAGCGTTGAGTGTATTCCGCGCGGTCTGATTGAGCCCTTCCGCAAAAATCTTTAAAGTTAACAAGTAGTATTCAATAATCATAACAGTCCTAAACCCACCCGCCCACCCATACACGTACAGTGGTACTGACCCACTCGCCCACCCCTACACGTATAGTGGTGTTGACCCACCCACCCACCCATACACGTACAGTGGTATTGACCTACCCGCCCACTCATACACGTACAGTGGTATTGACCCACCCGCCCACCCATACACGTACAGTGGTACTGACCCACCCGCCCACCCAAACACGTACAGTGGTACTGACCCACCGCCCACCCCTACACGTACAGTGGTATTGAAGCATATATACAAGTATATACAAGCATTAATTTCAAAATTCCAATTTAGAGTACCATGTTTCAACAATTAGTAGTTATGGTAGTAGCCCTCCCACCCATCCATACACTTACAGTAGTAAAGGCCCTCCCACCCATCCATAGACTTACAGTAGTAAAGGCCCTCCCACCCACCCATACACTTACACTAGTAAAGTGTATAAATTACCAGTATTAAGTTGTCCATGTTAAGGCCAGGACTATGTCCAGAACGTTTTGACACTTATCACAATCTTCAATAAGCAGTGAAAAAGATAGTGTAAGTATCTAAAATTTATTTTATTATAAATATTATCATAAACATGGTACCTGTAACTTTATAAATTTATAGCAGTTACAGTATCACTCGTTTTAAGAGTGTACATAAATTATTTTTATTCTGTACCTTTTAAGAGTGTACATAAATTATTTTTATTCTCTACCTATCATGATAAATTTGTCCTCTTAACTTGAATCCCAAAATAAATTTTCTTACATTTTTAGCAGCCTGTAGGAACCAACTCTTTGCCGAGTTAGCGTTGGTGATGGTCTCCTGAGTGGTGAATGTCTTACTGGCAATAATAAACAAGGTTGTCTCTGGGTGGACTTTCTTGAGCACTTCTGCAAGGTGAGTTCCATCAATGTTGGACACAAAATGTACCCGGGGACCTTTGGCATAGTGCTTCAACGCTTCTGTCACCATTAACGGACCCTGTGTATTAACAAGGGACATCATTTTAATTTATTTGTTATTTCAACAGGTACAATTCTACAAAACTTTATGATAGTTAGCCTAATTTATAAATGACATACATACCAAGTCAGAACCTCCAATTCCGATGTTGACAACATCTTCTATAGCTTTTCCAGTATATCCCTTCCACTGTTTAGATATTACCTATAAAGATAAAAATAGTAAGTAATTTATCAATTACTTTATTAAAATTAAAAAATACTGTACTGATCAATTAGTAGAGTTGTGAAGTGTGAGTATGTGCTAGTAGAACTAGAGTATACTCTTAGCTGCTATGTAGGCCTATTGTTAAAGTTAAACCTCAAATAGAAGAATTAGTACAGCCCACACTCCTGCTCCTAATGAGGAACGGTGGTAACAGCCCAACAAACCATACAGTTATGGTGGTATCGATTGCCATCATTACTAATCAATCAAACCTGTTCACGGGCGGACAAGATTAATTGAATTTATTAAATTTGAAATAAATGACCAAAATACCTTAGTTATCCTTAACCCTAGAACGTGAATCTTGGCGCTTTGCGTGCTATTTTCAAACGTAAACGCGATCGTGGAAGTACGCACGTCGCATGCTCTTTTGTAAAACTCATTAAAATATATGTTTATCATCAAGCACGTGCATCAAACTTGGTACCAATCGACACAGAATGTTCTGTTCTGTACATTTCATGGTTTTTTATAATTGTTGTATAAAATTTTATAAATGTAAGAATAAAATTAAAACGTGCAACTTGAAACTCCCACTCCATTCCCGCCCAGCGGGGGGTCGGGAGTGGGAAAAATGTTTGTTGCATAACTGTACAATAACCAATAGTCGAAATCAGGTGTACAAACTGTTAGTCTGCAGTGAATGAAATACTCTAGACAACGAAACAAATTGCAATGTTGTAGGTGCTTTTATTGTTTTACCAAAAATGTTTTTGTATACCCTTGTTTGCATGTTCTTCCAAAAGCCAGTACTGGCGTGTTACGTGCTGTTGTAAAAAGTTCTAATCAATAAATTATTATTGCGATATAAACAAATAAAAAATTGGGTAGAAAGCCAGAAAGTTCTTGCGTCGGTTGGTACCGTCTCGAGGAAAATTGGCAATGCTGTACGTTGGTAATGGTCATGTGACAATATTGATGTAGAAGAGCGGCTGTCAGTTTACGTTTAGCCATCTTTGTTTATACACAACGCTCTCTCGACCGCTTGTATTTACCATAAGTGTAGTGAATAGAAATGAAATGAAAGTGTAGTGAATAGTGTATTTCATATATAATATATTTTAGTGGAAGTGACAGTGCATAAAAGAAAATTAGTTTTAGGCATTGTTCAACAAGTCCTACCACTAATCAACATTACATTATATTTATATAAAAGCACTAGCACTAGCACTTCAAAACTATAATAAAAACAATCCTACATACAAATAATGCAATATAGGGCTAAAAACAGGTTGAAGAACTAAGAGTGAGTAAAATATTTCATTTTTTAAAGTGTATTTTAATTTTACAACTATGTATATATTTATGCAGGTACTAGCCTAAACATTTATTTTTTATCCAATTTGATCAAATAAGACATGTAAAAATATGGTATTAGTTTAGCATTCTCATAATGATCTAAGATCTTGAAAAAAAATAATATGTATTATTTGTGTTCGCTCAAAATGACGCTTTTATTTTGTTTATCAACAACAATATAACGTATTATGTTATTATCCAACGTTAAAACTTTATTTTTGTCAGGAATGTAATATTTTTTTTATATTTATATTCAGAAATATCTGTTTTATCTGTTTTTGTTTTCAGAAAAAAATCCTTAAAAAATTTAAATATTTTTTACTATGATTACAATTTTTCAAAAGTCGTCTAAAAAATTTGCGCACACTGACTTTTGATGTTATAAATATTATTATTTTTGGAATGTATTCATATATTTTACATTTTATTGTCTATATTTATAAAAGAGGATGTTCGTATCTATATTTATAAAAGAGGATGTTTGTATATATATATATATATGTTTGAAGTTTATGCGCTGCCAAACCACCCAACCGATCGCCATGAAACTTTAGGATGTTTTCCTGTATACTCCCGAGATGGTTTCTGTGAAGTTTGATGCAGATCCGTCCACAGGGTCCCGCCCCACGGGCTCCTAAAGATCCCATGTTATTCAAATGGAGAATCTGAATTGTTTACAAAAAACATATGACTGTGTGGTTTAATGTAGTTTCACATGCCATAAGCAGATTGAAGTTCTCACAACAGTCAATTTTAAACGGCTCCAATTTCCTGTGCAACTTGCTTTCGCAATAACTATTAATAAATCTCAAGGACAGTCATTGCACGTTGCCGCAATAAATTTAAGTAATCCATGTTTTTCACATGGACAGCTCTACGTCGCTTGCTCGAGAGTAGGCTCACCAAAAAACCTTTACATTTATACACCAAATAAGAAGACCAAAAATATTGTTTACCCTCTTGCACTCATTTAATAAATAATGTTTTTTTTCTATAATTCTTTTTATTGCTTTATTTTGGTATGTCAATGAAAAATGAAAGGCGAGACAACGTCCGCCGGGTTCAGCTAGTAATTATATATATATATGTTTGAAGTTTATGCGCTGCTAAACCATCCAACCGATCGCCATGAAACTTTAGGATGTTGTCCTGTATACTCCCGAGATGGTTTCTCTTAAGTTTGATGCAGATCCGTCCACAGGGTCCCGCCCCACGGGCTCCTAAAGATCTCATGTTATTCAAATGGGGAATCTGAATTGTTTACAAAAAACATATGACTGTGTGGTTTAATGTAGTTTCACATGCCATAAGCAGATTGAAGTTCTCACAACAACAGTACTGTATATGTTTTGATTTATTTACCCTCTTGCACTCATTTAATAAATAATGGTTTTTTTCTATAATTCTTTTTATTGCTTTATTTTAGTATGTCAATGAAAAATGAAAGGCGAGACAACGTCCGCCGGGTTCAGCTAGTAGCTAATAAAGTACATGTAGCAAAAAGTTATACATACCCCTTATTTATGGATTGTTATGTAATTTTTCATACAATTTTTCGTTTACGTGGTAAAATTTTCCACAACAAACTAAAAATATAAAACTTTGTATATGGGTACAAAATGACTATTTTTTTAAACAACTTTTTCTTGTATATACTATTTGATTACCTACAATGATCATACTGTACCTTTGCAAATTTTTTTTCATTTTTGCATTTTATGCAAACAAATATTCAAAAAAAATAAAAAAATTAGTAGTTTATATAAAATGTAACAACATATTACGATAGTGCACAAACTAATAAACAATTTGGCTATCTTGGAATTATTTACAAATATTTTTTAGTACACCTCAAGAGGGTTATAAATTATACCTAACGTACAAAATTTTTAAATTTTTTCAATCAATAATTATTTACTATTTTTTATTTGTTTGTTTGAAAGTCTTGATGGTAGTATGTGAAAGAACAGTTTTTGAGAAGAAAAACGAAATGATAAAATTGACATTTGGAGCATATTTAGTATTTTTTGTGATTTTTACAAAAAAAAGCTTGCAAAGCGCTGAAAAGAAGCACTTTGCAGTTGGGAGTTCATAATGGGTCACCTAGTATTCACCATCTAGGGTTAAATCAGTAATGTTGTTCTTATTTTATTTAAAAAATTACATTTTAGGAGCAAGTTATTTCTGAGCTGAAATGTTCAATGGTATAATTTATAACATGCATATAAAATATAAGCCTACTATATTTTATAAAACTTGTTTTTAATGATGATTTTCAGTGTTGTCTAAATTTTCTTTAAAATATTTCATCTTAAATATCCATAAAACCTCAAACTATAAAAATATGCAAAGAACAGTTTTCTTTAGGAAATTCAATTATCAATTCAACAACACTAAGCTAGCTTATCTAGTATTAACAATATGTGACTAAACGAAGTTGATGGGACCAAGCCTATTTCAGATGATTGAATTTTCGGATTAGACAGTTTGTCATTAAAAGTTTTCTTCTGGTTGGTTTAGAAGCCTAAAAATTGAGAATCGACGTTATGAAATTATCATGACAGTCGGGAACTGTTTGGATTTGTTGAATCCAGTTGTTAAAATAGCTTTTTAGACTATCTAGAGGTTTTGAAACTGATTTACATACACCCTCCAAACAACCCTATATGGGAGAGGTACGGTAGTAATTCAAAGGTGTATCTAGCATTTTCATAGATACGATTAAACAGACACATAAATACGGAATTATAATATTCACCCCTATTGGGAGCTATTTAAAAAAACTTGGATGATGACATTTCTTTCCCTTCTGAGTGTTCTCTTTATCAAATTCTGATTCTAACATCTTAAGCCTTTAACTTTGTTATTTTTAACTATTGGTTATGTTTCATAAAACAAGTGGTAATTTGCCATGATGGGACCTACTTTGCTAGGCTAGTAAAAAACTTGAGAAAGTTTATGATTTTTTTACTTAATAAAGTTAACTGCCTACAAATTTAAGTAGTTTCAGTTATAAGTTTGGTTAGAGTGAAATTAACTGATTAAAGTTAAAAAAATTTACAAAAATTAAAAGTTAGTTTTTGTTACAGTAAATTTATACAGATAAAAACTTTTAACACTATGATCTTTTATTATGTAATATCTTACATGCAATACTTATTATATAATACAATATTCATATCAAAAGGGTTCTCATAGTACAGTTCCAATTATTTAAATCAGACTATAGCACTGTATGTAATAATTTTTATTGTATGACCATTTGTAATTTTTAAAATTAAATCTTTAATTAATTCCAAAAATCATTAAAAAAACTAACTTTAATATCTTTGAAATTAAACATTATTAACTCATACTCAAAAAAGTCAAAAACTATTTTACAATAGAAAATTCCCAATAATTAGTCATTTTTATTACTTTATAAGTACAATAAAAGAAAGCCAAATTAAATTGTGAAATGTTGACATCACATTTTTTATCAGGCAGAAGGTGATATGGAAGGGTCACTGATAAGAAAGGACAGAACATAACCAGTAAACAAAAGGTGAATAAAAAATATATTCCATTTATTTCAAGTGGAGGCAGATCAATTCTTAACGCTTCGCGAGCTAATTTGGCGAGCTAATTTATATTAACGTAAGCATATATAAAACTTGCTTTAGTCACTACTACATTTTTTACAAATATATAATATTATGCTTTAAAATTAACTATTAAAAAAAATGAACTAATATTTGGCCAAAATAATTTATTTTTTTACATTTTCCAAAAATAATACTTGTGTATATACACATCATTAGCTCTAAGGGAAATTGTTTTGTACGTTTTTAACTGTCATTAGCTTGTTCTACTAAATTCAGTTGTTAGGTAAGTTTGAAATAAAATACTAATTAGTTGTTAATTTCATTTGATTGTATAATCTAATGACTAAAAATGATATTACAAGTGTATTCAAGCATATTTCTCTTTAGTATGATATGCCTCAAAGCAGATTTCTGGATGCAAGCGAGGCTTTTCCTGGCAGGTTTTGCAAAAGTAAACAGAACTAAACTACATGAATAAAATAAACAGAACAAATCAAATTAATAAGTCAAAGTAATTTGTGCCTTAGTAAACAAAGTGTGCAGCACGCGGAATGCAGTAGATGAAGCACTGGACACTGGGCTAACAACGACACAAGTTTTAGAGAGAGATGAGGGTCGGAGAGGGTAGGGAAGGGAGTGGTCAGCAATATTATTGGGTGGAGGGTGTAGTATGACTAATAACGATTGCGTGTGACCTTGGGAGGTAGGGTGGGGATCAAACAAACTCAAATTTCATATGAAGGGTATTCCCGGCAAACGCTCGTTGACTAAAAAACAGTGTGTGTGTATATACGCAAACCACTCGCTTGAAGAAAAATGTTTGCGTTGAAAATTTGCTTTTCTTTGTGCATTTTCAAGTGTTAATATTATTACTGAAACGAGTTAAGTACACACACTTTCTTTAGGTGAGTAGAGAGAAAGGGGCCCTCTCTATATATCATTTTTTTAGAGACAATTTAGTCGAATAAATGTATATATACCTGCCTTCGCCCAGGAAGCCCGTCACTGAAAATCTGTACTGCTAAGTCAGTCAGTTGGACCCCCATATATATTTAAAAACTATAAGTTATATACTGATTTTTAAAAATTGTAATTATGGCATATTACCGTTGCCGATTCTTTATATTCCATTTATACTTCTCTAAATATTTGTTTAATTATGTAATAAAGACAGTCATTTTATATTATGCCCGGGATGTCAGTCGTATAAAAGTTGAATGGTTAGCCACTCACGTATATGCGTACACTGCCCATAATGCCAGTCAGTTATTTTTGACTCACAAGAAAGGACATCCGCTTTGGTTGTTCAGCTATGTTCTCTCGCTTCACTTTTTCTAAGACTATGATTGAAAACCTTTATTTCTTGAATTTTCCCAGCTTATGCTGGTTGTCAATGTAGTTTAGAGCATTCTTTATGGTATTTGGGCCTTCCCAAGATCCAAGTGTTCTATGAAATAACATGAAACTTATAATATAAATAATTTTCTTTATAAAATTCTAATTACATTTTATATGTCTCGTTTTATTGGCTTAACCATCTCCTGCAAACTTAAAGTTTTTACCAAATTTAATGCTTGGATATTAACTAGATGTAAATTGACTATAAAGTTACAAACGTAGCACACATAAATGCCAAATACTTAAAAATCAATTAATTTACCTTTTAGATTATAGATAATTTTATGGACAGCTTTAGAAAATATGGAACACATATTTATAATTTAACATTACTAAAAGTATGCAAGCAAAAGTCAATAATAGAAAATCCATTTTATAATTACCAAATTATAAATATCTAACTGTCCATCAGAATGTGGAGTCAAACAATCTGAGTTTCCGTCAAAGATTCTTATTCTGCTTTAGTGGATCCAAAAAAACTCTTCTTTCTTTACATATGTCAATAAGAAGGCAAACACTACATCGTACACAGAAACACCTACACATATCCAAAAACTGAAACACTATTTGCAACAGCTACGGCTTAACATCCACTCTTCTCAACGACAGGCGTAGAACTGGAATTCGGAAGTTATAAAACATTGTTTGATGTGCACAGATTTTCTGTTTTATAACAAAGTTATACAACTTCCTTTGAACTTTACTGACTCCAGACGGGAAACATAAAACACGATTTTAAAACAGATTGTAGCTGTTTTATAATAAAGTTTATAAAAATTTAATTTTTTATAACCGCATTTCTTAAAAAAAGTTACGAACATTGTTTTATAAACAATACATACAAAATTTGATTTTGTATGAAACTGCGTTCCTTAATGAAATGTTATATAGTATTGTTATAAAAAGTGTTTTGTTTCATAATGTAAAAGTGGCTTCAATGATTTGACATTTACATTTGACATTACCATGTTCATACAAAAATATATAAACTTTTTTAAACTGTATCACTTTATGATTATAATCTATTACAGACATTAGACAAGACTAAATTAAAATCTCATTGTTTTTCAGTTGGATGTCATTGAAATCTTAACTGTTGGTTACAGTAGTAGTTATGGGTGGTGTAACATATAGCAGCATATACAGTAGATCGGTCTCGATAATATGACCATAAACGATGAGCAAAGCGCGATATCTAGAACAATAAAACCCCTTATCTTGTCAAAAATAAGTAACAATTTGGAAATAAAAGAAAATAGCTGTCAATTAAAATGCTATGAATAACAATGGATAACTATATTTGCGAGCTGTGAAGAGATTTAAGATCTGCTTTAACCAGTTTTACATGTTAATTTAAGTTAGGTATATTGATTGCTGAAACTGTAAATAACCGTAGGCCTTCTTACTTTGTAACAAAGATTGCTTTCGCTTGTACATCCATAAAAAATACTTATTAATCCTTATTGTACTATATCTTCATCAGAAACTTAAGAATAAATTTATAAACACAATTGTTTAATCTAAAATTACTGGTAATTAGCGGTTGATTATAATTCCTTTCTACTGAGGAAGAAAATAAATCCCAATACTACTGTGTTAAATTTCCCCATACTCTAATTTTATAAACAAAATTGTATTTAAAATGGTCACAATTAATGTATTAATCATCAACAATTAACTTGTAATATTACTAGAATTCTTGTACTGAGATGTAGTATACCCCATCTTATTAAAATTTATAACAATACTTTATAAATCTTAATAAATAACACAATTTTTGAACATTACCACATAACAAACTAGATTAAATTAAAGGGAATTTCTACCATTCATCATACTTCTTGTTACCGCTTAGTAAACTATCTTTTTATACTCTGTAAATAGATACATTTATAATTGGTCGGTAGCGTAGTTGATTTAATCCAAGCTTCATGTGCTAAAGGTTCTCAGTTCGATCCCAATCAGTGTCATTACATTTGTTATCCAAGTACCGCTACCCACGTAGATCACGGCTCCTACCCATGTTGAACACGGTTACTACCCGCGGAGATCATAGTTGCTACGCACTGTGGAGATCACATTTGCTATTCATGTATAATATGGTTGCTACCCACGTTGATCATGATTGCTACCCAGTGAGATTATGGATGGCTACTCCGAGTTCATCAGTACCACGGTACGTGTATGGGTGGGCGGGAGGGTCAGTACCACGGTACGTATATGGGTGGGTGGGAGGGTCAGTGCTACATTACGTGTATAAAAAGGAGGGTGGGTTATATATAAAACATAGTAATTCAATTTTGTATTTACCAAAAAGAAAGAAAAGCAAACCTTCAAGTACCAAGCAACAGGTGCGCAACGCTACAGTTAAAAAGGTCTATCTCCTAACAAACGACATTTACAGATATGTAGTCTTGGCAGATTACTGTTGGTGGATATGACAAACAAATGATAAACAACCTACTCATATTTCTATTTCAAATATAAAACACCATCCTCAGTATTAGAGGCAGCAATCTCCCTGCTCAAATGGCTATGAACTTCATACTCGGCCATGTTGTACACTTTGGGGTTGAATCACTCCTAAGCACAACTCTACTCCTTCCTTACACTCCAACCCAAAAAAAAAAAAAAAAAAAAAAATTAAAGGGGGAGATAGCACCGTATGTGGCGAGGACTAAAACTATTGCTTGCGCATGCGCGAAACTTAGGTAAGGGAGATTGAAACTTAGAGAGTGGAGTCGTGCCCCAATTGGCCGTACAGCCTGGATGTGTCGCCGTCACCCTTGCAGACCTCGACAGGATGAGTAGCATCATAGTTTAATTTATTAGCCATCATTTAAGATGTTTCAGTTAGGCTAAATTATCAGAAGGGGGGGAGTGGAACCACTTGGTAGTTGTCAGTTTGCTAAACTTTTTAATGTAGAATTGAATAATTTGAGGGCACGAGGTGATCGCAGCCAGCCCAATTGTTTGCACTAATTCTCAATATATAAACCTTTTTTCAATTAATTAATTAATTTAGAGCTAATCAAAGCTGGCTGTGATTTTTTTGGGAACCCGACGAATAGCACTTACGTCGACTTTCAACCCACATGCTTCTAAGTTGTGCAGGAAACATCGGCGAATGAATCTTCTAAATTACCACACGCCCTCTGATTTAACAATACCATTCCCTGATAACGCACCAGCTGCCCCATTTCCCCACAAAATAACAATTCGCCAGAAATATCTCTCAAATTGTAAGTTATCCGAAAATTTCCTGCAACATTTTGTCAGCTTCAGGCCTTTTGTCGAAGGCTACCACCAAATCGATCACTGACCTACCTTGTGGTTTTTAAAGAAATAAGTCATGGATCTATTATTAAAATAATAATCACAAACCAATAACAGTTATTGAACTGTAATAAAATATTTGATAAAATCATACATAATACCAAAACACAATGTAAAGTTAATGAAATAGTGACTGAGTGCATTGCTATATTTAATATTGCAATATCTTATACATAAATAATCTTGTATTAAATAAATGTTATCTCATATTAATATCATACTTATAAAGAATACACTAATAAAACCTAATATTATCAAATGTTAAATCTTGTTCAGTTATAAAATAATTCTCCTTGCCAGAGTATGCACTGAAATAGAAATGACAATGGCCTACTGAAGGAGAAGGTAGTTGCAAAAACTGCCACAGAACTGCAACACCATCAAGATATTGCTGTATGTAAAGCAAGCACGGCAAGCCATACACTGACTGCCTTATGGGATGCATGACTGGCTTTCGGGCGGATGACTGCCACTCCGAGTAAATTACCAGCGCTCTGACTGGTATTCCAGTCAGAGACGAATATACTCTGACTGGTATTTGTCTCTGACCGGAATACCAGTCAGCGCTGGTAATTTACTCAGAGTGGCAGTCATCCACCCGAAAGCCAGTCATACATCCCATAAGGCAGTCAGTGTATGGCTTGCCGTGCTTGCTTTACATACAGCAATATCTTGATGGTGCTGCAGTTCTGTGGCAGTTTTTACAACTACCTTCTCCTTCAGTAGGCCATTATCATTTCTATTTCAGTGCATACTCTGGCAAGGAGAATTATTTTATAACTGAACAAGATTTAACGTTTGATAATATTAGGTTTTATTAGTGTATTCTTTATAAGTATGATATATATATATATTCTTATAATAATTCAGTTTTGAAAATCTTCGACCAACTAAATCTAGAGTTCCACTGGACCGATTTTAATAATTAATGTGTTGTTGGAAAGCTTCCGACATGTAGATTTGCCAAAAAATATGAAAGTTTGATGTTTTTTTTGTATTTATGGTGAAAAAGTCAAAAAACCTGTTCTCCATAAGAAATACATTGAAAACGGTTTTTCACAAATTTTTTATTTTAAGTTAATTTTTAGCTGCCTTTTTTGAGGTTTTTCAAGAAATGCTTAGTAGCCATTTGTAGGAAATTTAATTCTCTTTCAGAAAATCACCTTCCACTTTAGTCGATTTCCTCACCGTTTAAAAGTTATTTGCAAAAAACCAAAGCTACCACACATTTTTTGCGTTGAAAAAATACCGAGTTAGATATATTTTAGTTAAACTTTGTACAACTAAATCTAGAGTTCCACTAGACCGATTTTAATAATTAATGTGTTGTTGGAAAGCTTTAGACATGTAGATTTGCCAAAAAATATGGAAGGTTGATGTTTGTTAGTATTTATGGTGAAAAAGTGAAAAATACATGTTCTTCGTAAGAAATACATAACATTGAAAAGGGGTAGGTTTGCCAGTATTCTGTTTCTAATCATATGGTACACGTGTTATTAATTTAACAGCTGATTGTTGCTTTGTTGAATCCAAGAATTCTCATAGTTTTGTTGTTTACATTTGGGATTTGTGTTTAAAGTGTGTCCCTTAGGTTATGTGTGTGTTTCTTAAGTTGTGTATTTAAGTGTTGAGTGGTTTTTACAGCCAAAATTTGTTATTTGAAAATTACTGTGAACCTTAAATTAAATACTTAGGAGTATATATTTTTATATATTGGTCTGAAAATGCATAACTTTTTGGTTCATTATATAGTTGGTGATGGAAACTGTTTGTTTAGGAGTATCTCATTTTTACGTTATACATCTCAATCTAGATACAGTGAAATACGATCCAAAGTAGTTGATGAAGTTGTAAATCATTGGGACTTCTATTGCCCTTTTATAGTAGGGGATAAGACATATAGACTAACGGTACAAAACGCAACAGATTACAGAGATCTAATGACTAAAGATGGGGAATACGCCGGTAACATTGAAATTGAAGCTGCAGCAAGACTTCTTAACTGTCAATTCAAAATATTTGCTGAGGACAAGGATTCTTATGTAACAGTTGGTGAAGGCACAACAGTATACAAACTACTATTCTCAGGTAATTTGGATGCTGGGCATTACGATGTTTTAATTGATAATCAAGATTCTGATAATCAAGATGATGTAACCTTACAAAAACCCAAATGTGGCCGTCCATCAACTAATAGAAAAAGAACAACATTTTCTGGCAGACATGAAACATCTCACAAACACAAATCAATGAAACCAAATTCTATGAATAGTGATTTGCTCCAGTTGAAAAACAAGTGTTTTCCCCTTAACTACAAGGATGGAGATACACAAAATTATTATGGATCAAAACAAGATAGAGTGACTCATTCTCCAATTAAAAAGGACGCAACTTCCTCAACCCACAAACGTGGCCGTCCAACAAAGAATAGGAAAAGAAAATCATTATCTGGCAGACGTGAATCGACTTCTCATAAAAAACAATTAACACAGGTAAAACTTCAACACAAGGATGTAGATACACAAAATGATAATGAATGTAAACAAGATAGTGTGGCCCATTCTCCAATTAAAAAGGACGCAGCTTCCTCAACCCACAAACGTGGTTGTCCAACAAAGAATAAGAAAAGAAAAGCATTATCTGGCAAATGTGAATCGACATTTCATAAAAAACAATTAACACAGGTAACACTTAACCACAAGGATGGAAATACACAAAATAATAATAACTCAAAACAAGATAGTGTGACCCATTCTCCAATTAAAAAGGACGCAACTTCTGCAACCCACAAACGTGGCCGTCCAACAAAGAATAGGAAAAGAAAATCATTAACTGGCAGACGTGAATCAAAAGACCAACGCAAGGTAAAGGGGAAAAAGGATAGTGATGTAAATAATATTTTACAACCCATCACTTCAGTGCCTGATGCCTTAAAAGTTGTAAACAATGAAAACGAAATAAAATTACACTCATGTGGCAGTCTTAGTGAGGTTTGTGAATTTTGTGGTGCTTAACACTTTGTCGGAGAGCGGCCTTCTGATAAAATGTTTTCTAAATGCTGCTCAAAAGGGAAAGTTATATTAGAACAGATTCAAAATGCCTTATTAATTGAACAGCTAATGACTAATAATCATAATTATTCCGATAACTTTATGGACAATATTCGTTCTATTAACAGCTCGCTGTCTTTTGCTTCTATGGGAGCGCAAATAGTTCCTCCTGCAAGTTATGGACCTTATTGTTTTAGAATTAATGGCACTATTTATCATCGTGCTGGTACATTACATCCTGAAAATGGAGAACAGCGTAAATATGCTCAGCTGTATATACTTGATCCTGATGAGGCTACAGCTCAAAGAATGAAAATCAAAGAAAACTCTGGATGCAATGAACATTTACTACAAATATTAGGCTCATTCATGTCAAAGTATAATCCATTTGCAGAAGCATGCAAAATGATGTATGAAGTGGAGCAAGAATGCATGCAGGACACATTAATGAATAACGCTGTTTCATCTGATGTGACGATGGCAATTATTCAAGACCGAAAATATGATGAAAAAAGATATAACTCTGCAAGATGTAATGAGGTTGCTGTTATTTTTGAGAATACGGATGGCGAACCACCTCTGCACCGTGATTTACTGATTCATTGTCGTGCTAACAACACAACCAATAAGAGAAGGACTCAGAGAATTAGCATTTTGGACCCAAATTTGGAACCAATGGTATATCCAATGTTCTTCCCATACGGCGATCAAAGTTGGGGAATAAATATTCCACTGAATGATAAGCCATCATGTCTCCAAAATATTAAAAATAAAGCTTTAAATCCAAGAAAAAGAGTCACTCAGATGCAATATTATCAATATCGACTTTCTGTACGTGATGAATTTAATCCTTTATTGTGTGGAGGAAAACTCACACAACAATATATTGTTGATGCCTACACCAAAATTGAGGCAAACAGATTAAATTTCATTCGACAGAATCAATCTCAACTAAGAATTGAACAGTACAAAGGTTTAATGGACCAGATTCGTTTGTCAGAAGACAATGAATTGTTTCCCCCTGGAGAGCCATTCATTTTGCCATCAACATTTCAAGGAAGTCCACGAAATATGATGCAAAACTACCAAGACGCTATGTCAATAGTGAGGAACTATGGTAAACCTGATCTTTTTATTACAATAACCTGTAATCCAAAATGGGAAGAAATTACTCAAAATTTAAATGGACAGTCCGTTGAAAATCGTCCAGATTTAGTTTCTAGAGTTTTTCAATTAAAGCTAACAGAACTTATGGATGATATAAACAAAAAACATATTTTTGGCATCCCAGTAGGCAACATACATGTAATTGAGTTTCAAAAAAGGGGACTACCCCATGCTCACATCCTACTGATATTAAAAGAACAAGATACTCCAAAATTACCAGAACATATAGACCAAATTGTATCGGCTGAGTTGCCAGATAAAGACAAATTTCCTACTTTACATGCAGCTGTTACAAAACATATGATTCATGGACCCTGTGGTGAGTGTAATTTAAACTCACCGTGTATGAAGGAAAATAAGTGTACTAAAAACTATCCTAAATCCTTTCAAAATGAAACTTTAGCTAACAAAGATGGATACCCTCAATACCGCCGAAGAAATAATGGTAATGATTTGTCCGTGAGAAATAAAGTAATTGACAATACATGGGTGGTTCCTTATAATCCATATCTTTTGTTAAAATACAACTGCCATATCAATGTGGAAGTTTGCGCTACAGTCAAAAGTGTTAAATATCTTTTTAAATATGTGTATAAAGGGCATGATTGTGCAAATGTACAAATCACAGAAAGAAACAAAAATTTTAACGAAATACAGAAGCACTTAGATAGTAGATATGTAAGTGCACCAGAAGCCATGTGGCGAATACTTGGAAATGACATGCACAAACAGTCGCACACTATAATACGATTGCCTGTTCACCTTCCTGAACATCAAAGCATTGTCTTCCATCCAAATTCACTAAACAGAAATACAGACAATCTGTTACAAACTGCTGTGAAAGATACAATGTTGACAGCATGGTTTAAGTTAAACGCGGAAGATGAAAATGCTAGATTAATTTACTATAGCGATATACCTAAAAATTATGTTTTTAATAAAAAAACAAGGAAATGGATTCGCAGACAGCAAGACAGACATAACATAATTGGTCGAATGTATTTTGTAAATCTGGGTTGTGATCCTGAAAGGTATTGTTTAAGACTTCTTCTGCTTCATGTACCTGGTGCTACATCTTATGATGATTTAAAAACGATTGATGGTACTAATTATGATACGTTTCATGAAGCGGCTGTGCAAAAAGGCTTGATAAAAAATGACGAAATTTGGGATAAAACTTTAGCTGAAGCTGTCAATTTTAGCATGCCTAAAAATTTAAGGGACTTATTCTCATATATTCTAATATTTGCTTCCCCATCTAATGCTAAGGAATTATTTGAAAAATACCTATCTCATCTTTGGGAAGACTTTGCAAACAGCCACAAAATAGGCCATACAGATAACTGTGAACGTTGTAAAAATTTGACTCTAATAGAAATTAACAACACCTTAGAAGCAAGTCATAGCTCTTGCCTTAAATACAATCTCCCGATGCCAGTAAATGATATCCTACCAATCAACCATACTGATATCTATGATCATGAGCTAGAGAAAGAAAAAAGCAAAGAAATGATAAATAGTTTGAATACCGAGCAAAGACAGTGTTATGACAATATAATTGCATCAATAAACAATGAAGTCCCAGAAACATGTTTTTTTCTGGATGGGCCAGGAGGCACAGGAAAAACTTATTTGTATAAGACTATTCTGTGTACAGTGCGTGGAGGAAAAAATATTGCATTACCTATTGCGTCTACTGGCATTGCTGCAAACTTATTGGAAGGAGGTAAAACATATTTTAACCGATTCAAGTTGGTACCCCCTTTAAACGAAACATCCGTTTCAAATATAAGATTGAATTCTCTCGAAGCCACCATCATTAGATCAGCCAAAATCATAATTTGGGATGAAGCAACTATGGCACCAGGAATTGCTTTGACTGCCATTGACAGAGTGCTAAAGGAAATAATGAACAACCAGAATTCTTTCGGTGGAAAAGTTATGTTACTAGGTGGGGATTTCAGGCAAACTCTTCCAGTTGTCAGACATGGTAACAGAACTAAAATAATAGAAGCAAGTATAAAATTTCACCCACTGTGGGAATGCTTTAAGATCCTACGATTGAGTAAAAATGTACGATCAGTGGATGATTTATTTAGCAAGTGGCTATTAAGCGTAGGAAATGGTCTGACTGATAGAACATATGATTTACCAGAAGAACTAATAGAAATACCACCAAAAATTTTAAGTCACGGTAACATAGCCAGAGATACATTTGAGGATAAGTTGGACATTGCACACTCTCATGAATTCACCCAAAAGGCTATTTTATGTTCAAAAAACACAGATGTGGATTATCTAAATGAAACTGTTCACAACTTACTGGAAGCAAAACCAGAAACATACTTAAGTTCGGATTCTATTGAAGCGGATGATAGTTCCCATGCAGATACACATTACCCTATAGAATTTTTAAATCAGCTATCACCATCAGGAATGCCAATACATAAATTAAATTTAAAGATTGGAGCTGTTATAATGATACTAAGAAATCTTAACACAAAAAGAGGGTTATGTAATGGCACCCGATTAATTGTTAAAAAGTTAAGGCCTAATTTAATAATTGCAGAGGTTTTAACTGGATCTTCAGCAGGTGACATTGTGTTCATTCCAAGGATTGATTTAGCACAGACGGACACAGAATTGCCATTTGTTTTAAAAAGAAGACAATTTCCTATAAAATTAGCATTTGCCATGACGATTAATAAAGCACAAGGCCAGACTTTAAAGAAAGTTGGTGTCTACCTACCAGCACCAGTATTCAGCCATGGACAATTGTATGTTGCACTGTCTAGGGTAAAAAGTTTTGATGATATTAAAATAAAAATTATCCCCAACAAAGAACAAGGAAAATTGTTGAAAAACTCTAATAAAATATTTACAAAGAATGTTGTGTATAAAGAAATATTGTAAATAAATACGTTACCGTTATGTTTGATTTTTATTTTAATTTAAGTATCTAATCTAACAGAAAACAAATTTTTTTAAAGTACAATTTCAATATTGAAAATAATTATAAATAATTTTTTTTGATTTTACAGGAAATAGCTTACACGTACCATTTTACTAGAGACCGTTGTATTTGACCACAACGGGCTCTGTTTCTAGTATATATATATATTCACCTGAACAAAGTGCCAGTGGCACAGAAAATTTGTGCAAATGTGATTCTATTATATTTATATATTTATTTACTACTACTGTTGTATTAGTGAACTTGTCTTCTAAGGTAAGTTTGCTGATGTTCTATCTCTCCTAATATACTAATTCCTGGCCTAGTGCCCTTTAACCTAACCTAAAATATTATAACATTTATAAAATATTTAACTAATTTTAAAATTTTTACATTCCACTTTTTATTTCATACATGACAATAAGTAATGTTTTTGTAAAATTAGAAAACTTGTTTGATAAGACTTTTATTCGAAGCTGATGCCTACCTGCTTTCAAGAGTTTCACAATCTAATATCAGCCTGCTAATATAATGAAGAGAAGTAGCAAATAAATAGTATATTATAACATTAAAATTTAACAATAAAAACTCTTACCTGTTGACTAAATTCCTTCATATGTTGTAATACGGCATTAACATCTGGCATCACATCTTTACCATCCACCAATATCGGCTTGTTACTCCGGTTCCTCAAAGCGACATGCAACACAGCTCTCTGTTCTGTGAAGTTAATTTTTTCTCCGGAGAACATGGCATCTCTTGCTGCCTCAATTTTACGGGATCTAGCCTGTAAGCAATCATCTTGCATCATGTTGGGTTTTAAACATATTCTTATTTTAATAATGAACAATGAAAACTATGCACAAGCGGTGAATAAAATTGACATTGTTACAAATAAAAATTCTAAGAAAATAGAGCTAGTAGTATTGTTAATTCATCAGACTACATCTAGCATATCAAGTTAAACTAAAACTAAAAAAAAGTGGGTCAAAAAACTTGTCACTCAACCAACTAGGAGCCAACATACTTGTTTATCTAGGATTAAATTAATAGATTGATTCCCTAACAAGCAAAAGTATGGAATTGAAAAGTAAACTACTTGAACAATTCTTTTTAAAAAACACTACAAATGAAGAAGAAATTGGAAGAGTCCCTTTTTAAAATTTACAGAATTAGAAATAGAATTGGAGACTCAAAAAAAGGAAAGTAACAAGTATCAAAACTTTATCATTTATAGGAAAGAGATATAACTAATATGCTGTATGCATTGCAGAGCATGGAATCGAAAAAAAAAGAAAAAACTACAATCAACATAAGCTTTAAGTTGGGCAATGATGAAAATGTAGATAAGATAAAAAATTCCCATTAAATCATAAAAATATTTAGGTTCTAAGGACCATCCACAAAGTTATCGCTCAATTTCAAAAATGCCTGTTTTTGACTTAGGCATAGTGTACAAACAAACTTGTACTTTCTAGAAGCTAATATTAATAATCTATTGATTCCGTTACTGTTTGGCTTCAGAAGAGAAAAATCAACGGTCAATGTACTGGATGATTTTGTAAAATACATCCATCAAAATCTTGAGAACACATCAGATCACTCTGTGACTTGAGTTCTCAGCTTATGACGTTTTGATGGTCATACACAAATCAAAAAGCTACAGCCTTATGGCTTTCATGAAACAGTCAATTTTTAACATCATACCTCCAAAATTGTACGCAAATGGTGCATTTACATGAAATTGGTTGGAGAAGGTTGGAGTAGAATAGGGGGTCCCACAGGACAGGAACGCGGTCCCACTCTTTTGTTCTTGTTTCAGATAAATGATTTGCCTCTGATAATTAAATTCTAGTATAATTTGTTTATTTATTTATTGTGTCATAGATACATAATTGTTCATAAAACGTATGTCAATACATAATAACAATGAGGTAATTAAATATATAATATAAACATGTCCTCTTGCTAATTTGTAATAAACTAAAACTTTATCAAAAACTGTTTCGATGCATATTTCTTTAATATGTTTTTGATATTTTTGCTTTTCTCCACTTGATAATGGACTTAAATCACAGATTTTAAAACATTTGAAATCATAATAACTGTATTCACAACAAATATTGTAATATTTTCTTAGTCCTCAATGGTAAACAAAAACCTACACAAAGAACTGTTTAGTTATTGCATAGTAAATAAATAGTTATGTTATTTTGTTACTTTAAATAATTTTATGCATAAAAGTCCAATTTTTCCTCGTGTTGTTTTTAATTGTTCCTTCATCAATTTCAATTTAGTAGCTCCGGCAAATAAGTGACTTTTACCAACCGATAATTATTAATTGTTATTAGAATTAAAATAAGAAATAAAAAATTAAGAAAAAGCCTTTTATCCAACATCTTGTTACATAGTAGACATTATGCACATGAGTATTGAGTACATTTAAATAGTGTCAATTATTAACACGTTGAGGGCTAAGCCTGAAATGACAAAATTCATTCTAATCCTAAAAACATTTTTTACGTAAATAACTTTCCTTTGAATTAGTAAACTCCAAATATGATGATAGAAGTCATTGTGAGGTCGCTAAGGAGATGGATGATGACGTCATCAACTCGGCGGGTATATCGATTGCCAGGATCTCAGTGACGGACTCTTGTTGCTGACAGCTGTATTGTTCACAAATAACAGTGTTCACTGTCACTATTAGAATCACTTTCAGACATGTTATTATGTTTTTCACAAAAACATAACCGCAAACACACCAATAAACTCACTAAATACAGTAATCAAAGATGGAATGCTTACGGGAACCGAAAACACTTCCAAACTTGGGACTGACGCACACAAATAACAATAGAGTCGTATGCAAGGTCCTGACAACGTAAGGTCCTACATCGACGAGATCCGAGTTCACACTGATGAATCAACCGTGCAACTACAAATGGCGGGTACATCCGCCGCCAGGATGCACGGAGGGTCTGGCGACGCGGATATAGCCGCGCGTAGCCATCAACGTGTTAATAACAATACCAAACATAACTATTTTAAAACAAGTATCATATGTATATATGGTTTTATTTATTAAATTAAATTTAATTTAATTCTTAAATAATAATTTAAGAACATTTTTATAATAGAGTGCAGGGTTACCATACAGGGTACAGGGTTGATCTATTTATAGATTCCTTGTATATTAAAGTATACTAAGAGACACCCCTGCACGCTTCGTGTGCCAACCCCGTCACTCGCTTTAGTTCTAAATGCTTTTAAATTTGAGCTTCCTACTAATTTTCAAATATTTAAAATAACAGCTTCTGAAATGTGTAATTTAAAAAACGTGTTAAAATGCTTCTGTCATCTGCTGAGTTTAAAAAAATTGAAATTAATATTGTTAAAAACTGACAGTTTAAGTTTTAAACTTGGCATCAACATTCCATGCTATGCAAAACTACCTTCAATTTAAAAAAGGTTCATTGAAATCCGTTCAAGGAGTGCCTCAGAAACTCAGTGAACAAAAACATCAAATTATTTTAAAAATATAAAAATGTTCATCAACGTTGATTGTAAAAAGGAAAATATTGCTATATCCATCATTAACAAAATAGAAAATAACCATTATATTTATTAGATTAATACCAGCATAAAATAACATTGGTAAGCAGGCTTATGAAACTTCAATGATAACAGCTTATATCTAAATATCTAAATTCTGAGTCTGCAGAGGCTGTCGGCCATGTTGGTTTTAAACAAATAAGAACAATATTTGCAAACCCATATTTTTTTCATTATTTATTAACCAAAAGTTGTGTATGAGGTGTCATTTTAAACGTTATCATATTAACACTATATAGTAGGTTATTTACCTTTGTGATCCGTCAAGTAATCCAACATTTGTAGCTTAGCTAAGCGCGTTTCAACCTGCCATCTTGCAGGTCATCATCAGGCTGAACGTGAAACTAAAATAAAACTACATTTTTCATTGGTGAACACTTATTGCCGTGAAGGTCGTCAAAGTTAAAAACAAATGAATAAAACACAAATTAAAAACGAATAAATAAAACACAACACATGAAGACACGAACTCGAACATCGGACATAAACTGTCTGTCCTTGGCCAAGGTAGTACCAGCCGTACCGACACGCACAGAAGTTGGAGCGTTACTCAGTAAGAGTTAAAAGAGTTAAGTTAAAAGAGTAACGCTCCAACTTCTGAGCGTGTCGGTACGGCTGGTACTACCTTGGCCAAGGACAGACAGTTTATGTCCGATGTTCGAGTTCGTGTCTTCATGTTTTGTGTTTTATTTATTCATTTTTAATTTGTGTTTTATTCATTTGTTTTTAACTTTGACGACCTTCACGGCGATAAGTGTTCACCAATGAAAAATGTAGTTTTATTTTAGTTTCACGTTCAGCCTGATGATGACCTGCAAGATGGCAGGTTGAAACGCGCTTAGCTAAGCTACAAATGTTGGATTACTTGACGGATCACAAAGGTAAATAACCTACTATATAGTGTTAATTCAGTAATCCGGAGGCCTAAACATGAAGTTATCATATTGCACATTGGATTTGCTTTTGATATTTTGAACACATACACCTAGCTTGGAAAAATAAGGGAAAATAAAAACTTCAAAATTTTTTATAATTTTGTCTACAAAACTATATAATAATTTGCAATGCAATTCCAAAATACAAACTCATTCTTGATCAAATGCAATTTGTTTGGCAAAAATCTGTTTAAAATAACTGTTTAGTTTGGTTATGCGTGATTGTATGTCCAGTTTGAACATAACATTGTTCTTATATGATTAAAACCTACATGGCAGTCACCTCTGCAGACTCTTACAGTATCAGAGAAATAACAAACATATAATTTTCAACAATAGAATTAATTTTGGTTCCTGTACCACATGAAAAAACTAAAAGATTTTTAATTAAGGTTCATTTGAGATGAAACAATGATAAAAATGAAATAATAAGATTATTTTACCACCACAAAAATGTCACAATCTTCACGAATAACTTGAACTTAGTGCTGCCATACTGGCAAGTTTAGTGGCAGGGCAAAAAACCAAAAATAATACATATATATATATATATATATATATATTTGTACAATACAAAAATTACTTTTATTTTGCCTATAAAAGGAAAACAAAAGTAAAGTTATATCTTACATCTGTCACATTACTAATATATTTGAAATGTTATGGAATGACCTAGCCATATTGGTTGTGATAAGTTATTCAAATCACTTTGATTTGTAATTGGGTATATTGTAACCATCAACAAATAAATTAAAAGATGATGGAATTTTCCATACTTGCTTTATAATTAGATACACTATCAGAACTGAAAAAATATTATTACATAACACAGCAATTAAATCTGTTGATTCATTTAAGTAAGAACTGTTGATTTAAAGATTGGGAATACAGAATTATCTTTACATGTGTTTATACGTTATAATGATTGAAACTAAATTAATTAAATACTTTACTAATATGATGAATTGCTCTCATATGTTAATAGTTTCAGCAAAATGAGTCTTATTTAACTCAGACCAAGCCATGCACTTTCCTGTACTAAGGGCATTTTGTAAATGAGTTTACACAAAACAAAATCACCATTATTATGTTTGTTTTCTATACAAAATATAGAGGATAAACAAAAACAAATATTAAAATCAGCAAAAAAATGTTTCTTGATTTATAATTCATAATTAATCAAAGGAATAAACTGTTTCCAAACAAAATATTTAATTTAAATGATGTTTAGATTGTTTAATGTTAAAATATCACAGTTTATTTTTTATTTAAAGAAGTCACAGTCAGTTTTACTACTAGTATTCGTAAGAAAAGCCGTTAGTTCTGAGCGAGCCTTAATATAACTGGATTTTACAGTAATTTATTAATTTCTGTAAGCTGAACAATTCTAAAGGAAAACACAAAAACAGAGCAAGGTAACTTTTGAAAACTTGCCTTCATGTGAGGACTTGCATGGTGAGTTCTCTGGTGTATTGATAGCAGAACTGTCCATTCTGGACATAGCGATATACCGCTCACCAAATGGTAATCTTGAAAGATTTTTCTTTTAGCTTGAACTGTGCCTAAATTACCTGTGTCCTTTGAATTACACATTATCATTGGGACAGACCACACTATAAACTTATTACATTGTTTAAAGAAGCGGCTGACTTCTTAAACATCCTCTAAGGCACAACCTATACTGTAGTGTAACTGAACCTACTAAGGGCAACTAATCACTCAACACTTTCTTGACTAATCTCGATGTGTGGGATTATAAATTGAGTGTGAGCCTAGACCTCCTGTGTTCCTTACTTTGACAAACAGTCTGAAGTTCAAAACTTGTACTAGTAAACAGCCAAATCTTTGTAAGTCTGTCTTTAGATCTTTTGACAGAACAGCATACCAATCCTTTTTAATGTTCTTACAGATGCAGGTGCATCAGTGGTTCAATGCAATTGTAACGCTGCCTGGGTTGTATCGTTTGACTATTTTTTTCTAAATTTCAAACAAGCTTTTGATTTATTTTTTCCAATAAAGGAAAAATGTACTAGGTCTGCTTCTATGAACAATAAAATAAGTAACCATGCAGCCAAGACCTAAGGATTGGTATGAAGTTGATGTTCAGTTTTTGAGACTAACCTAGTTTGCTTTTTTCCATGCCCATGTCAGCTATGGCACAAGATTGTGGGGGCACTCTGGTCTCCCCCATAAGGTCTTGTTAAACCAGAAGAAAGCGCTAAGACCACTGCAGACCTCTTTTATTGAGAGAAAGATTCTTACTGTCAACTGTGTTTATATTTTACAATGTATTATGTCTATAAAGGACTCTCTCTATACATTTGTAACTAATTCTGATGTACATCGTCACAGAACTAGAAATAGCTGTAATCTCTTTTATCCTAGAAATAGATTAAGCATGCATGTTTTTACTTGACTTACTTGCCTACATGAGAATTATTATTTCTTTTTATTTATGTAATATGTATATATTGTTTATTATCTTTTGAGTATTATGTGCAGAACAGAAATTGGTAAAAGAATTTGGAAAAATTAAAATACAGTTACACTAACAACTACTACTTTATATATCTAAAAATGATAATAAAATATTATTTCAAGTTCTTAACTGTTAATTAACTTTTTAAATGTAACTTTGTTTTTAAAAAATCCTCTCCCTTGAATCTAAATTATGCCAGCGTCTCAAAACATGGTATCCATTAGGGTCATGTCGGGGTGCTGCTTTTTGTAGTAGTGTGATATCAAACGCAGCTGCACTGTCTGTGTGGATTACAACAAAACTGAGATATGGAAACACCCGAGTTCAAAATGTTGATACGAGACTGACAGTGGGAATTGAGGTAGCATGAGAATGCCAGAAAAATGCACACGACTTCAGTCAGCTGATTACGTGGTCTAGTGACAAATGCAAGGGCATCAAGTAGCGATGGAACCGGGATCTATTTCCGCAAGTGACTCCAACTTTTTGTCTTGAAAAACTGCGTTTTATCGTACCTCTCAAATGAATGTATTCTTCTATTAAAGGGTTCATTATCTTCTTCTTATAATCATAGGCTATTATTGTGTTAAACACTAAGGTCCTGTACTTAATGTTAAGCATAGTATTTATGTTATTTTTTTTATTAAAAGTGTTGCACTTTTATTCACGATTGAGTGACACTAACTCTTGTAGGTCTGCATCCAACTATCCTAGATCTCGTCTACTTTTAATTAATCTATTTTTACTTAAATGTAGGTCTATTACTTTACTTTTCATAGGGAACTCACCAATTCCAATAGAAGATTAAACACTTCGTCATTAATCCGGTTTTTTGAGTAGTCAAGAAGAATATCTCCATCTTTTGGCGTTTGGATCTTTAAGCTGCAATACAATTCACAATACTAATAAACTAAAACACACCTTTCTATTCATATATTATATTATCTATTGAAATTCTGATGCTATGAAATATCACTGATGTAATTACGATATTTAAAACAAGCTGTTTGAAACACAAAATTTATTTTGTGTTATTTAAATACAAAAATGGAAAATGAAGAGAAATTTTTATTGATTTGATGTGTCTAACTATACCTTTCCCATCATAATTTTACTGTTAGTGATAAGTCTGATGAATTTAATGTAAGCCTAGTCCCAAAGCATCTCATATAAGGCATAAGTTTTCACATTTGTTTATGATATATAACTGTTTTGGAAAAGATCCTTCATCAAATTCATTTTCAGTGCTAGCTTACTTGACAGTACTGTAGCCTTTAGGTATTAGTATTTTTGAAAAGCTTTTGACACAGTTCAAAATGATAATAGTTGGGAAAAAACTTAGTCACGATGGATTTTCACTTATTGAATATAAATGTTTGCAATAAGTGTTCAAAATGTAGTTTAATTAGGCATTTCTTTGTTTCTTTGTTATTATTTATTTGATTTTAAAGTGTTCTAGTGATTAAATAGTCGTTTTCTGCATAAATAGTCATGAAAAAAATTAAATTTCTATTTATAAGCAACAAACATTGTAAATTAATATAAAGTGATGGCAAAGTTAATAATTTTAAATCTTTAAATATTTCTTTACATGAGCAATGGTAGTTTGAGAAAGTCATAATTCTAAGAATATTTTTCTGTATTTTAAAAACTGATTCAACATTGGAGGAGTTACCCCAAAATTCTATACCATATTGAGCAATGGAGATAAATAAAGTATAATATACAATAATTTTAGTTTTTAAGTTAAGTTAAGTTTTTTTAACATTTTGCAAAACTGTCATTTGAAAACATACAGTATTTAGTCTTTTAGACAAAATGTCTATGTATGCATCCCATTTTAAATTGTTTTGCACTTGGATGCCCAGAAATGTTGTTATGTTTACCTGATCCACAATTTGTCCATCGAAATTGATCAATAACTCAAAATTTGATTGGTTTTAAAATTTATTTGAGTTTTAGAGCAGTTTATTTTTAAACCATTTGCAGTGAACCAATGATTTAGCTCTTCAAACGCACAATTTATTGAATTTTGTAAATGAGTTGGACTGTCTGCTTTTAATATGGCTGTTGTGTCGTCAGCATAAAGAATCAATTTTGAATTTAGATTGAAAGGCAAATCATTAATGTAAATTAAAAACAAAAGTGGTCCCATTATTGATCCCTGGGGCACACCCAAATATTGTTTGTTCCAATTAGAAAAGTTATGAGTATTATTTTTGAAAACGACTGTTCTATGAAACCGATCCACTAAATATGATTTTATCCATTTTAAAGAAATTTGAGAGAGATTGTAAAATGTAAGTTTATAAAATATAATTTCATGAACCACACAGTCTAATGCTTTGGACAAATCACAGAATAGACCAGCTACCTTCTGTGACCTGTCCAAGCCGTGGTTGACTTCCCATAGAAAGTCAGGCAGGGCATGAACCGTGCTTCACCCAGATCTAAAACCATATTGTTCCCCCACAAAAATATTGTTGCTCTCAAAGAAAGAATACAATTGTTCTGAAGCTATTTTTTCAAAAACCTTAGAAAAGGCTGGTAAAACTAATATTGGGCGATAATTATCGGGATCAGTTTTACTGCCCTTTTTAAAAAGTGGTTTGATTTTAGCATATTTTTGCTGGTATGGAAAAAATCCCACTCTGGAAAGATTGATTTATAAGATATTTATTGATAAACTTAGTACCTACTGATAAAGAAATGGGGCCTACCCAGTGCACTATATTAAGAAAGGTACTACCTGTGGGTACAACGTACCAAGTTAAAAAAATTACTACGCGGAACTTTTTAAAACTTAGATCACTTTGAAATAGGCGATTTTGGCGACTGTCCGTTATTTGCGCTAAGTTTACCAGTAAATATCTAAAAGAATTTACTTAAGTAATTTACTAAAGAAATGGGACCTACCCAGTGCACTATATTAAGAAAGGTACTACCTGTGGGTACAACGTGCCAAGTTCAAAAAATTGCTACGCCAAAATTTTAGAACTTATAGCACTTTGAAATAGGCGATTTTGGCGACTTACCGTTATTTGTGCTAAGTTTATCAGTAAATATCTCTTTACCCAAGAAATGGGGCCTACCCTGTGCACTATATTAAGAAAGGTACTACCTGTGGGTACAACGTGCCAAGTTCAAAAAATTGCTACGCGGAACTTTTTAAAACTTAGAGCCCTTTGAAATAGGCGATTTTGGCGACTGACCGCTATTTGCGCTAAATTTATCAGTAAATATCTCTTTACCTAAGAAATGGGGCTTACCCAGGGCACTATATTAAGAAAGGTACTACTTTTGGGTACACCATGCCAAATTCAAAATTTTCTATGCGGACGTTTTTGGAACTTCCGCGTAGAATTTTTTTGAATTAGGCGATTTCTGCGACTGACCGTTATTTGCGATGTTTATCAGTAGATCTCTTTAAAAAATTAATGGGGCCTACCCAGTGCACTGTATTAAGAAAAGTACTACCTGAGGGTACAACGTACCATGAAGAAAAAAATGCTGTGCAGAAGTTTTTAGAACCTAGAGCACTTTGAAAAATGTGATTAAGTGAGTTGTTAATTTGATAGTGTGTTTACTAAAATCAGGTTATGTTTGATGGCAGCACACCTGAAGAAATCTGATGTAATATTCTTCAAATTGTGTAGTATATGTTTGCTTTTTTACTTCCTTGCAATTGTGTTAACGTGTAGGAAACAGTTTTGCTCACTAAAACTTGAATTAGAGAAATATTTTACAATTTTCCCGTAATATCCTTTTCTCTCTTTTAATACCCTTTTCACTTTTACTGGATGGAAATACTGGGCAGTTTCACACCGATAACTTAATTAGTATTTTTTTTATGCTTTTTTCAAAAAAAGCTTGCGGAGCACAGAAAAAAAGGACCTTGCACTTAGGAGTTCATAATGATTCACCTGATGATCCAAATCTAGGGTTAATATAAAATTTCCAATTTTTATTATATGCCAAGAAAATGAATGAACACCATTTATTTAGAGCCATGTTTATATTACAAAACTATGTTTGGCCTTAAAAATAATTATCAATAATTCAATAACTAAGCTTGAAGCGTTGTACATTCAGCTAGTTATTGCATGAATTTAATTAGATAAAACTACAAAGATTACAATACAGAAATAGATATCAACCTTAGATTATAATTATTGATCCTAAACTAAGGTTATTGGAGCAAGGTCAAGTAAAAGTCGTCAGGTTAGTTTAGTTTCAAACCTGTAAGTAATTAGATTCCCTTACCTGAAATTATCAAATCGTTTTGAATCTTCAAGCAATGAAAATATATTAAGTTTTGCTCCATTTCTAGAAAATATGTCCTGCAATTTCTTCCATGCCGGCTCGTCGGTTAGTTTTGGCCTATTATCCATTACGACAACAAGTTTACAATGTCCTAGTGTCAACTGCAGACTGCAACTGCTTACTTCACTTGACAGTTTAGACGACCTTCTCTTCTCTTCCAAATTACTGAGTTGTCACTTCACAGCTGGTCTCAGTTTGAAACATATGGCGGATATGGCTATTTAGTAAACTGTCAATTTTGTGTCCTGGTGAAAAAAAGAAAACATAGCCTACAAGAACGTTTTATGTAAAAGAGTTTTATTTTAGTCATACCATAGACCTTCTATAAACAAAAACTTGGGCAGATTAAACTACTGGAAATACAAATGGGTATTGACAGTAGATCAGTCATGTGATTGCGGGGAGTATATCAAAACAATTGATCACATAGTTTCAGAGTACTGTTTTCGGAGGGATTAGCTGGAATAAATAGAAACAATGAGGCATGTCTTAAATGTCTTGATGGATTCAGAACTCAAATATCTTTATTTTGAAGTTATACTTCTTTGCGCCCGTTAGACACTTTGGGATGGGATGTTGGTCGAGAAACCGCGTCACGCTGAAAAGTAAGAACAAATTTTTAAGAACTATCGATTAATCGATTGTACGTTTTTTGTATGCTTTAAAAAAAAAAAAAAATCCCAGATTCTTTTGAAGCCGGAATTAACAGTACCAAGTTTCAACACCGATAGCGCTGCAAGACAGTAGGGTCACCGAATCCACAGTATATACATACACTGATTCATTTCGACGACACTACTGTCTTGCAGCGCCGCTGGTGGCTAAGCTAGGAATTACTAATCCCGGCTTCAATAAGATTTACCCCCTCCACTGCCCATGTCCAGACCTGTGTATATGATTGTGGTTGCCGGATAGCATCAGTAGGTTTCTTATATTCGTTGATGTGTCATGTGCCTCAGTGTTTTGATAGTTTGAGTTTTGATTTATGTCTGAGTTTTTGGTGGTTTTTGAATAATATTTTGATATATTTTAAATTATTTTGGTGAAGTATTGATGGCGTTTCAATGATTTGTTTCTTGGGTTATATAAATTATTTGTAGTTAACCGGCCTCAATTATAGGTCTATTTGGACTTTCATTAATTCTTCTAGGCAATTCGCCCTAAATATAATGCATATCTTATTTTTTTAAGCTATTTTGGTTTGTTGGTTTTTATATGCCATAATTACAATCCAAAAATACCTTTCTTTTTTAATTTTTGGATTATTTGTTTACAGAATCTTATTATAGTGTGCGTGAGTGGGTGTATGAGAATGGCCAAAGAAGTATAACTTCCACCGTGTGGTCCGACGCACACCCATTTTTTTTTACAATAAATACATTGTAAAATAGCGTCATAAATCTAATACATTCCTTATAGCTGTATAGCTACATAGTTTTTAGTAAATGAAACAAACTCTTTAACACCTTAGAAAACTTCTTTCTGCAGTATTTTCATGACCCCCTTTTAGCTTTGTAATAGTAATTTTTTCAATTAACATATAACTCTTGAATGTTTATCCAAATTATATATAGCGCCTTTTTTAATCTAACAAATTGTAGCCGACAACAAAACATACGATTTATAATTCTATTGTAGAGAGGTTGCTACAAGTGAGCCGCTGATAGCCAGCGTCGGTCTGTTTAGTTGGACATCATACATATGTACACGGGAACACAGTATTCAGCAATGAAGTCAACCAAAGAAAACGCTATTGTATGCAGGACGTCCGCTTTGGCTCCATGCGATGGTCCAGTAAGTTGTTGCACAACAGTTTCTGGCTGTCACTTTAGCTTATGTTTTCAATAGGTGAATTTTACAACAAAGATCGATTTAAACTGATCCCTAAGTACTAAGAATGCTAATCTTACTAAGCGGATACCGTAGTAAGTGGATACTGTGGATATTTTTGTTACTTTATTATTGATGGTTTATCATTTTTACGTTAATTTTATGTTAGTTGCAATAATTTATGTTATTGTTACATTGTTATTATTACTTAAACTCGCTTAATGTATTTTTGTTAGCGTTTGGTTGGTACTATCTGGTTATTGTTTTTTTGACAAAAATAACTGGCCAGTTAAATTTCGGAATTTGGAAATTATTTATGGATTCAGGCCTGTAACCCAAAAAGCAAAGAATAAAGTAGAATAGTCGTAATGCATTATATCCTATAGTAGTTGTTGACGTCGATATTCGCCATCTTGGTGAGATGGACAAGCGTCTAAGAGTGTGGGGTCAGACTATGTTCAGGAGCCTTCCCCTTCAAATCATATCGCCCCGCCAAATACAGGTCCCCTCCCCTCCGAGACTGACCCAACACTCCTAGATGCTTGTGTGAGATGGGCACATCTGATGTAACCTAAAAATGTAACCTACTGTTGAAATAAATATTTGATAACACTGAAATAATTCATTTTATACACCACAGTACACTAAGTAAAACAACTATAAGTAGGCTAACGTACATTATTATAAAGAAATAATAATAATCATCAAATCAATTTATTTCATAATACTTATATGAAAAAAAGTTATTCTATCCTGCTTGTTAATATTGCTGTTATTCCAACCAGCTACGGTAGTTCAATTGCGTTTGGAAGGTAGGAAGACTAAGGTCTAGACACAATACTGCATTACAAGTTTTTTTAATTCAGCTGACACTCAGCTTCCGTATAGAATTAAGCAGAAAGTGTAGGGAGCCTCCATCTTTGTAAGAGTTCCGGCCTCACTCAGATTGCTGTGTTTCAACTCTATTTTATTCTTTTCTCTGTGCTGTAACCAGCTTTTCTCTGTGCTGTATGTTCAGGAACTACAAACACAATGGTTTCAGCTCGACACAAATAAGCGAAAGCTCGTATATTTTATTTGTGGCAGAAAATTTAATTTTGAATCGTTGAACACCACTTCTTCCTGCATTTTTTTGTATTTCAATGTTTCTTCTTCCGTAGCAGAACAGGACGGTGAATTTACTTTATTACATAATAATATATTAAAAATATGTACCATACATACAATAATATTTTTAAATCATTAGGATACAAAATAGCTTTCAGGACGACAGGAAATCTTGAGAAGACATTGACTGCCAGACCACAAAACATTAACAAATTCACAAAAACTGGAATTTACAAAATAGAATGTAATGACTGCCCTAAACACTACATAGGCCAAACAGACAGACCTTTCATGACCAGATTTAAAGAACATATCCCCAACAGAAATTACAAATCAAAATTTGCTGATCACTTAGTAGAGTCAGGTTACGACATCACAGGAATGGAACAAAATTTCAAGATTTTAAAAGTTTGCAAAAAAGGAATAAAAATGAATGTAATAGAACAGTTTGAAATTTATAAATCAATAAAACAAAACCCTCTCCAAATATTAAATGAACAAACTGATTTACACAGCAATGAAATCTTCGATACAGTTATACAACATCGAAAACATAACAAGAAATATAAACAACTCAATAATAGGCTGTAAAGTTGGCAATACCACCCTCATCTTGATTCACCTCTAAAACAACCGTTAGTGATTCAAAAAATGCAAACTCAAGTATTTTAAACTTTAATGGTTTAGTGTGTAGTGAATAGTGAACACCTGAAGATGGAGATTAGTCTCCGAAACCGGTAGTGTAAGAAAAAACTGAAGATTGGTGGCGGAACAAAAGAGGTAAAGTTTACCATCAATTGTTAATATTAAAAATAATAATATGCACAATTACATAGCTGGTTGAGTGGGAAGAGATGACATCAATAGTCAAGTAATCGAGTTCGACTAGCTACCCTGGAGTCAATCAAACAAAGAAGCTCGGGGTAGATCACTTCACTCTTGAGCAGTTTGTGTAGGAATGATACGTCAAGCAGTTTGCCTTATAGCATATAGAGAATCCAAACCCAAGAAAGTCCCAACTCCCAATCTGTGCTTAACAAAAATTAATTATGTTATAAAAATCAACAGTGTGTAGATAATATAAAGTGGACAATATAATATACTTAATAACTACAACAACATAATTGAATATCGACAGAGAGTACAAAGTAGCAACAACCAAATAATAACACAATAAGCAGATAATACCAAGCAAATCAGTTAAAATACTAGAATATACTAAACATGGATTGCAGGGAATTCATCAGACTCCGCTTGACAAAAAGATAGTTGTTGTGGAAGATGTATATGTCCTGGTAGACAGAGTTGCCAACCTCTGCATCCTGGCAAGTGGACTATGATGTACTTTCAGGTGTACTGTCGTCTGTCAAAGAAGACCATTGACCGAGAACCACAAGAAAATATTGTCAATCGCACTAAGCAGCTCTTGACATTCGACAACACCAGTAACGAGTTTATGGAGAACGATGGTGTCATTCACGCAGAGTCTGGCGTGTGTACAGCATATGGTTTTTTGTCAGCTACCATTTTTTTAAATTTAAAATTAGATAAAAGCTGAGTTTTATACTTGAAAAAATCTCTCCAAAGTCTTTATGTTATAATAAAAATTAAAAATAAATAAATAATGATCACTGATGTTTTCTAGACGCATGATTAAGCTTTATTAAGTACTATGAGACATGCCTGCACGCTTCGCATGCCAACCCTAACGCTCGGGCACGATACACCTCGACACGCGACTTTGACTGGAAATAGTAGTAGATTATCTGTATAACGTAACATTACAATATTAAATGATTTACAGTATTTTACTCATACTACTTGCGTTGATACCTATTTATTACTATAGGCCAATATGGTATTATTTAACCTATTTCAATTTCAATTGTTATTTCATTACAATTTTTTTTTTAACAGCTGAAGATTAAACTCTTAATGCGTCAATAGGTCATGTCAAATATACAGGGCGTCCCAGAACTCCCTGAGGACATTTTTAGGTACCGTATTCTAAATCACCTCTGGTACCCATACAGCTACCATTTTGTATTTTTACAAATTATTTTTTATTTTTAAAACTATTTAACCTATACAGTTCAAATTCGGTATGCACATTACTAAAACCATTTTCTTACTGAAATAAAAAAATAAAAACCCTTTTTTAATTATTTTCAAAATGGCGGCATTTTTAAATATTTTAGCCTTAATAACTTTTAGACGGTTAGAAATAAAAAACTACAAGAATATCTTTTTTTATAAATTTTATTTGCAATCCAAAAGTGTAACTTTGTATGAAATCGGACGACAAACAACTGATATTTGAGTATTTTTGTATTTAATCATTTACGCGTGAATGTGTACAGCCATGGTGTCGTGCTGCGCGAGTCAACCACAACAATACATCAGCGATATATTCTGATTCGTTAAATTTATTTTCAACAAACAATGCTTAAAATTTCGTCCTCTTATTTGATTGCAAAGGAAAACACGATTAGAAAGTCACTGGCGCACAGCAGACAAGTAATACCTTTCTTTAATAATTCCAGAACCTTCAACAAATCTACAAACCTAGAATTGACAAAAATTCAAGTTTTTAGGGCACTACTTAAGGTTACAATTAATTTTTAATTTAATAACAACGAAAATTATCCGCAACTTCTTTTCGGTTGCCTGCTAAAGGCATTTTCATTACAATAACGTTAAAAATCACTTTATTGTAGTGTTTTGGATAAAAGTAATTAGAATATATCGCTAATGTATTGTTAGGGTTGACTCATGCGGAACAAACCATGACTGTACACATTCACACGTAAATGATTAAATACAAAAATACTCAAATGTCAGTTGTTTGTCATTCGATTTCATACAGGGTAACATTTTTGTATTGCAAATAACATTTGCAAAAATAGGTATTCTTGTAATTTGTTGTATTCCTAACCGTCTATAAGTTATTAAGGATCAAAAATGTCAAAGTGCCACCATTTTGAAAATAATTAATTATGGTTTTTAAGATTGTTATTTCAGTAAGAAAATGGTTTTAGTAATGTGTGTACCAAATTTCAACTTTATAGGTTATATTTTAAAAATAAAAATACAAAATGGTGGCTATACGGGTAACGGAGTTGATTTAAAATTTTTAAATATGATATTATGTCTTGTTTTTACCCACAATCAATACCTAAAAAGATCCTCAAAGAGTTCTGGGACACTCTATAAAAGAAACATTTTTATTTATTTACAAAACAGCTGTTGTTAATTTACTAAAATCAACCCAATTATTATGGAAAAAGGGAAATGTTGAGGGGCTGTTTGTACCACTTAGGAATGGAATTTCGAAAAATCATTTCTTAGTGGGTCTCCTCGATACTAAAGCTAACTTCCTTTAGAATTTCGTGGGCATCGTTCGGTGGTTTTTGAGACTTTGTGATCAGTCAGTCAGTGAGGGAGTGGTATTTGGCTTTTATGTATATAGATATATCAAGTTGTTCTTTTTCTTATAACTATGTTTTTCATTTATTATTTAAGTACATAAATTTATACACGTTTTGCCATCGCATGTTTGATAGTTTATCTGCCGATGGAATGTAAAAATAAATAAATACATTTAATGGTGGAGTGACACTGGATTTCGTAATACTGTACTGTACTGATAGTTACAGACATGAATGAACGCGGATTCGTCCAGCGTTTAGGCATGCGTCACATCTAGTATCTAAAATAATGAAGGCGTTTTTATGTTTATTACGACAACTAAAATATGTGACCTAATGAATTTATGTTGAATACATTTAAAATTAAACACAAACTAATATTTTTAAGTTTTGTATATTTTATAAATGTAAAAAAGTGTGATTTAGAGGTAAAATAAAGCACTTTATGTGTATTTCAACTGTAAACCCTTAGTGTATGTTTATGTGGAACTGAAATGTTTACGTAATGTTCCTTGAGAAACTTAGTAAGTTATTTTTAAGTAATATTATAATATTAAATTGTTTGCTTACATGACGTGTTCTTTAACATAGTAGACTGGGGAGTTTTTTCACAACACGATATAAAATATAGATATAAAAATGTTCAGGGGAAAAATAAGTAGTAAAGGTTTACAAAGTTGATTTTCACAAACTAATTAAATAATAATCAGTGATTTGTTAAACAATTTATCAATTTAAAAAAGTATTTATATATGTAAAAAAGGCCTTATATAGATAATATTTAATAACGGCATCATTATCATGCAACTTAATAGCCCGGTGTGCCCGCTACAATACGGCCTGTAGAACGCCTGCGAACCAGCAATAGGTACGTAGACGCGTTCATTCAAGCCTGTAACTATCAGTACCTTACCCACAGATTGGGACTCTCTTGTGCTTAAATTCTCTATATTATGTTGTAAGGCAAACTGTTTGATGTATCATTCCTACACAAACTGCTTAAGAGTGAAGTGATCTGCCCCGAGCTTGTCTGGTTGATTGACACCAGGTGCAACCTACTTTCGTAAAATCATTACTGGGCCCAGCGAAGGTGGGTACGAAGGCACGGGACTCAGGAGGACACAGAACAAAAACACACAATTTCCGGCCAAAATGCAGTTTTATTAAAAACAAAAATTAAATATATAAACTATTAAAAATAGAAAAATGGGCTGTTGGTAGCTTCAGGGTTTATGAATCATATTAAGCCTAACTAAATACTAAATATGTAAAGCAAAATATAAATAAACTATGAAAAAAAATAACAAAAATAAATTACATAACATCTAACAAAATACATTTATTAATAATAACAAAAGAACTCGCAACAAATAAATACAAGATAACAAATTAATTAATTAAAATCTATAGAAAAAAGTGGTAGCTTTAATGGCCGAGGCCTTTAAACATTTAGTCCAACAACACAAAAATCCCACCCTAAAAAAAAAAAAAACATACAAATTCCACAGCACTTCATAACATCTTGAAAATAAAGACCAGATGGGACAAAAAGGGGCAGAAAAGAAAGATATGGAGTGGATTTCACCTGCGTGATGAAGACTTCTGCCTGGATAAATAGTAAAAAAAGCGCAGTGCAGCGAGGAAGGGGGTATAGGTGGGTGCTACCTCTGAGCCGCAAAGAAGGCCTAATAGTCGGCCCAGCCCGTAGGCCCTCCACTGCGTCCCCAGACAACACCAAGGTGGAAGGCAAGGCAAGTGACGATCCATTTCCCCTCCCGAACCCTGGAGCCGAAGACCAAAAGAACTTAGCCAGTCATGTAAGCAGTAAGGTCGTCGGCTACAAAAACTGGCGAGTGGCGACAAGTCAGACGAACATGTACAGGAAACACGGAAAAACAAAATGAAACACAGAGACACAAAAACTAACACAAACATAGAGTGATGCAGGCTATTCCAGAGACTACCCGACACTGTGCTACGGCACAACCTCCCTCCCCAAAAAAGGGTAAACCCCCAACCACAGGCAACCCTCTTCCAGCACCACAGACGACCAAAACCTTGCCTCTGTAAATTATTTGCCAAGTTGTTCTCAACTGTTTTTGAGCCTGCTAGCAACATATATGCTGTTTATGGCGTGTTAGATCTGCAAACTGCTCACTGTGTTTCTTTTATTAAAGAATCCAACTTTAACGTTTTGAGTGGATTACGGTCGTTGGATTCCTCTAAAGGCTGCGACCACGATTGTACCCCTCTGCTGTTCTGAAACACTGTGCTCCCCTCATCTCTGAGGGAATTACCGATCTTTCCAACGCTTCCCTTCGGACTGAAATTTTCCCCAGAATCCTCAAGCTTGGATACGTTTTACGGGTTTTTAAGTCAGGAGCCAAAAATGATGTGAAGCAGTACAGACCGGTAGGGATACAATCTGCACTTGCCAAGTTGTTCGAGAAGATTGTTCTTAACAAATATACCTATCTCCTCCAGCATAATTTCAAAAGATAGGCAGCATGGTTTCTTCTCTGGTAGATCTACAACTTCAAATTTAGTAACTTTTTCAACATCATAATATGCTTTCATCGAGCGAACTCAAATGGATGTCATATACTTGAACTTAAGTAAAGCTTTTGACAAAGTTAACTACAGTATATTTATTTCCAAGTTGAAGGCCTGTGTTGTTGGAGGTGCTCTTTTATCCTGGATGGTAAGTTACCTCTCCGACATAGGACTTATGATCAGATTTGCAGGCTACCTGTCTGATGAATTGTCAGCCACTTCGGAGGTCACATCTAGAACCTTTACTCTTTAACGTTTTTATCATTGACATAATATCACTTATCAATGTATATGCTTTATTGTTCGCAGACGACATAAAGCTTTTTTGACAGATTAATTCGCTGCATGATTGCCGAAGATTACAAGACTAACTACATCTAATCGAGCTTTGGTGTCTAGTCAACAAGATGTATTTGAACATTGATAAATGCTCCGTCATATCATTTTATAGGATTAAAACACCTCAGTTCTAGGACTATACCTTAAATGGTCAATTACTTCTTCGCTCAACATCTGTGCGATACCTTGGAGTGGTTTTCAGACACGATTTGAATCCCGAGGATCATGTCCGTGTGGCCTGTGGTAAAGCGCTGAGAACACTTGGGATGCTGGCTCGTCTTCCTCGTTATAATAACGACGCCATTGTACACATGACTATCTTCTGTGCCCATGTTTGCCCGCTCTTGGAGTACTCATCTGTAGTATGGTCACACTACCAATACTACCTCAAGAACCTACGACGAGTTCAGAATAAGTTTGCTTGGATTGTTGGTTGCAGGATGGGCGTTAGATTTTGTGATGTACCAGTGTCTGATTCGGCTACCACCCTGAACCTGAACGTCCTTGAAACAAGGAGGAAAGTACACGTCGCTCTGATTTTATACAAGCTCGTCAATGGTTTAATTGACTCTCCTTTTCTATTAAGCTCTGTGAACTTTAGATGTTCTGCCTGTTCGAGAACTCATGAGCTGTTTGAGTGTAAACACTATGCGACGAATTATGAAGTCAACAGTGCCCTCGATCGGGTGCAGAGACTAGGAAACGTACTATCATCCCATCCGCATCTTGATTTCTTCTCGTGCTCCTTTACTGTTTACAAGAATTTGATATTGATGACCTGAGTGAAACACAAAACACTTGTACTCCCTTTTGTTATAAGCTAGAATTTATATTGCACTACGGTTTACTCTTTAATTTATTATTCTTAGCATATTTAAAGCTTTATTTTGTATCTTTTGTTTATATTTATTGTTACTGCTATTAATATTAGTCTCAATACTTGTTATATTATCGTAATACCATTATTTACTCCTGTATATATTATTACGTTTTGTATATATTATTGTTATATATTTATATTGTTTTTATCTTATTATGTCTGCTATTTATATTATTTTTTATGGTTATTTATAATGGCATTGATTTATGCACCTAGCTTAATCGTTATATTATCTTGAATTCATATTGTTATTGTCATTAACCATCTAAGTAGAAACTGTTTTGGTATTGGATATTGTAATGTCCGTTGGAAATAAAATTAATACACAAAGAAACTTTATGTGATTGTTAATATATATGATGGAATATGATATAAAATTATTCGTAATTTAATAAATAAATGTGTTTTATAATAGATTGTGTCCTTTTATAGTATAAGTGTAGATGTACACTTTGATGTTGGAGGGATTTGTCATGCAATGACCTATGCCTTTGCCAATACATTGTGTTCCATTTTCCATTCCATTTATTTATCAACCTGTGATTGAAGATAGACGTAAAGTTGAGTGTGAGACGTGAGTGTACAGTCCGTCCATCTTTGGAATTGAGCGGAATCAACAGACGCCATTTTCAGTTTAGTTAGTAAACTAAATTCATTATTGGTGTTTTATTTTCTTGATTGAAATATTTTAAAATAATAATGATATTTTAGATTTTGTTTGTTGTAGATACTTTTTATGGATCCTATTCTCGGCTGGTTTCAGCCAGAACAGGAAGGACCAGCCAAAGATTTCTGGTGTAGAGTTTGGGACGCCCATACTGGGCTAGACAATTTAAAAATAGGGAGTGTAAACGAAGGGAATAGAGGTCAAGATTTTGTATCTAATGAAAATATTGCAAATAATGATAGTGTGGTAAAACGTGCACAGGCAAACAATTTGATAAATAATAATTCGGTGACATCAAATAGGGCGAGTACTTACGCCATGAACAAGAACCATGCTGCCCTGATAGGCATTCATGGTGGCTGCCCTTGGCGACCACCCAATCGTGTATATGACCCAAGAGGACCAGTTGGGTAATTGTTTTTATTTTCTCATTTTTAGAACTAATTGATTGTTACATGTAGACCTTTGGAATACTAATGACATTACTATGGGATATAGGTACCTTAAACTGAACCACTCTTGAAATGTCAAGGTTATCTTGTTTCTAACATTTTATTTCAGGTTATATTAATAGTCTCAACCGATCAATTTAAAATTATTAGACTATTATAGCTTATACTAATATTAATAATATATACAACCTGAAATCAGCCACAATTCTATCAGAGTGTAGGTAGACCAATTAGGCTTATCGTAAATTCAACGGCTGATTGTTGCTAGACAAATTCTTTAAACAGCCTAAGACTGTCAAGAATTAAGTATTGTTTTACTAGTGACCACAACAGAATAGGCATTGTTAACCCTAGATAAGAACAATGATAAACTCCTAGAATAGCCTACCAGTACCATTTTTGGCGCTTTGCAAGCCTTTTTTTTATAAAATTCATTAAAAATGCTAAATATGCTTCAAATGTACATTTTAGCATGATTTTCTTCTGAAGAAGTGTAAATTCATATATAAGTGTAATCAAAACTCAAATACCATTTTAGTAAATAATTAATATCATGAAAAAAATCTTGTGTATTTATGCAGTTTCTTGCCACCAAACAAAATTGGAACATTTTGCTTGAAATGGGTCTAGAATTGGCTTTATTTTCACGAGATTGCTTTTTATTCTGCGGAAATCACAATTGTACAAAAAAAATTTTAAAAAACCAATATCACAACTTTTAGTATTTTTGACATAGGTCCTATTCTGTTAACTTAATGGTATTTTAATCATCGTATTTTTAATTTGATGTGTTTTTGCGCTTAATACGAATTTGAAAACTTTTGAATTATTTCTCGGGAAATAATAGAAAAACTACTTTCACGGTGAATTGCGATTAGCGGCAATTACATGATCATTATATACACCGACTATTATCCACAAAAACTGAATTCGCCTATATTACCGCCGGAGTGACGACGGTATTCCGGAGTCACGGAGGCCAAACGCCCGATTAGAACGCAAATTACGAATTTTTGAAGAGTTAACACGTTCGCAATGTCATGGGCCACTAATGGTCTACGTGCAGTTTTAAAAAACTGGTAGACGGCAATTTTGAGAAGTACCTAGCTATTTTATTTCCTAAAAATTATAATGATTTGGCTATAAGTTGGCTTGTAAAAATTACAACCCTTTGGCTTGTAAAATAAGTATGATTAACAATTATTTATTTCCAGGACTAGGTATTTTTTTCTTAGTATATTGTACTTGATCTATTCAATATTCAAATAAATGACTTATATTTTATTTCTATAAGACCCCTTTTATAATTTATTAGAACAGCCATTCAACTAGATAAATAACTTCCGCTTTTGGGCAAGCAAGGAGATTGATCAGATCAAACGTAAATATGTTCTCATATAAGTCATTTTTATTATTAACTAGTATCAAACTTTACAATTAGTGGGATTTGTTGAAACATTCCAAGCACAAAGAAGGCTCATCGTTGCAGACATCAACATTATGTATTGACTTATTTGGTCTTGTTTCGTGCCTCCTTTGTTCCAAGTTCCCTCACGTTTTCTTGGTAACATTGGACACACCTCTTTCTATTCTTTGCAGCGGGTCCTCTTTTCAATAGCTTGGGTTTGGGTGCAGGTCTCTTACGACCTAAAACACATCCAAACCTGATGTAGTTCAAGCAAAATATTGTTTGGGAAAAACACTGAAAACATACTTTTTATTATTTGGTATAATTATATTTAGTTTTTATTATTGAGTCGCTATTATGGCTAAATTTTAGTGTAATTTTGTAAGTATGTTAAACAGGAAAGTTATTTGACCGATACTTGATTATAAATTTTAGATATTGGTAGAGCTTTTAGATAAATCTTACCTGCTTGTTGATTCTCTATTGGAGGAGCTGGTGCTGGATTCACTTCAGGCTTGATGAGTTCTCGTAGTAGTACTTTTCTAAACTTCAGCAATTCCCATTTTTTTCTGTCTTCGCTCGTTGAGAATGATAAAGGCATTTACTTCTTATGTGCCCAGTAATAGTTTCAAGGCTACTTTCTTATACCATTTACTGGTCTTTCGAAGTGCAGTTTAGTAACAGGACAGTTGATCAGAAATATCGACTCCCTTTTTGCTTTGTTGTAGACTACAACAGCAGTTGGTTTCAAAACTGGTACTCCAGTTCTGTTGGTTTTTCCAGTAGGAATAAGATTTGCTGAGTCTTCAGGTCGGGTATATAACAACAGCACTCTTCGTTTATCTTGCCATTTTATGAAATACACCATTTTCATTTTCCTTAGCTTCAACTTCGCCTTTTTTGATTTTTTTCTTTGATAAACCTCTTTCGAAAACCTCGTCTGTCACCTCTCAATGTCCCACAAACGTATGTTTTTTTCCCCAACAAACTCAGCTAAGGGTATGCTGCTATAAAAGTTATCTGCTTACAAGGTTCTGAGTTCTTCAATTTAATCTTTTGCCAGATACTCAACTACTTTAAAGCGTGGCCTTTGTTTCCCGTTATATCATCTTTACCAGCATGTATTTTCATTTTCAAAGTGTAATCATTTGTGGAACAAAGTTTGTATACCTTCACCCCGTACTTGTGTGCTTTTTGAGGGTTGTACTGTCGATTAATGATGTGCCCTCTCCAAGGAATCATACTTTCGTCAACAACGATAGTTTCATCTGGGCAAAAAACTGCCTTGCATCTTGTATTTATATCGACCAAGGGTTTGATTTTTGAAAGTCGAGCTTAAGTGCCAACATTTCAGAATCATGTCAAAATGGTCCCTGCCCATGGTGTTTTTTATAAGTTTCTTTTCATAAATGTCATTATTTGATCGATAGAGACGTAATTTCGGTGCCGGGGTCAGTCCCATTATTATTAGTATTCCAGGAAACTGTTTCATTTCTGTTGGTGTACAATCTAGCTATTTTCTCATTATGGATTTTCGTCTGACAGGACCTGATGCTAAGAACTGTTGTGCAAAGCAGTTAGTTTCTTCAACCATGAGATTTATTATTTACTCCGTCACAAATTCTGTAAAAACTCCTAATGGATCTGTCTTATCAAAGTCATAATGTTGACCTGGTTTGCCTGTAAAAGGATACTGCCGGACTGTTAATTTACAGTCGCCCCATGTATTTGGAGCTGTCTTGTCTGATTCTGAACTCTATTGTTATCAGTTGCATTGTTATCAGCGGCATTGTCATCTGCTTCAGTGTCTGAAACGCTGTCTATCTGGCCTATGTCATAGTCATCTTCACCTACAGTGTCAGAACCATCATCAGACGACGGTATATACTCGCTTCCACTATATTCAAGCTCACTCGGCTCTGAATAATTGTCAAGGAGAGCAATTATATCGTCCTCATCCATCACAAACACACACTCGCGCCGGAAACACTAACACACCACAACTTATCACTAGGCTCAACACGTCAGTCAAAAACAATAACGGAATTCAATAAAGAATATACTGTTGTAAACTCACTGAGAGTGTGCGGTAAAAACTCACTGGGAGGTTATGTTTTACTGTGAAACTGAAAGCATGTTTTGAAAGTGAGCATGATTTAGGTTATGTTCCGGCGGGGTTATTTCCAGTTTAGCTCAGCACAGTGTTTGGCAACAGTGAGGAGGCCACGACCTGGTGTTCCTCTAGTGGGACACGACGGTCTGAGGGAATAATTTATTCCTCCAGCCCAGCGTGGGCCACTAGAGGCCCACAATTAAAAACGTTAAAAAACACAAACAAAAAATTTTTGTAGGTTGTTTGTTGTATATACCGAAAAAACCCTTTTTATGCAAAAAAAATTTGACTGGTTTTGACGTGATTCCAGGTTATACTGACCGCCAAATTAAAAAATCCTTAAATTTCCAAATGGCGCAAACATGTTAATAGACAATTAGGATAAGTTAAGTTATGTTTGGTTAGGTCAGTAAGAAGTGCATTTTTCGGGCTGAATACATAGTTTTACTGTAAAACCAATTATATATTCGTGTTCAGTATAAAAAAACATGTGAAATAAAAAAAAGAATTGATGAAAAATTTTTTTACAAAAATGCCAAAATTTGCAAAGTTACAGTATGATCATTGTAGGTAATCAAATAGTAGGCTACAAAAAAAAATTTGAAAACCAGCATTGAATAGACAAGGAAAAGTTGTTCAGGAAAAATATTCATATTGTAGGCTACGGTACCCAAAAAAATATTAAATAACTTTTTATGGAGCAAAATAAAAATGTTGCCACGGAAACAAAAAAAATTATGTGAAAAATTACGTAACAATCCAAAAATAAGGGGTATGAGTAATTTTGTATAAAATTTTACTATATGTAATTAATTAGTACAATCTGTTAGTGACAAGAAAATGTAAAGTATAGGAAAATATTCCAAAAAGTATAAAACTTGAAAAGTAAAACTGCATGACACAGTTGCATAACATAAGTCAACGTGTGCAAACTGTGTAAACCGCACTTGTAACACTTTGCATATTGTAATCATAATATAAAATAATTTTAAATATTTTTGTAGGGACTAAAACTTGATAGATGAAATATTTCTGAATAGTTGTAGTTGTTAGCTGAATAGTTATAGTTATAGCTGAATAGTTATAGTTATAGCTGAATAGTTATAGTTATAGCTGAATGGTTGTAGTTATAGCTGTAACATACAAGATTTGTTAGTTTATAGCCAAAAATAAAGTTTTAGCAAATATTTTTATCATCAGCATAAATTGTGTATGCTTTTCCTCGCTTTTGGAAAACACGCAAAAAAATTAAAATACATTTTTACTCAGTGCAGCTAAAATATCGCAATTTGTTGGTGGATAGAATATTTCATTCTCTGCAGACTGACATTTACTAACATTTAGATTGTTTTTGTTACAACCTAAAAAACGTTACTAACCTAACCAAGCAACAATGGCTGTAGTGAGCGGTGGTCCTCCAGGGCTGAAGCACAACATCCTGTGCAATGATAAAATGCATGTTTGTTAGTTGTTAATGATAAGATTTTAACAAATTGTAGCTTGTTGGATTTGTAATGAAGCATTTCATCTTTTTACTATTTTATATATTTTTGGTCAGATTGCAAGTTTTCGAGTAGTTGTGAGTTAAAATATTAAAATGGCCAACATTTTCTAAAAATTAAATATATTTTGAAATTGTTAAGATCTATTAAAAGTAAATAATATTATTAAATGTTATGTCAGTTTTCAGCCATGTAACTTAGTGGTTCTTGAGTTACCAAATTATATTTTAAATACAGAAACAGACTGAGAGACAGACAACAAATCATTTTCGGACTTATGTTTAAAGGAACTCTTTTGTTATTTTGACCCAAGGCGCCATATCCTTAAGTTTTGGGAACGTATTTTAGGGACACCTTGTATGGGTGGTTGGAAGGGCCATTGCCACTGGTGTGTTGGTGGGTAAGAGTGCTGCTTAAATAATTTACTGTGTGGTGTATGTATTTTGTTTTCAGTTATGTTCGTGGAGAGAACAAACTCGCAAAGATACTCCCAAGGATATTTTGTAACTTTGTTAAAACATGCTGAACTTTACTATAAAAATACAGTGGTATTGACGACCTACTCACCTATATATGTACATTGGTATTGACCAGTCCACCCACCCTTACATTACACTGTTACTGACCCACCCATACATACATATGTATATTTGTATTGACTCATACAAACCCTCAAACAAGTGTAACTGTTTCCTTTGTTGATTTTGAATTGGCAGTGAATGAAACAATTTTGGACCAAAGAATAAAATGGACTTCCTGAAAATATTCAATCTGTTTTTCTGAAATTAAATTTCAGTTGAAATAAGTGTTGTGATCACTATTTGCAGAGGAGAAAATGTGCTTATTGAGAAAAAAAATTGCAAAATGATAAATAAGAATGGAATTATGAGAATCCCACTTGATCGGAATCACTCTGCACAGCTATCCTGGGGCTACATCCCCCAGACGACTCTCAGATCTCTCTTCTGCAGAACAAAAACCCTGATGTGAGAATCCCACTGTAAATCAGAGTCAATGTGAATCCCTAAGAACTTAGTATACAGATTACAATTGGCCATCTGGTCATTAATAAAATACTGGTTTGGAACGTTGTAAGATGTTTGGGAGTGAAACTCTAATACCGATGTTTTTGAAATATTAAGAAAGAGTCTGTTGGCCTCAAAGTGTTTTGAAAGATAAGAATTAATATGGCTAAATCACTCGGATAAAAATAAATAATTAGCTTTATGAAATAAGGTACTCGTATCATCGACAAATAGAGGCAATGTAGGTATGCTTTCACTGTTACTTGTACCAATAATAAAACGGGGCAGATCGTTGATATAAATAAGGAAGAGAAGGGGTATTAGAATTGACCCCTGAGGCACACCAAACTTGACCACAGAAAAGTCGGAAAGTTGATGACACCTGTTTTTACCTCGAATCTTAACATACTGAACACAATCCAGCAGGTATGTTTGAAACCAATGAAATTCCACAACATCATATGCTCTACTGAGGGAACAGAAAATTTCTAAGGGGTGCTGCTTAGAGTCAAGGGAAGAAACAATTGATCTTAAAAAATTAGCAACGGCAGACTCTGTGCTAGATCCTACTCGAAAACCAAACTGGCATGTTGATAAAAATTGATTTATTTCAAGAAAACAATACGGTCTTTTGTGAATTATTTTTTCAAATACTTTAAAAATTAGGCCTATAAAATAGCGCATCAGCGTAAGCGCCATAAAGATGACACTTCGTGCTGGGCTGACCAGGTAGGCAGAGTCTCTGGGCTGAGTCTTAGAATGTGAGATGGGAGGCTGAATACCAGGTGGACCAGGGTTTGATAAGGTCATAGTGTCCTTGTGTCCTAGTGATTGGCATGAGTTAGAGGGTAATCTCGTTCAAGTTTTAATCATGTTGTAAATATCGTTACATATTATTTTCCTACCTCTATGAAAATGAATACCACGAAACAAATGTTGCCGCTTATTTCCAAAGTTCAGGATTTGTACATTGTTTTAAAGGTTAGGATGCTCTTAAATTTAATGCCCTTGTAACACTCAAATCAAACCTTGTGGGGACAGTTGTAACGATGAATCTAGTTGAAGGCATAGAGGCTGCCATTTTACTGTATGCATCAACAGCCTTGTCAATATAGAAGCGTTTAGAACCAATATCATTAGTTCCAGCAATACATACAATATATTCTTGTTTATTAAATTGGCTTGATTGACTTTTTACACCTCTAATTAATTCAGAAATAAGAGCACCTCGCTTAACTAAACTACTCTTAACTGACATTTTTTTTATTCCGTAATATACTATTCATGCCTCTTTCATGGCTGTCAGAGTAAAGGGAAACACATTTATATTAAAATTCCGCTTTCCCCTACTCCTTGAATTTAGTTGTGTTTTAGATTTAATAGATGAAGCATACTGTAGTATAGATTTTGTGTTTTGTTCTTGTTAGCAAGTTTAATTGACACTTGCCCATTATCTGCTTTTTCAGCTAAGACTTGAAAGCGGTTTGATGTTTATAGAGGTGTTGCATGATGTAGTGATGAAGCATCTACCCAATCAGTGCTACGTCCCTCTAGTTTGTTTTGCAAGTTGCCAATATCAACTGTTAGTTTGCTGTTTAAATTCTTGAAATTTTCCAATTCTATATTTAAACAATTAATGTTATCTTTAAGGCATATAATAGTTTCTTAGCTTGATTTGTAATCGTCAATAACATTTACTAAGATTGTTTCCAAATCACTCAATTTTGCTTGAGTGTCTCATTTTCATTTAATAACAGTTGCTGTTTGTCTGAACAGTCAGAATATTTGTAGTCACTGGTGTTGATCGATGTTTCCAGGTGGAGATTCTGTTCCTGTACCTTGCCGATCAAACCATCTCTCTGGAGTTATAATTCTTTAATTCTGTTAATGAGATATTCTTTGGTTTTGGAAAATAGCTCATCAGTATGACAAGATTTGTCAACAGTTTCTGCAGCCAAAATACTCTGGGATAATATTGGTGAATTAAAGTTGTTAGAATTATGAGCTGATGGGCTAAAGGCCGGCGATCTGGTCAAAGAGTGGGTAGTGACAGGATGTTTGCCAAAGTGGTTGTTTTTTCGCCCTAACACCTCTGTGTAGACGGCATTTGTTCTTACTACAGCAGCACAATCTTTTCCCAGTCACCACCATGACACGAGTCCGCTAACCAGAGTTTTGTCTAATCTGTACTTTTAGCGGTCTGTACAAATATGGCTACACAGATGTATTGAAATATTATTAGTATATAGCAATTGGCAACAAAATTAAGGAGACCACTTGGAATCAAACTGATGATCTATTAACTGGGAGGAATACGTTAACTGTCTGAGCCACAAGCGATGAGTATGGTTGTAGTACAGGATCTTGAGATAACAGTGATAACGAGCGTGGGTGTGCTGTCACTGGGGCAGTCTAACCTTGTTAGATTACTCCGTTAGTCTTTACACAGATTTACTTATGTAAACAGATTATACGGTAAATAGTATCAGTGTATAACGCACCTGACCGCAAAAGATTACAAATTACCACAATTTAGTTTGAAAATTTGCAAGCTAATACACCCTACAGCTAAAACGGTAGGACCGGGGCCCACCAACCCAGGTTAAATTGTAGTTGAATTCATAAATTATTACTTGGGTGAGTTCTAAACGGGGTTAAACATTTCCAGACTACTAATTTGCTAGTTGTAGTACGACAATATCATCTGAACACAAATCCAGGATACCTTCAGTGCTTCTTTGACTCAATATTGGCAAGAAATTATAATTATGTTGGCATGGTCTTGTATCAACACAGGACCTTCATTTAATCATGGCTACAATGTAATGTTATATGATATGAAGTATACAATTGAATGATCTATTTCTCTGTCTTTTAAAAATCTCTTTGGCATGAGAGAAAAATTGCACAATCCCCCATGTCTACTTAAACTAAAAACACTGAAAGCTGAGTATACAAATAGTGGGCTTCAGTAATCTGAAACCACAGTAGTCAGAACAACTCCTTTAACCTGCTTTATTATTATATTTATATCTGAAATCTTGCCTAAGTCAATGACACTTAATTCCAATACAGTATTCTGGCTGTGTTGTGCTGAGCTACTGTAATTGTTTGGTTGTGTATGTGTGAAGTTAAGTGTACTGCATAGAAGCTACAGTATATGTATATGTGTTGGTTATAAGTGAGTTAACAGTTTGTTCACAGTGTTATCTTAAAAGAGTAACAATGTTACTGTTAACCTAACAAGATAATGAAACAACTGAAAAGCAGAACAAGTTTAATAAAACTTACTTCTGAGAGGATTCTAGAAAACCAACATTGTTTGTTATTAAAAGTAAAAGGAAAAAAAATAATCTTATTATTGTTCTCAGATAGAATGTGATCCTGGAAATAAATTAACTTTGAGACAGGCCGAAAAGATTGATGTTGAATTAGCACTGTATGCTATACATGGATAATACAGCAGAGAGCTAAAATTAATGTACTAAGTGTTGTTACCAAGTACTGTTATTGCACACAGAATTGGGATTTGCACATTATTGGGTTTTCTGCAGCGAAATTATAGATAGTGACAGCTTTGGGCTAGTAGTGGCTAGGTTAACAGCGTAAAAACCTGTTATGGTTTGAGTGTGTTGAGTTTGACTGTAGAAAATGTTTTCATAGGTATTTGAGAATTTCAAAATGGACAAAATGGACGTCCAAAGAGAAATCACAGAAAAGGAACTTAATCCTGAACGGATATACATTGTTTACGAATCAGGCTTTTGTTGGAAATCTAGAGAACCTAGTTTAGACAGGAATAAAAGAAGCTGCAGGGCCAAAATTAAGCAAAAGGATAACATTTTTTTCCTTGCTTGAGCGCTGCAGGGACCAATAAGTTATGAATGTCAATGATAGGCAAAAGTAAAAATCCAGTAAAGTTTAAGTCCAAGTATTTTAGTCAGAATTAAAGTGTTTCGATGAACAGGGAGATATTTTTATACTGGTTCCACAATTAGTTTGGTTTTGTTGTGACACTTCCTCTAAAATCTTTGTTGAACCCATCATAAAAGGTGATTGTGCTCTTGGACAAATGCCCTGGCCATCCATCGACAAATCAACTTAAAAGCAATGACAAAAGAATATGCCATATGTAACAACACTTGGCCAGCCAACGGACCAAAGTGTAATTTCTCGGATCAAAGTGCAGGGTAACTGAATTTTTTTATAGGAGGTAGGCCTTTCTTTTCATCAAATGAATCACTAGAAATAGAATTTAGTTAAATAGTGTGATGGCGTTTTTTCAGGAGACAGCATTTTAGACTTTCAAAGTTCTTGGACAGCACTTTGGCCTGTTCCCCAAAGACTTGGAGATGAAATTTCCGATTATGCTTCTCTTAAACAAGAAATTTTTCAAGTTGTCTAAAGTTTTCATGAACATAGAAATGACCGTATTGCAGAGCAAGATGTCAATGAAGAACAGGGTTATGCAATAAACATTTAACTTATAGTGATTTCTGAGAGAAGAAGCAGAGAGCAGTGATAAAGGAGTCTACAGTGGAGTGACATTTTTATTTTTCATCATAGTATTATTTCACTTACAATATCTAAAATTACCTTGATACTAAATTTGTAATCAAAACAGATTACTTTGTTATTCTGTGTTTTGTAAAAAATACTTTGTAAAAAATACTTTACAAACCCGAACGTCTCAAGCAAACAAATATTAACTCGGTCTGCCTGCAGTTAGTTTCTTTATGGTGAGTACAGTAAAGTAGAGTTTGATGATTTAATATAAGTTCTTCATATGAATTTCATGATATTGGCTTCCTTTCTTCAGGCTCCATCAAGAAATTGAAGATTTCTTTCAGTATATGACTCCCACAGAAGAGGAACATCAGATGAGGCTTGGTGTTGTAAAAAAAATTAAAAACATAATACACCAGCTTTGGCCGAAAGCTATTGTTGAGGTATTTGGCAGTTTTGCCACAGGCCTCTATCTCCCAACAAGGTAACTAACTATTGATGATAATAATTTTAACTGCCAACTTGAGTATAGTTTTTGTTAAATTATAGAATAGAATATGTTTATTTTCATAATGCAAAAAAAAAAAAAAAAAAAAATACAAACATTTAAACATAGCATACAACCTCACAATTGTCATTATTCAACAATGCTATGTATTCATGTATCAAAATTAATAAAAACAGTAACAACTTTCAAAAAAAAAAAAAATGAAGAATACATCGATAAAATAAAGCAAGACTTACAATAAATACAACTTTTACCGCAAACACATATTTTCATTAAAAAAAGTATGCTTAAATATAAACACTTAAACCTATTTACACTTAATTAATTTAAACAGACTCCCGAAAAAATATTTTTTTTTGTGTGTGTGTGTGTGCGCGCGTGCGTGCGTGTGTGCGTGAGAGAGAGAGAGATAGATAGATAGATAGAGAGAGAGATAGAGAGAAATAGAGATAGAGAGATAGAGATAGAAAGATATATAGAGAGAGAGAGAGAGAGAGAGAGAGAGAGAGAGAGAGAGAGAGAGAGAGAGAGAGAGAGAGAGAGAGAGAGAGAGAGAGAGAGAGAGAGGGGAGAGGAGAGAGAGAGAGATTGAGAGAGAGAGAGAGAGAGAGAGAGAGAGAGAGAGAGAGAGAGAGAGAGAGAGAGAGAGAGAGAGAGAGAGAGAGAGAGAGAGAGAGAGAGAGAGAGAGAGAGAGAGAGAGAGAGAGAGAGAGAGAGAGAGAGAGAGAGAGAGAGAGAGAGAGAGAGAGAGAGAGAGAGAGAGAGAGAGAGAGAGAGAGAGAGAGAGAGAGAGAGAGAGAGAGAGAGAGAGAGAGAGAGAGAGAGAGAGAGAGAGAGAGAGAGAGAGAGAGAGAGAGAGAGAGAGAGAGAGAGAGAGAGAGAGAGAGAGAGAGAGAGAGAGAGAGAGAGAGAGAGAGAGAGAGAGAGAGAGAGAGAGAGAGAGAGAGAGAGAGAGAGAGAGAGAGAGAGAGAGAGAGAGAGAGAGAGAGAGAGAGAGAGAGAGAGAGAGAGAGAGAGAGAGAGAGAGAGAGAGAGAGAGAGAGAGAGAGAGAGAGAGAGAGAGAGAGAGAGAGAGAGAAGAGAGAGAGAGATAGATAGATAGATAGAGAGAGAGATAGAGAGAAATAGAGATAGAGAGATAGAGATAGAAAGATATATAGAGAGAGAAAGAGAGAGAGAGAGAGAGAGAGAGAGAGAGAGAGAGAGAGAGAGAGAGAGAGAGAGAGAGAGAGAGAGAGAGAGAGAGAGAGAGGGGAGAGGGAGAGAGAGAGAGATTGAGAGAGAGAGATGTTGGTTCTTGCTCTAGTTTATAGAGTTATTACAAATGTTTATTCAAAGTGCATAGATAAATCTATATATATTATAATTTCTAAAGTACTTTTTTTTGTCGGTACGCCATAACTTCCTTAATTCTTCACCAATTTTCATAAATGAGGTGTCATTTTAAAGCTTTTTTTTACCCACTACTTGATGAAAATATAAAAATCTCTCATTTTCCAATAGTGTTTTTGGAAAAACGACCTATTATATCATTCTGCAAGTAATTTAAACTTGAAATGTGTATTTACATTATTTGATCAGCTGTAACATGTGAATTAAATAAATCAAAACAAACATTAGGTAAAATTGCACTCTAACTATGCGTTACTGACTATACTGTGTGCACTTTAATTAAGAGGGATTTAAAGAGAATACAGTGCGAATGCTTCGCACGGGTCGGCTAGTTTAATCTTATTTATATATTATATCAACATCCTCTTTCTTTTAATTTAATGGAAATTATTTGAACAAATTAAATTTTACCAATGAAAACATAAATGTAAAATCCCGGAGACAAAATTCAAATTGTAGAAAAGGCCTTTCAATTGTCGTATTAGGTAAAAATTAGAACAACTGATACAATAAAAGTTGATTTACAACAATACTTTTATCAATGAATTTACATATTTTTAACAAACTAAAAACACCATGTAAACTAAAAGATAGAAATAAGAATCTTCATTTTAAGAAAAAGACTACTACATCTCAGCTGAAAATATACAATTCACATAGAAAATAAAACAATAACTCTTTTTTTGCACTACCAAAACTTAAAATTTCCGTCATATATTAATATGCCATGACAAAAATACAACCTTAATTATCATAGGCCAATCTTCTTTCTAAGGTTCTTTACTATCCTACCCCTAAGACTAATATATCCATCATATTCCTTAACAATTTTACTTTCTGACAAAGGTTGAGAAGTTTTGATTGATTGGTACTTCTTCTTTAGAATTTGGAGACAAACATTTGATTGGACTTTCTGAGTTAGTGTTAAGGTCTCCTACAGGACTATTAGGAGGGAGGGAGAGAGTTCCTGCTCCAGTGCATAGAGTAATTACAAATGTTCATTCAAAGTGAATAGATAAATTTAATCTTATTTATATACTATATCTAGCGGTATACAGTCTGAAACGTTCATGTTTAAAATTAAATTGTATACAATTAAAGTATGTTTAATAATATGTATTTGTATTTTGTAATAATAAAAAAACAGAGTACTGATCAAAAATAATTCAGTTCTGTTACATTAAACCATGGAAATACAATTTCATTTTAAAAAAACTGGAGATCTTTACTTGTGTTCTAAATAAAGTCTGTCATTAATGACAAAATAATCTTAACATAAAAACAGAATGGAAAATACAGTATAAGCACTTGAATAATTTTTTCTTTTATATTTCTCCATAACTGACTTGCTGTCTTCACCTCCTGTGCCTTATTGCCTTGTTTTTGAAGGTTGTTGAGCACTTGAACAATTATCTCTACAGCAGTTAAATCACAACATGCTGCAAAATCATCATCCATGCAGACATAAAGATTGAAATTGGATGGCAGGATCAGAAATTCCATCCTCCTAGTCGCCAACTGAAGTCACCCCATCTGCTACAATGTCATTGGCACTTTTGCATCGGCCTTTTTCATAAAACCAGCTTATTTTAGAGAGACAGAACTATTTGATCATAACGGGCATTATTTTGTTCCAAGCTTTATTGCACATTTGAGAGACTTGAAGAACGTGTAGCTTGATTTTAAAGGCATTGAATGAATGTCTTTATTTAAAGGCGGAGTTAGGACTATGAAGTCCTCTCTTTCATTCAACCTTGTGTAAAACTATACAAACAACATAAAATATAATTTCAAACAAACTAAAACTAAAATTCAAACAAAACTTAATTTACAAAGTGTAAACTACTAATCAAAGAAAATAGAAAAGTGAAAAAAATTATAAACATGCAACTAATACAATTTAATATTTACTATAATTTAACACACTTACGAATTAATATAATCAAAAATTACATTCTCACAGACTCATTCGCTCAGGTAATCCACCATGAAAACAGTGCCCCCCACTCCCCCATGACACCCGCGAGGTCTGCAAAAGTAGTCAGCCCTAAAAAAAAACGCTATCATCCATATTTCTCAAGCTGTCAGGAAGGGAATTCCAAGAACAACAGACTGAAACCGTAAATGATTGAGAAACATTGAGTTATGATGGGGAATAGACAGCTGAGAAGATCCACATCGAGTGGAATGAGAATTGATCTGGGAAAGAAACTTAAAATGATCAAATATGTACCTAGGTGAACCAGTTTTTAATACAGCGTGCAGGAAAGTAAGAGCGTGATACTGTCAGAGCTCCTTAAGTTTAAGGAGAGATAAATGATTGAAGAAGGGTGTGACATTAGCATCATGCCTTACATTGAAGATGAAACGAATACAATAATTCTGTGCACGCTGTAATTTATCAGAGAATTCAACGGTCGTGTCATCCATCACAATGTCACAGTAGTTAAAGTATGGGAAAATCAGAGTGCTAACTAAAATAACTTTCATGTCAAGAGATAAATAAGGAGCAAATCTTTCTAAGACTGTGAATTCCAGAAAACACTTTGTTACAAGTATCAACAATCTGATCCTTCCAACTCAAACTCCTGTTTATCAACAGTCCTAAATTCTTCACTTTATCACTGTTATCAAGATAATGGTCCATTATCTTCAACTTAGAGGAAGTAGTCAAGTCAGTTTTAGGTATAAGTCTAGAAGATCCAATAAGATAATCTGAGTCTTGCTTTCGTTAAGTTTTAAAGCATATCTGTGAGTCCAAGAAATAATAGAAGTAATGTCGATGTTAGTATCATTTACAGTATTTTGAAAGTTGGAAATGGGAAAGTGCTGATAAATCTGTCGATCGTCGGCATATAAGTGGCAATGTGAGTGTTGTATAACAGTAGTTACATCGTTCATGTACAGTGAAAACGGCAATTGACCTAAAACAGAGCCCTGAGGCCCCCCTCGGATGACAGGCCTCTAGCAGGACTCATTGTTCTAAGTCTTCACACACTGACGGCGATTCGACAAATAAGACTCAAACCAACCGAGAAACTCTCCGAGAAACCAGCAGCCTTGAGTTTAAAAAGAAGGAGTGGGTGATATATGCAATCAAATGCCTTTGAGAAATCAAAGAGTGTTAAAACAGTTCCCTGTCTCTTATCCATTGCAGATTGAATGTCCTCGGTTATTTTGAAAAGGGCACTTGTGGTGCTGTGCTGAGTTCGGAAGGCAGATTGAATATTTGGCAGTATATTGTTAAGTTCAATGTAGGAGGACATTTGATTATAGACAATTCTTTCAATGCATTTAGAAGAATACTGATGGGCCTGTAGTCAGAAGGTGTTGTGGGTGAAGTATTTTTCTACAAAGGATGTACAATGGCGTTTTTCCAGGCAGCTGGGAAAACTGATAGACTTAAAGACTTGTTAAAGATTGGTGTAATTACTGGAAGTGTAACTGAAAGTAAATCTTTGATAAATTTAATTGGAATGTTATCTGCATCTACTGCGTTGCTTGTAAGTCTCAAGACAGCCCTCACATTCTATAAAATAGTTTAAATGTTCAGTAATAATAATGGTAAGAGAGGACTGTGTACGCCTAACTTGCCATTTTTTTAAAAAACATATACGATAAAGACTTTTTTCATTTCATTCTTCAGTCAATGTTCCCAAACAACAAACAGCTGCAAAAATATAAGGTTGTTATGATGTCCTTTTCCATAGGTTGTTCAATCAAAATCATATATTAATTGGAAAAAATAACTTTCACATTTTGTATTTTGGGATAATGTTGTGTGCAGTACAGTTGTTGATGAATGACTGTTCTTCTTTTATGATCTTTTTGTCCAAGTTCAAAAATCACTAAAAAGATAACTGGTCATCTTTCACGTGTACTGTTCATATACTCTCCACTGGTTTTAATTTGATGTTCTTGAAACAACGTGGATTAGCCGACTTTGCTAATAATCAAATATGACATTCTGTTGTTCTGATCTGTCCATATTTGTACCAGAAAGATCTGTTCGTAGTCTACATGGAAGATGTTCATATATAGACATCTCCTTTAAATCTGTTTTCAATTGGTTGATTATTTGCTGATTAATTTAACCATATTATATTAAACCATTCTTTAAAGCTGTGTAAACACAGTACTCAATATTGTTTTTCTCCTTTTCAGTAGCAAATTGTTAGGCTTTGCTTCTTAAAAGGGAATCCTTTTACTATACCCCATTTGTTTAAATCATTATTTCAAATTAGATTGATTAGATCAGGATGTACCAGCTCAATTTAAAATTTTTTGGGCTATTACTTTTATGTGTTAAATGTTTCCTTTATTCCTCAAATATGTGGGCAATGTTTTGAAAGCCCTTCACATTCAAATATGTTTCTTCATCTCCCTAGTCTACTTCTTTAATCACTTTAAAATAACTATTTTTTATATTTTCTTTATACAGGCATGAGTTTTTCATAATGGTTATAGTATAGAGTAGCCTACTTTCCCTACAATAAAGGCTATATGTCCTCGGTTATTTTGAGAAGGGCACTTGTGGTGCAGTGCTGAGTTCGGAAGGCAGATTGAATATTTGGCAGTATATTGTTATGTTCAATGTAGGAGGACATTTGATTATAACATAGATTATTTAAAATTAACAAAAAAATTTAAAATTAGTATCAGAACTTAACTGTGTCACTTATTAATATTTTTAGTATATTAGAGAGGTAGGACATCAGCAAACTTACCTTAAAAGACAAGTTCACTAACATCAGAATAGTAGTCACAAACACAAAATACACAAAATCTCACAAATTTTCAACACCACAGGCATTTTCTTCAGGTGAGTAGAGGGGGGGAGAGAGAGAGAGAGAGAGAGAGAGAGAGAGAGAGAGAGAGAGAGAGAGAGAGAGAGAGACAAGTTTGCTGATGTCCTATCTCTCTAATATATTAATTCCTGGCCTAGTGCCCTTTAACCCATTGGCGTACCATCACGGAAGCCTTCCGTGAAGCCTTCCGTGATGACGTAAGGTGACCCATTCATACCATCACGGAGTGGTTCCGTGATCAGAACATTGTAATTTGAAAACTTTTTTTGTGAATATTTTGTAATTAATTGAAGTGATTAGTGCTTAAAATAAAACTAATATGACGAAATATATTTAAAAAATTATTTATTTCATTTTATTTTTTATTTGAGTAGTATATTTTCAAGATCAGTTTTGTGTTGTCTGCCGCGCAGCTGCGCTAGCAGACGGCGACAGCTGGCGATCCGCCATTCTGATGAGAACTGTCTAGTAACATTTTAGTACCTGTAAATGCGTTGAGTTTTTATTTTATTACGAAGCGAATTTATACTTATATGTCTTTGTAGTCTTGTCAATCTTTTCTGGAAAGTTTGGTAAACAGCTAATTTTATTTGTTTTCAATTGTTAGTGTTTAGGTTAGACCTATGTCATTTTTATGTTTTGTTTGTATTTACAATGCCTAAACGAGAAAGGAATTGTTCTGAATTATTTTCGAGTGAAATAGACAGAGCTTTACAAGAAAGTGATGAAGATATTGATGATGACATTGTCAGTTTAGTTTCAAGTGTCAGTTGGATTGAAGGTGCTGAATTAGCAGATATTAGAAATGAACTTTATGAGGTAGACCTAGATGTAGATCCTAACCTAAGTAATGTTGACATTGACAACTCTAATAATGTAGTGTTAGGCCTAGATCAAATAAATTATGCTGAAACAAGCATAAATGTACTCTATTTTATTACTTTTATTGGTTTACTTTTGAATACATTATTGAAGTTTCATTTGTTTATATTTTTTGTTTTTGATAAACTTTTATGAATCGCGACAGATTTGGATTCATCAGTTGGACAAATAAGGTGAGCAGCACTTTTTAAATTTATAAATATAAGATCCAAAAAAAAAAAAAAAATATATATATATATATAGCCTAGTAAACACATAATTTTTATATTTAATTTAAAAACATCTTAGCCTAAGTTTCCTAGAGGTATCAGCCTATTCTGTTAGTTATTGAGTAAAAATACCAACATTCCGTTGTTGATTTTTCTGTTGATTGCAGAGCAAAAAAAGATAATATTTAGCAACAAAATATGTTTCCATGTAAGGAATTAAATTATCTATAAAAATATATAAAAATTAAATATACTAGAACAGAAAATATATTTTTAAAAAATTTAATGCTTTCAAAAAATAAAAATTGCAATTATTTTTTCAAATAATTTTATTAATAAAAAAATTTCAAAACACCATTTTATTTGTTTTTAAATACATCACTGTAAAGCTTGTTTTATGGTGATAAGGAAAAATATATACATGATATATCCAAATATATTATTATAAGGTTAAAAAAATTAAAATTAAAACACTGCATGTTCTTGTAATTTAATAGGATCTCAAAGTATCATCAGTGACAAAATAAATCAGTATGCCAATTGGTTAACCTAACCTATAATTAATATTTTTAGTAGCCTTGACCAGAGAAGACTTCCGACATTATTGCAAGAAACTGCGTTAGGCAACATGGAACTTTGTTAGTTCAGTGCTTTCAATTCATGACCTGATTTGCTTATGTATGAACATGAATTCATGTAAATTTGCGTTAAATTCATATTCAGTGTGCAAATTGGGTACATAAACCATAGATTTAGGATTAATAAACGAAACATTTATCAGAAGAAACTAATTAATCCATGCTAAGAACTTGATTTATTGTTACTTTGTATTGATTAGCTACTTTTAGTTTCCTATAATAACTATGCTCCGATCCCTCAGGATACTAAAGATGACTTATGCAATTACATCAGTTCTGAACCACTGCAGTTCTAATTACTAATGTAGTTGAGTATAGCCAATAGCAAGAGTCTATATGTATTTTTTATCTTCTTTTCATTATCATAACAGATATTATGATTATTTTGTCATGTTAACCACTGTAGTTTTTATTGGTTTTCAGTGACATTGATCTTGTTGTCATTGGAAATTGGTCACAGTTACCGCTTCATACTCTGGAGAACGCATTGCTTGATTCCAAAATAAGCAAAACTGGTCAAGTACGAGTTTTGGATAAAGCATCTGTAAGTAAAGGACACTACTAACAAAACAGGAGTAAAATAATCATTTTAAAGCTTACAACGGAAACAAGTTTATGTGCCTGATTGAACTTGACTCTAATAAAAATTGTATATTAAATTTATGTCTATAAACTAAAAATGTTGATTTAGTAGCTGACTGATATGTTAGGCACTCTTCAGCATCTAAACTTCATCAATTGAAGCTTTCAATTTGTACTTCAATTGAAGCTTTGATTTGAAACAACAAGAACAATTCAGAAAATTTTTCTAAAGTCACCCTCATGAAGAGGATCTGAACAAAAAAAGATAAGTTTTATCTGTGTTATGATTTTGTCTCTCGGTGTAGGCAAACAGTGACTTTATAATCTATGAGATTTTTTAGATGCTTCAATGAACACCTCATAGCAACTGATTATGTACATAACTGGGGGCTGACTGGTGACAAAGGAGGAGGTGAAAACAAGTTTTTGACAGATGAATAAATCTTAGAATCTGTGATCACAATTCTACACAATTCAGAGGATGGTGAAGACATGAGCGAGGGAAGGGAACTGACATAGCTGCTCAAACAATACCTAACTACATATATGTTAATTCATTCACTACATCTGTCAGCTGGGTAGAAGAAAATCATGTCTCTGTTAATGACATTTTAGTGTTGTAATTAGTTAACTAACGTTGGTAGATCAGTGGACCATAACCTCCATGGCCAAATAAGGCTTAGGACCGTGGAGGGTATGGTCCAGGGTTCGAATCCTCACTTTGTTAATGGCTGCTGTTTTACTCGTTTAATAAAGTCTACACCCAAGCCAAATTACGAGACTACTGTATGTCGACCATTGTATTGTTGAAGCCAAATATCATAGCAGCGATGCGTTTCATTACCCTGTCATAGAGTTCTGAGATCTGGCTTGTATGGGCTGATACTCTCATTCAGCAGCTGTTTCTTAATGATTGTGTGGATTTTTTAATCTATAAAATTTAACTGAAGTACTCCTTCGGGGTGTGTTAGTAGTTCGTAATTCTAGTTTTTGTAGTTTTAAAATCTCGATTTCGACTCGAGATTTTTAAAAAACTTGAAAAAAAATCGAGATGAGTTTTGCCATATCTTTAAAGTAAAACACTATAATCAAGACAAAAGTCCCATTTAAATAATAGATTATAAACATAAGCATTTAATTTAGGCAACTGTATTTAAAATATGATTATAATATCGTATTCCTAACTGGAGATGTTCTCGCGATGTATTCAGATTCTTGATTCATGCACACCAGTCACCAACTCTCGGATCGTACGGCCATGGCGATTACGGCGAAAAGTGTGCCCGTTATTTATAAAGAAGGTATGTCCAAATAAGCTGTCCCAAATAGCAGTCATTAGTTATTTATACAAAACATGATAACTTATCACAAAGAATAAGTTATTAAACCGTTTCATAACTTCGTTACATAACTTTTACCAACATTTGAAATTAACAGTTGCATTTATTTCAGGTCCATTTTTTAACACTATGAATATTCTAAGACTGACAATTTCGGACAGATTTAATTAACTCGCGTTCAATCTGTAACAGAATCTATGCCTGGAACGTAAACTATTGAAATTGAAAAGCTATAATAATTTGAGATAGAATGCCAGTAACAGTTTTGTTCCGACACCGTTACTAATAAAGTAACGATTAATGTAGCTACTACCAGTACATCGCCATGTACTGCTAGCCATGGATTCGATTTGTTATCCATTTTGTTTTGAGTTTTTATCGACGTTTACGCTAGAGATGGGAATTACAGATACTTTTTCGATAACCTGTTACGTAATTCTGTTATGTTCTGGTAAAGTGTTATAATAATCTGTTATTTTTGTAACCTGTTATTCTCGATGCGTTGACGTTCCAGACAGTTATTCTGTTTCTGTTATGGCATGACGTTACTAAACGGCACGAAGCCTCGTTACAGCTGGTTTAGATAACGTTCCAAGTTACCAAAGGTTATGAAGTTGAAAGAATACCGTATGTTACATTACGATAATGAGTTACGGTCATTGCGATTGCTTTACATTACAGAGTTACCGCTCAAAGTTTGTTCTGTTATCGATAATTTAACTGTAACATGCAAGAGTCATAAGTTTCCTTCGTAGTTAGTGATGCGATTACCAGTTCTTTAATGTGAACAGTGATAACCTTTCCTGCTCACTTGTTAGACCTGTGATTTCAAACATTGAATCCGCTCTTTTCGCTCCAACCGTGATTTGAACGCCAAATCACTTAGACCTACAGCTTACTACACCGTTCTGGACCATTTGAGGTTATGTATTTGAGTTGATCAAAACTTTATTAATTATTAAGTGAACTAAATAAATAGTGTTAGAGTATGTTGCTTACTTCATTACAGTGTTTTTATTTTTGAAATTAAGGGTTAAATACTCGACTCGAAATAAACTTGAACTCGAAATTATGTCTAAAAACTCATCTTGACTATACTCGAATTGCTACTAAAATTGCTACTAGAACATCCCTCATTTTCTTCAAAATTAATTAAACAATCCTCAATGTACTTTTCTCTGATGGAACCCCAAACAGAGATGAAATATCACAAATTAACTTAAGGTAGCTTTCCAGCTAATTGTCTCCGCCCACTCAGCAGTGAAAAATATCATTGATTTAATTTTCCCAATAGATGTAAAAGTTGTTTTCAAGATTGCAGATAGTAAGAATTTGGGATTTGATTTATTAACTACCAAAATATAAACATAACATATTAAATAATTAAAGAAGAGCAAATGCCATAAATCTTTTTAGATTTATAGTAAAGATAGTTTTACCTGTTAGTTACCTCAACTATTTAAAGTAGATCAAAGAAATGTAGTTTACTTTTTATGCATATATTGAAAACGAATAAACTTCAAAATATTATGGGTAAAATCGCATAGATTAAGTTATGATTAAATTAATCATTTATCGCTTCAGACTAAAACACTTTTCGTATACTGCTTATAGAACATTTTAAATAATTCTAGAAAATTGGATTCTTAGTCTTTTCCTTTTACTAATAGGTTAAGATTTCACAATTTAATATAGAGAACAAGGCATCTCATTTTCATCAAAATCACCTGAAGATATCTTGCCTTTTTTTCCCAAAAAATGACACACAATGTGTACTTTTTGGAAAAACATTTTTAGTAGTTTTTGAAATTTTAATTAAGTACATGTACCTTGTTTCAGGTTCCAATAATAAAACTGACGGATCAGTTGTGTGATGTTAAAGTTGACATCAGCTTTAACATGAACAATGGTGTGAAGTCTGCACAACTTATTAAGGAGTACCGTCAGCGTTACCCTATGCTGGGAAAGTTGGTCCTTGTACTTAAACAATTCCTATTGCAGCGTAACCTTAATGAAGTGTTTACTGGTGGAATTTCCTCCTACAGTCTAATACTGATGACGATAAGCTTTCTTCAGGTAAGCTAAATCTATAATTTATTGGTGATTCAGAACTATTTATTGACTTACTGTGTTATTTAGCTATAAATCATAATAGCATAAAACGCATCAATACTATCTGAAAGTAAGTCTTAGTTTTAAAGCTTTATTGGTTAACCCTTTGCACTTGTCAGACCAGCGCTGCTGGCCATGCACTGCTCTGAGTTACACATTATTTACGATGTCGCTGGGCTCGTGGAACTTTCTTTGTTGTACCGACCAACCAGCTTGGAATTTCTTTTGCACATATAATGTAATTGGTGTATTACATTATAGACAGATGTGTCCTACTTATACAATTTTGATGTTCCTGAAACTTGTATACATACATATATAATGGTGACGTCAGTCCTACTTGTAAACACATACAACGTTGACATCCGTCCTACTCGTACACATACATATAATGTTGACCCGTCCTACTTTTACACACAAACAATGTTAACATTTGTTCTACTTTACACCCACAATCAATATTGACGTCCCTCCAACTTGTATACATATAATGATGATTGACATCAGTCCTATTTGTACACTCACATACAATATTGGCGTCCATCTTACTTGTACACACACATACAGTGTTGACGTTCTTCTGACTCATACACATGCATATAATGTTGACATCAATCTTTCTTGTACACATACATACGATGATGATGTCCTTCAACACACATATACAGAGTTGACGTTCCTCTGACTCACATAGACATAAAGTTGATGTCAGTCCTAAATGTACACGCAAATACAGTTTTGATGTTCCTCTTATTCTTATACATACATGTAATTTTGATATAATTCCTATCTGTACACACACAGTGTTGACACCCCTCCCACTGATACACACACAAATGATGTTGAAACCTGTCCTACGTGTACAATATGTGGAAAAATGGCTCAACTTATGGTGGATTAACATTATGGTATTGATATCACATTAGAAGATTACAAATTTCAAATACACATACTTCTGATTCCTTTCCCCCCGTTTTTGTGTAAAGGAAATGCTCCTTTCAAGTTTTGTATCTTAAACCTTCTAGAGAGATCCACTTCGCATTTTAAGGCACAAACATATTTTGTAGTTAAGTTTGAAAATGATCGTGTACTTGATCTTGCATGAACACGTACTTCACTGGTACTTTACACTGGCAGGCTGTGTTAATAAAAGATCAAATGTTACACTCTTAAAAAGAGCTATTGCAAATTTTGCAAAAATTAAATTGTTAAGTTTTAAATGTTTTAGTCTTACTATTAAATAGGAATGTGGGCCTGGTAAATACCCAGTGGGTAGGTAAATATTAAATGGGTATTCACCACACGACCTGGATAAATACCCAAACCTTGATATTTATAATTTTTATTGAATATAAAGCAAACTGACTTGTCTTTTCACGATTCCTATGCTGTAAGGATGTTAAAATGATGTTGAAAGTGTTTTCAAGTTTTTATATGGTTTGCATAAGCATTTTACTTAATATGATTGATATAAATATCTAAATCCCAGATAATTATGATTTACATAGGGTTTTTTTTTTTTTATAACCTTATAAAAAATTACAAAAAGAGATAACATATATTATTTTTAATGGGCCTGCCTATATAATACACAATCTTTTTATTAACTTTAATGGTTTAGTTAATTAGTTAAATCAAAATGTTCACATTCGACAATTGTCAAACGATTGTCTGTTACAGAAAATATTGTCCAAATAAATGGTGGACGGGAATCCCTTTCATCCTCCCTTTCCTGAAACTTGTTAATCGATAAAATGTTTGCTTAATTGAAATCTCAGGTATCTCCTACTGGAACCATATGTTGGCAACACAAAAAAGGCGTCCTCTAAATCCATCCATTAAGTACGCTCCTAAAAAATTAGCATTGTTGTTCTCAGATTTTCCACTTTAAAATGTTCCTTGAAAATGTGCTTGTTGCAAAATTTCAAGTTTAAAATGAAACTTGCTATGAATTACCCATCCCTATTGGCAATATTATTTTCTTTCACTATGAAATACGGCACTATGCGAATACCAGTATATGAGATACTGGTTTCATTTTTAATTTATAAGTCAGTGGAATAAGTTGAATTAAACCTAATAATTACGTTCCTCATATAATATTTAGACATTTTAGTAGTTATAATTTGAAGAATTAAGAATTGAAATCGAACGATATCAAAAGATTGTAATTGGAATCGAGGAATCACGATACCACAAGAATCGATTCTTGGAATTGAGAATCGCAATTGACACATCTCTATTACATACAAAAAATACTAGGGTATTTATGGGTTTTGGTTATTTATCCCAAGTTTTAAATACCCGGTATTTTACATCACTAGTATTAAACTTCCGAGTATTAAATATCATTTATTGACTGCAGTTTGTGTAAAGTGGCCATGATTACACTGTTAGATCTTCATATAGAAACTACTAGTTTTCTTGGTATTGATAAAGTGTTTTTTTACAGTTGCATCCTAGGCAGACGGTTGATGGCTTTTCTGATCAAAACTTGGGTGTTCTATTAATAGAATTTTTTGAACTGTATGGACGAAAATTTAACTACATGAAAACAGCGATTAGAGTAAAAGATGGTGGCACATATATAGCAAAAGAAGAGGTATGTTGAAGCATGTCTAACATAGTTTAGTTTAGAAAATTAAGCTCAAGGTTATTGTTCATTTATGGGTTCTCTCAATTAAAATATATTAATTTAAAAAAAAACCTGTTTTGTTAATTTTTTGCTATAGTAATCATTCTCTCAACTGTTGATCTGTAACATAGGCACATGCATGACTGAAATTTAACCCTTAGCATAACAGAAATTATTTTATAAAATCATGTATTCACACATAGTAATATATATATATATATATATATATATATATATATATATATATATATAAAATAATAGTCTAAAGCCAACTTGTTTTTCATTCAACTATTGTACAACTATGTTGTATGTAATAATGTAAAAATGTATACAGCAAAAATGAAGAAATTGAGAAAATCAAAAATATTATGATCTAACATTTATAAGTAAAAATTATTTATAATCAGTATGAATAAGACGCCTACATAGCAACATATACACCGTTATGAAAAATGTACAAATAATTTAAAATGTTTCTGAATCAAAATTAACTGTATGAAAAAATAATGAGCTAACAATATACTATCAGTTTTGATAAAACTTTAAAATAGAATTTAAATAAGTTGTAATAATAATAATAATAGTTTATTGTCTTTGTACAAATGAATTGCAGAGACTTTAAAAAATACTTATATATAACAATGTAATGTATAATTTATCCTACAATTGTTTAATTAGGGAAATATAAATTTAATTTGTTCAGTAAATTCTAAAGTATGTAATGTGAAAATGTATAACCATTGATTTTACTATATAAAGAGATACTCCATCCATATGGGAGAGTTGTGGCGAGGCCCCAAAACTGTTTTGAGATGCTGCGCTGCGCATAGCCCTATTTCCTCTCTCTCTCTCTCTCGCACGCTCTTCCGTCTCTCTCTCACTTCCCTCCTCTTAACCCATTCTCCAGACAGCCGCCCCACCCTCTCCTTCCTCAGGTCCCACACACAAACAACGTCCTGCTTAGATAATTGTTTACGTTATTCCATATTGCCAACGTTATCCGGGTTCTCTGTTTTTATATTTGCTTGCATCTCTTTCGAATAATAAAGAATACTGTGTTGATACTAATACAGTAAAACTCAGTGTGACATTCATATTGAATAAAGAAATATTTATAACTGAATAAATTAAAACACCATATTGATTTATATGATTAACACACCGTGTATTTGTAAATAGACACACTTGAATAGACCACTAACTTATCGGCAATGCTGGCGATAATTATTGCTGATTTAAGTAAACATTTTCATACTATTTAGCCCATCTGAAAAATCTTTATTTATTGCATTTTAACCATCGATTAGGTGATTAAATCGACTGTTGTACTCAATAATTAGTTTTTTCATATTCGGTAATTGATTAAAAAATAAATTGTTTTCAAATCCAATCAATGACTCTCCTTTCAATTATGAAATTAATCGGCAAATATTCCAGGAATATATAATATAGTGAAATATTAAAAAATGTGACATTATTTATTTCTTTGACAAAATAAATATTTGAATTGGCCTATGATATTTATAAAGAATAATACTGGGCAAAATATAAAACCCAAATGAGATTCAAATTGAATGATAGGGTTAGAACAAATCATAACAAAACCACTAATTTACTTCTATACAAGATAAAAATAGCTTTCATCTTATGGCCTGATTCAGACAATGCATTTAATTTAAAATAGCATTATTTTTAATTTTATTATTTACATATGTTTTATTATTACTGTCTGTAACATTAACATATTATTTGGTTCCAAGTAATTGCATGATTGTTTGTAAAATATTTCCTTGTTTGGTGAATGGTCAGTTTTTATTTTTTTCTCGGAATCATGAAGAGTTGTGACTCTATTATTACTTCTTGAGAAAAACAATCTCAATGTCAATTACAATTGGCTAGGAAATATTGTCGTGATAGAATATAACTAGACTACTGATTATTTAGATTCAATTTTCGTTATTTTAATCAGGTTGTGAAATTATTGTAAATTTTGTTTATGTCCTCCTTTAAAAAATACCGTTTTATAACATTGATTGAATCAGACCATTGTAAAAAGTATGTCTAAGGTGAATATAATTAAAGTTAACACATCTGTTTTTCATACTATTATTTTACTAGATGTGAAAGTATGAATAAACTGCAATTTATTTATATTTTCAATTTCTCTGGAAAAGACACTCTGGAATTACACTGCTAACAGTTCACAAGTAGCGTGACCAGCAATAACATAAGAAATAACTAATTTTAAGTAACCACAGTCTAAATAATAACAAAATTAACTATAGCCGCACTCTGTGGCGTTTTTAATTATAACAATTCGAATATGACTTATTTACACAACCGAGAATGAACAGAACAAACAATGCCAAAAACTAACAAAACTATATAAACAAATAACTATTACAAATAAACAATAATATAGTTAAAAAATAATACGTAAATTTGGGTTTTGCACATATTTTGAACTGTAATAGTATGGTTTCAAATTGAAACAAATATATATATATATATCGTATTAATGATAAGCATACACTTTCAAATGAGATAAATTAATCCTAAGTAGAAGAACAGGGACCTTTTTTTAATAACCAAACACTTCAACTCTAGAACTGTGGGGAGTAATATAGGCTATACATGTGTAAAAATTATTGTAATTTAATAGCAACATTTAAATGAATGGCAAACATACTTATATTAAACATCTGCGGTTAAAAAGATGACTAAAAGTCAAAAAACTTATATTATTTATACTTATTTAGATACACATTAGATTAATTAGGATATAGTATTACGGTGATGACTTAATCACTAATGAGAGTTAGGCGAGGGTCCAATAACAAAACGTGCGAGCTGTACTTAAAACGTTACAGGGAAAACAAAGGATATGCGATGATTGTTAGTCTAGTACCGTACACCAAAATAATAAATATTAATAAAAATATTTCCATTTTATTGTTGGTTTTTTTTTTTGTTTTTTTGTTTTTTTTTTTTTTTTCAAACTCAAGCCCAAAATTAATTCAGATATTGTCACACTTAAGTTGTTAAAGAAAAATGAAATCCTGATTTGTCATCTTGGAAACAAGTTCAGCTGATATATGATATAGATAATTATTATATTTTACCAATAACCAAGAAAATATAAGCACAGAATATAAGCAGATATGTGCTTATTTTGTAGTATAAGTTTGGTGCTATTTGGAATGAGACCAGTGAAAATTCAAGTTATTTTTGGCGGATTGTGATATTTACGGAAATATTTCTTTAGCACAGCTTGAGGTCTAAGTTGCATTTTTGAGCGGCCAAGACTGGACAGGCTACCTGAGATCGGTATTGCGCGCAACTCGAGTACTGGTTTGGGGCCTTCTTGGGACATCGCAATTAACGCAGGTAGGATTGCACGCAACTCGTTAACGGCCAGAGAGTGAGGTAGGCCTATTACACGATTTTCGGCAACGTGACTGAAGAACTGAATTTTGTGCGTGTATGTTTTTTCTTTTTCATTTTATGACTCCGCCACTATTTATGAAATCATCAATACAGCAAATATTTTCTATCTCCATCCCTTTATATCAAATAAAAAGAAAAAATGCCAATCCTGGTATAGACTAAAATAGGTTTACTTTACCTTCCGTCAAACAGTTCACAGCGTGTGATGGTGATAACAACTACATGTTTCGCCGTGAATACAGACGGCATCTTCAGGTTAAAGAAAACAAATAAGTCCAAGTGGGACGCATCACAAATTAATTAAAACTTAACAAACACAGTTCACACACGAGGAAAACAACGAATATTAAAACTTTCGGTAGGCCTACCACACACATTTCACTGTCCACGGCGTGACCCGGAAGCAGATTTTAATATTGTGGTATTTATGACAAATAGTTCAATTTACTTTTAAACAAAAAGGAATATTCATTTATAGTTAAAAATACAACAATAATTATACAATGCAATATTGACAAGAAGCTTTAATTACTTGATAAAAAATGAATAATGATTTCAATAATATAAAGGGTTAATTCTAGTATTAATGTGAACTATATGACAGATGATAAGTTAATGAATAATTACATTGTTATAAATTATTTCTGATACTTCTAATAACGCATCCTCAGATGACTTTCCTTTGATACAACCGAATTGACGTGGATTAAGAAAATTTAACTTAGATAAATAACTATGGAATCTTTTAATCATTTTTTTCAAAAACCTTAGAGAATACAGATAACAAGCTGATAGGTATTATGTTATCTAGTTTATAGAGTTATTGTCCTTCAAAATAGGTACCACTGAACTTAACTTCAGGCTCTCAGGAAAAATGCCTTTGATAAAACTACTGTTTATTAAGAACTAAAACTGGTGCAATCTCATCAATTATATTTTTCAGTAAATGTACATTAATTTGGTCAGAGCCAGTTAATTTATTATTTTTTAAAAGCTTAACAATACTCTTAATTTCATATAAATCTGTTGGAGTTATAAAGAACGAATGTTGATAGTAAGTACGTAAAGGTGGAAGGGTATTGGAATGTACAACATCTGGACGGCTAGACTGGATTGCGATAAGGTGATTGTTTATCTTATCAATGACGGAAGGCTCACGCATAACTTCGCCTTTTGGCAATTCAATTAGCTCAACTATTTTCTTTGAAAACCCACTTGTCAAGTTATTTATTACCTTCCACTGCTCAGATACATCACCTTTACAGTTTTCTAATAATGTTGAATAATTATTGTTTTTTTGTAAAATTGATCACATTGTTTAATTCATTAGTACGAGGGTCCAGAAAGTAAAGAACGATTGCGCATCACGGACGGCGCAGTTCCCCCACCACCGCGGGAGTGGGCTTATTCGTTAGTCCAAACCTTCCGCTTCAGTTTGAGCTGTGTAGCGGTGCCGTGAAGTCACGTTTGCGTCTCTTGTGGAAGTTCAAAATGGCGGCGCCAATTGAAAATCCCGCCAAGTGTTAAGTCCGTAGTGTGATTCGGTTTCTGAATGCGCAGCATGTTCGACCCATAAAAATTTATAGGCAAATTAAGGCAGTGTACGGTGACAATGCGATGAACGAGTCATCGGTGAGAAAATGGTGCATTCAATTTAATGAAGGCAGAACTAGTATGCACGACGAGGAACGAAGTGGAAGGCCGTCACTCGTTACTGACGAGTTGACAGCGAAAGTTGACAACAAAATTTAAGAAAACCGGCGTTTCACTTTGAGCGGTAGTTCTCAAAGTTCAACAAAAAATGCCAGTAGACCGCTCAAAGTGAAACGCCGGGTTTCTTGAATTTTTTCGTCAACTTTCGCTGTCAACTCTTCAGTAACGCGTGACGGCCTTCCACTTCCTTCCTCGTCGTGCACACTAGTTCTGCCTTCATTAAATTGAATGCACCATTTTCTCACTGATGACTCGTTCATCGCATTGTCACCGTACACTGCCTTAATTTGCCTATAAATTTTTATGGGTCGAACATGCTGCGCATTCAGAAACCGAATCACACTACGGACTTAACACTTGGCGGGATTTTCAATTGGCGCCGCCATTTTGAACTTCCACAAGAGACGCAAACGTGACTTCACGGCACCGCTACACAGCTCAAACTGAAGCGGAAGGTTTGGACTAACGAATAAGCCCACTCCCGCGGTGGTGGGGGAACTGCGCCGTCCGTGATGCGCAATCGTTCTTTACTTTCTGGACAACCCTCGTACATTTTGCAAAATAATTTTGAAAAACTGTCATATGGTCTTTTCGTAGAAATTTTATATAATTTTTTACGTCTCAAATTTATATAAAATGTTTGGTGCTATCCAGGGACTTAACAATTTAGCCTTTAACAATTTAGAACTACCACCATTTTTCTTGCTACTTCTAAATATACAATTACTTAAAATATCAATAAACTTATAATACAAACAGTATTTACATCATTTTAGATAATGTATAATGTTTTAACTAAACATCTGTAACACACTGTTATTTACATTGACAAAATAACAAAAAAAAATCCCCTAACATTTTTCATATTGACAAACCCCTAAGGCCTAAATAAAAGATCGCGATTCCTTTCCGTGCAAGACAAACCACAGCAAGGAATAATATCCCACTTTGACCCACTATCAAGGCCAATCGGCGACAGTAGACAGGTGGAGGGGCGACAGTATACAAGTACTTCCGGACGAGCGTCTTAAGAGAAAGAAAATGGGAGGGAGTGATTAGTTTCCTTTACTGCTCACAGGTTGTGCAACCGAACAGTCGAAACTGGAGGCAATTTCGACCTCTTTAACTTGATTGATGACAGATTGCAGCACGGTCGCTCCCATATTTCGTGCCTCAATATTTAACATTGGATGGAACTATCTTCTATGTATAGTGAAATCAATGGTATAATTTTCTAGAGTAAATCACACAACAAAATTAATTTATTCTTAATTCACTGTATTCTAAATTCTTAATATTGGCTTGGCGTATATTAGACAGTAATATTGGCGGACAGTAATTATTTGGCTTTCATTCGACTATGTCAGAAATTTCTAGTAATGAAATAATTTATCTGTTGTTCACTATGGTTTCATGTATCAAAGTAGTTTGGAGTTGCAGACATTTCATTATTGATCATAATTGAAACAGTAATAATTGATCCTAAACCACTTAAACCCTTTGGGGACCAAATGACAATATTTCGTCATTTAGGTTTTTTTCTTGAAGACGAAGATGACGAAATATGGACATTACTAAAATTCACGTTGAGGACCGAATGACGATATCGCGTCATTCGAAGTTTGTTATATATATCATCCAATTAACTGCTTACGATAACTTGTACGTCTTTGGGATGACACGCAGACGTTCGAGAATGCTTTTTTTAACGTTGTACCGGGTCTTTTGACCGGTACATTTCGTTTTTTTTTGTCGTTGTCTGCCGGGCTGCCTGAGATTCGCTCGTGTCCTGCGTTTTGCGTACCTTGGTGGCCGTTGGCTCGGATTCCGTTCGTTCCGTGTTCCAGCAGGTTGTCAGCTTGTTCGGCTGTTTGTCTTGTGCTGCCTGCAGAAATAGACATGCGAGGCTAAATCACCTAAAACTCCAGGGTCCTTGAGTAGGACGCTTCTACCCTCGGCCTGCCGTCCGGGGATGGGTCTCAATTGGTAGCAGAGCGTGGTTGCCTAATAAAAAAAAAAAAAAAAAAAAAACAAAAAAAAATTAATTCTTTCTTGGTTGTTGACGGTGGGTGTTGGTCTGTTAGTAGGTCATGTTTGGCCGACCTACCGTCAAGGTGTCTTGGTATTACATAAAAAAAAAAAAGAGAAATAAATAAAATATTATTTAAAAACAAAAACAATTAGAAAACCAAATAAATAATTTAACTTATATTAAAAAAAAAAAAAAAAAAACGAGGCAATCCGCTTGGTTACTTTGTTGAATGGGTTTCATGGGTGGATTGGAGTGGTCGGCAGTGGCTCGGTAGGCTGAGGGTTTTGTTCGTCTTGGACCCTGGAGTTGTCGTTTTTTTGTGTATATTGTTGAGAATTGTTGCGTTAGAGATGGCCTATCTGCAGAAGGTTGCCCTCCTAGTGAAGGAGGAGTTGATTTTCGAGTTGAGGGCACGTGGTGTGACTCCGGAGGGTGATGTTCTGAATCTCCGGAGGTTGCTGCGGGAGCAGTTGTCCGCGGGTACGGCGGTGGAGTGGTCTGATCTACTGGAGGTTGGGGAGGAGTTGTTGGTCTGTAAACGTAAGGTGGAAGATTGGGAAGGAGTTTTGGAAGATTTACAGTTGGAACCTCCAGTGGGTCGGGACGGGCCTGCCGTTCTGCACGTTTGGGGCATCTGCTTGCTCGCTTACGGATGGTCAACCGGGCACCGGGGTTGGAACCGTCGGATAGGGCGTGGATCTTGGAGAGTGGGTCTAGGCTGGATGAGATTTTTCAGGCACTCTCCGGTTCCACGACTCCTACGGGTCTGGGTCAGCGGCCTAATTTCTTGCTGTCGCCTAACGTGTCGAGGCCGCAGGCTGAGACAATGGCTCTCACTGTGCCTGAGGCTCCTTCTGAGCCTGCAGGCGTTTCTGTTGAGGTCGCTTGTGGTTCGGCTCCAGCTGCCGTTCCTACTGCTTCTTTGTGTTCGCCTGCTCTTCTGCAGCTGAGCTACCACAAGCTACCTAACCCTCTCACGCCCATGATCCAGAATCTCCCTGTGATCGATGGGATGGATCCTGAGGAGCTTCTTAAGTTTCTTGTGGCCTTTCTCAGACTTAGTGAGATGCCCGGCATGCAGGCTGGGGACTTGCTTCGTCTGATTTTCCCTTATTGCAGAGGTCCCGTTGGGGAGTTGCTGAGTTCTGTCTTGGCCAGTGATGCCTCGGTGGACTCGTTCCATCGAGAGTTACTTTCGTCATTTCTTCCCATTCGACTCAGGGAGAGGATGGTCATGGACAGATTTTATCGGTCGCAGGGTAGGGGCGAGTCTCTGGCAGCCTATGTCTCTTCAGTCAAGGAAGCTCGTCAAGCGTTGCGCCTCACACTTTCTGAAGCTGACACCGTTCGTGTCATCCTGGATGGCATTTCTCCTGAGGAACGGTGCAGATTAGTTTTTGCTGGTGTGCCTTCATCTTTTCGGGAGCTGCATCAGCTGTGCATTGTTTCGCGCAGCGTGCAGTTCTCAGACCAGCAAGGGAGGGATCATGAGAGTCATCGTGCTCTCCCCACCCGTCGACCGGCTATGTCTTTGGGTGTGAGTCAGCCAGTGGAGGGTCGTGGTTCTCGGCCTCCGGTTGTGTGCTTTGCTTGTGGCCAGCCTGGTCACATTCGTCGTGACTGTCCACGTGCTCGAGGTCGTGGGGCGGGAAACGCTCAGCGCGGGGGGTTGCCTCCACAGTAGCTCCCTGCGTTGTTGCGAGTGACTGTGGCCATTTGCCTTTGACACGTGCCCATAGCAGAGTGTCGGGGATTTTTCGGGCCTTGCTGGCATGGCTTCCCTGGGACTTAGTGCGGTCACCTCGGTGTGTCCTGGCGTTTTTGTATCTTTTGGTGGTACGGTGTGTCGAGCCCTTCTTGATTCTGGTTCGGCATGCAGTATCATCAGCCTTTCTCTTTTTGAGTCCCTTGACGCCTTAGGACTTGTCAGGCACACCGAGCCTTCTTCTATTACGTGCTGGACGGCATCCCAAACTCCTCTACCCATACTTCTAAAGGTGTCATTACATTTTAAGATCGAAGGATTTTCCTGGAGGTGGGGTTTTCTTGTTGCCAAGGACCTGGCGGTTTCTTGTATCCTAGGGGCAGACTTTATCTCTAAAAGTGGTATGTTGCTTGACCTCCAGAAGCGCCAGATGTTTTTCAAGTTTAATCGGCGAGTTTTGGTGCCTCTAGTAGGTGATTCTGACTGCCCTCCTGCAGTCAGAGAGGTGGGTTGTGAGCCCGAACAACCCAAGGTGGATCCGGTTGGTCATCTCCCCCCTGAGCAGGCGGAGGCCATTAGGAGGCTGTGTTTGCGGTTTCCTGATGTGCTTACGGCTGAGCTTGGGGTCACTTCTCTTCTGGAGTATGAGATCCACCTCACCGATTCTGCTGAGCTTGGGGTCACTTCTCTTCTGGAGTATGAGATCCACCTCACCGATTCTCAGCCAGTTAGAAGTCTTCCGTACAAACTTGCTCCCCCAAAGATGGAGGTTATGAGGGCTATGATTGAAGATCTTCTGAGCAAGGGTGTGATTGAACCGTCTCGTTCTGCTTATGCCAGTCCAGCTTTTCTTGTGCCCAAGCCTAATGGTAAGTCTAGGCTTGTGATGGATTATCGGAGGCTCAACGCTAAGGTCGCTATTGACTTGGTACCTCTGCCTGATTTGCATTCTGCGTTTGATTGGTTCGGTAAGGCTAAGTTTTTCAGTGTGTTTGATTTGAACCAGGCCTACCATCAGATTCCTTTGAAGAAGGAATCACGGCCTATGACTAGCTTCTGTGTTCCCTGGAATCTTTACCAGTTCACTAGGGTTCCTATGGGTCTTGCTGTGGGTGCCCAGACTCTTACTCGGCTGCTTGATTCCATCTTCCATGATGTGAAGTTCAAGTTTGTCTTCAATTACCTGGACGACCTTCTTGTCTACAGTGAGACTTTCGGGGAACACATGCAACATCTGGAGTAAGTTCTTAGTCGTCTTAAATCAGCTGGCCTTACCGTCAATCCAGAGAAAGTCACTTTTGCTCGTCCTGAGATTTCTTTTCTGGGTCATCTTATCTCTTCTCGAGGCGTCTGCATAGATCCTGCGAGGACCCAGGGCATTCAGGATTTTCCTCCTCCCAGAGATGCCAAGGGGATAGCCCGTTTTGTGGGGATGGTGAATTTTTACCGTCGCTTCATCCCTAACGTGGCCGAGCTTGCTGCCCCGTTGAACGAGCTGCGAAAGAAAGGTGTCCCTTTTGTGTGGGGCCAAGCTCAGCAGACTGCCTTTGATGCTCTCAAGGAGGCTATCATGCAACCTCCTGTCCTGTGTATGCCTGATTTCAGCAGAGAATTTATTCTTCAGACTGATGCCTCCTCCTCCGCCATTGCTGCTGTTCTTTCTCAGGAGTTTGATGGGGTCAGGCAGCCCATCGCTTTTGCTTCGAGGACGTTGTCTCACCAGGAACAGAAAGCTTCTTCCATCTATGAGTGTCTGGCTGTTGTCTTTGGTACGGACAAGTTTCGGCGGTTCTTGGAACACGCTGAGTTCTTGCTGGAGACGGACAATCAGGCACTGTCTTGGCTTCTTGCCCATCCCAGACAGCTTGGGAAAATTGGTCGCTGGGTGGTCAAAATTTCTGCCTTTAAGTTCCGAGTTCAACATCTTAGGGGTACCCAGAATGTCATCGCGGATGCTCTTTCCCGCATGTACCACGAACCCAGGGATCCACCGACTGAGGCTGTTGCTCAGTGTGGTGCTGTTCTTCTGGATTTTTCTCTGGCTTTTGACGACCTACTGTCCCATCAGCAGAAAGATCCTGAGCTGTCAGTCATCTTAGGTGAGCTTCAAGAGGGAGGTGCCCACCCTCCCTATTTTCTGTCCAAAGGGGTACTCTGTTGCCGTCCTCGACAGAGGGGTGAACCCCGTGTAGTGCTGCCTAGTCATCTAGTACCGATGGTCTTTCAATATTATCACTCTTCTCTTGTGGGCGGTCATCTTGGCATTCATAAGACCATCGCTAAGATTCGTAGGTACTTCATCTGGAAGGGCATGGACCGGGATGTTGCGAGCAGAGTGCGGGCTTGTCACCTGTGCTCTCAGCAAGCCTAGTCAGAATGCAAGGTTAGGGTTGTTATCTTCTGAGGTGGCCGAGCGTCCTTTTGAGAAGGTGTTCATCGACTACGTGGGTCCTTTTCCCCGTAGCAAGTCAGGTAGCTCCTACCTACTTGTTTGTGTGGATGCTTTCTCGAAGTTCGTTTGGCTTTTCCCACTTCGGAGTGCCACGGCTAAGCTCACCATCCGTGCTCTCCAGTCCCAACTCTTCCAGCACTTTGGTGTGCCTTCCACTCTTGTGTCCGACAACGGTAGCCAGTTTACCTCACACGAGTTTCGTAGGTTCTGTTTTGGCAATGGTATCAGGCATGTGACTACCTCTCCTTATTACCCACAGCCTTCTCATGCAGAGCGGTTCAACCGCAATCTTCGGTCTGCCCTTATTACCTTTCATGCTGAGAAGCAGAACACCTGGGATGAGAGTCTCTCTTGGCTCCAGCTTGCTTTCAATTCTTCCAAGCATGAGAGTCACAATGCCACTCCCTTCGAGATTCTACATGGCTACCCTCCTAACAACCCTTTGTCCAACTTGTGGAGGCTAGAGGATCTTCTACCTACGCCAGGTGCCACTGACGTAGTGTCCACGTGGCGGGCTGCTCGGTGCCACCTGCTACGTGCTAGAGAGAGAGTGAGGAGGAGGTATGATAAGGGTCGTACTCCTAACCCTTTTCAGGTTGGAGATCTGGTTCTTTGTCAGGCTCACCCGGTCAGTTCGGCCGCGGAACGAAGAGCTGCAAAGTTGTGCTATCGGTGGTCTGGTCCCCACCGCATCGACAGGTTTTTGTCACCGGTGACTGCTCTGCTGGTTGATCCCCAGTCAGGCAGGGTGTTCAGGAAAGCCCATGTGACCCAGCTTAAGGCTTTCCGGGTAACGGTTGATCCAGGAGTTGGTGTTCCTGGGGGTTTCTTGGGGCAAAGAGATTGATCACCTCTGCGCCCTAGGTGGCTGTTCTGAGAGAGTCTTTTTCTCTCTTTTCTTGTCGGGCCCGACAGTCAGGGTAGTTCGCTCCCTGTACGAGGGGTTTCCCCTCTTAGGTTCTCTTGGGCGTCCTTGGAACACCACTCTTCGGAGGTCTTCTTCGTCTTCTGTTTGGTTCCCTGAGGTACCGAGTTTTCTCCCCTGCCTGGGTGTGTTGAGTTTTGCAGAGGGAGGTTGTACCGGGTCTTTTGACCGGTACATTTCGTTTTTTTTTGTCGTTGTCTGCCGGGCTGCCTGAGATTCGCTCGTGTCCTGCGTTTTGCGTACCTTGGTGGCCGTTGGCTCGGATTCCGTTCGTTCCGTGTTCCAGCAGGTTGTCAGGTTGTTCGGCTGTTTGTCTTGTGCTGCCTGCAGAAATAGACATGCGAGGCTAAATCACCTAAAACTCCAGGGTCCTCGAGTAGGACGCTTCTACCCTCGGCCTGCCGTCCGGGGATGGGTCTCAACGTCTGGGACCAGCTGTTGGAATATAATGTCAATGAAAAGAACTGACAACAATAGACAGAGAGTTAATTTTAACAGACAAACCTGACAGTATTAACAAAATATTTCATTTTATATTTTTTAATTTTCAATCCGATTGTCATAATTTATTCTGTTTTTGTAAGTGATTAAGTTTAGACTTAAATAAAACAGTTTCCAACACATAAAATATTTTTTTACAAGCTGTAAGCGTAAAAAAATTAAACAAAAATAAACTTTTACAAAATATAAATATTTAAAAATTGTGAGATGACTTTTTGGATATTTATTCTGATAAAGTTCTCAATTACAAACATTCTGGTCAAAGAAGTACCTTTGTATCTTTATTAGAACATATTTTATAAATAAATGTATAAAGACTTGCGTTTCTCCAAATTTTCAACCTAAATATTTTACATGTTGCTCTTGAAAAGTTAGGAAAATAAGTTCACAATTTTTTTTATCGGTCCTCAAAGGGTTAAGATTTAGGTGCACAGTTATTATTATCAATCGATTGAACTATAAAGCTTATTTCCAGTTAATTGTAACCACATTATTATAAAATAAAATGCCCATAGATCTATTTTTTATGGTGTGTGCACAATCTATTTTTTTAGAGGCGGCAATTCTGAAAGCAACCAACTGTGTTTGGCGATTACGTCTGAATTGTAGCATCTCTTTGGTTTGATCCAGATTTTGCTAACAAGCTTCGCTACACAACGTTTTCATGGCGGTACAATGTGATTGGAGAACCATCAAATTAACCAAATTGGCCATATGTGTGTTATGTTGACAAGTCATAGAGAAGAAATAAAGGTCGCTTTCTTTATGGCCACAGCAAATGCCTCAGTGGCAGTTATATTTAGGATTACAGTGAATGTAAACCTTTATACTTGTTTTGCAATAATTACTACATTTATCCTTGAGGATTTGGAGGGAATAAGGAAGGAACTGCCAAGATGCTGGCTCTGCCATCGCATGGCAAACTGCAAAAATAACTACTATCATTGATATTATAAACTGCAACCCACCCTCATACTATCAAAACATTGTTGGACCCATCGAGGGTGGGTGTGAAGGCATCAAACTCAGGAGGACAACATCGAACAAAAAAACACAAGCTGAATGACAAAAATATTGTTTATTACATGAAAATTAAAAAAAAAAACCTTAAAATCAACAGTATTTAAAAATATTAAGTAACAGAAAAAAAAACTGTTGACTGTTTGTGAAAAGTTACCATATTTATCAAACGTTACAGAAAGTTTATAAATATATTATATGGCCTCAAGGCAAAAGAAATAAATAAAAAAAAAAAAACAACAAGATTATCAAATATTAACAGTACAAAGTTTCAATAAAATGTAAGTCAAAATGATATATACATATTTGAAAAATGTATGACATGAATAAATTTATAACAAGTAACAACACATGGCAACAAAAGTAACAACAATAAATAATATTAATGACAACAAATAAATTAAAACATGAATACAAAAAAAATACAAAATGTAAATTTATATAAGGCAGCGGAATTTAAGGAGCCTTTGGGCAACAAAAGAAATTTGGTAGGTTAGGCCAATTTGGAAAAGTTAAAAAAACTAAACAAAATAATTAAATTAATAACTACGCTAAATCCAGCAGGCTAAACTGGGGGACTCCTAATGGGAACAACAAAGTGAAGTATTACCCAAGAACCCCGTCCTTTAAAAGCAAATAACCAGAAGACACACCCCCTTAAGAAAAAATATAAATAAAAATAAAATCTAAAAATATATCTTGCTTTAAAATGACACTGTTCACCGAAACCACAAAACAAGTTTTTTCATAGGTAGCACTTCTTCTAACACACTTAAAATCTTCAAAAAGGTTTATAGCTCGGGACAAAAGGGCCAGAAAATAAACTGGGTTTGGGTCACCTGCATGTCGATGTCTTCATCCTAAAGGCCGATGGATGAACAGCAGCCCCTCTGGGACGAAGAGTAGAGGCTTGGCCCAGCTTGTAGGTATCACGCTGTACCTCCAGGAGAACGCTGTCAGTAGCCATGCAGGTGCCCGCCATCGCTCTCCGACCCCAGAGCCAGGGCAAAACATGCCTCGTCGGCTGCAAAGCTAGAATGGTGAGCTTACCATCTACGCCAAGGAACACCGAAAATGAACACAAAGACACTAAAACTAAATGGAACACAAGAGAGGAAGACTGAACTGTCCAAGGGAGAAGATCGTAATGTGCAAACAGCACAAAACACACATAGATTTCCTATCCAATGTTTAATTTTGTGCCTCAAATTATCAGTTTATTTTGTGGTCCATTGTGGAGCGCTAGTTTAGTCCCAAATAAATGTAATGCCGTTTTAAACATCTGTGGAAGCAGACTTCAATAACTAACAAAATAAAAGGGACAAATATTCCTATTAGATGGGATATTATTGCAGGTGTATATAATCAATGCTACTAGACACATTAACTTGACACACATTCATTGATCGAATGAATACAATCTCTGTTTCTTTCTCATCTATGTTACAGTTCAGTTCTTAGTTTTAATATAGTTAAATTAGTTGAAGAAATCGTCAATGTTCAATTTTATGACTCCAAATAAGCACTTAAAGGTAGTTTTTAGATAGATCAAAAGAACTGATGTGTGAAGAAAATGTAAATGATCAAAATAGACATTTTATTTGCCAATGAATTCCTTCATGTAACACAAAAGGAAATTAATTTGCTGTGTTTAAAAATCCGAACTGTGTGTTTGATAAATCATCTGATGTTATAGTTAAAACCTCATTATGTAGACTACTGTACAAAATTAATCAAAACATATTTGTTATACTAGATGTTTGTAAACGGAGTCAATGACTTGATCTCAATAAATCCCCTGTTTAGTTAAAAAAATAAAATAATTATCATTAGTATTCAACAGATAACATTTTGATATTTAAGGTTGAGTAATGTGGGAAAAGATTTCAGAAGGGAATAGAGTAGCTTAACTTGTTATATCATTTGTTTGAACAGGTCAGCCAGTTTGATTTGGAGTGACTATGGATTTAGGTATTTCTTATATGTTGTGTTTTAGATTCAGAAGGATATGATTGACGGCCATAGACCATCCATGTTGTGCATAGAAGATCCTTTGACTCCAGGCAATGACATTGGACGAGGGTCTTATGGAGCACTGCAAGTGAAGCAGGCTTTTGAATATGCATACTTGATCCTACAAGCAGCTGTTAACCCATCAAACCATATTGGGGATGCCAATGTACATAGGTAAAGTTGCAGCTCACACAATTGTTGAATTTATTACTTAAGTCTCCATCATGGTAGATCACATGTTACAACCAAGGTAGTTCAGGAATTATATGAAACATAATTTATTTTTTTTAGTTTTCATAATCTTGGTTATTTTCTTTCAGAAAAGTTGTTGTTATGAATTAATAGAAGTTACAGTTTTGGGGCTGTTCAGAATATAAACTCAACAATAAAATCTGACATAAGTCTCCCTAGTCTGTTTATTTTTGAATTGCTTATCTGAAACAACAATTTTCTTATCAATGACAGTGGTTCTGCCATTGTGTCCTGCAGTTATGCTAGCCTATTACTATTTTATTTAAATTGTATAAACAATCATTTTTTCTATAGCATTGTATAATTGTTAATCTGATTAACACTTTGACTGCGGATCACGCATTTTTACAGAGTAGCGTAACTTCCGAAGAACGCAGATCCTGTAGTTTTACGGGCTTGATGTTTTAATTTTGTTAAATAGACTATTGAGTATTAGTACTTAGTCTGGTGCTCTAAATGGTCTTTAGTGATGTTAGTGATCTGTTTTACCGCTAGAATGTGCACACTGTACTGTTTCTTGCAACAACGATTGAGTTGTAGCTTAGCAAGTCTAGCGACTGCACTGCTATTGTCTGCAAGTTTCAGAACCATCGCTTAGTGAGTGGACTCTATTTCAAAGTGTAAATAGAAAACAATTATTTTATTAGTACTTATTTTTGTATGATTAAGGCAATACAATTATGTTAACAATTATTTTTGTATGCTCAATTGCTCTTGGTTTGAATTATGCTGTTGTTGCTAAAATGCTATTACTAAAAAAACTAATATTATGAGAGGAAAAAATGTGACTTAATTTTATATTTATAAAAAGAAGAAGAAATATAGAATACCAGACAAGTAAGTAGAACATTTCTATGTTTAGTGGTTTTAAATCTATGAATTTAAAATAAAAAAAGTACCAAAAATGGTCAGCATTCTTCAAATGACTTTCGTATTTAGGACCAGCACTCAAAGTGTTAAAACTGGTTGACAATTATGATGTTATCTATAACATACATAATTTAAACTGTTAAACCCAAGATCTGCAATATTGAAAACTCCCAACATAATAATCTATTTTTTATTATTTTGCAATTTTAGTAATTAAAATGTGAAAGGTTTTAGAGGAGCATAAACAAATCTATTTATTTTTCTCTAAGAATGGCAGTTTTTAGAAATGTTACTAATGGATGGAATTATTTAGGCCTCTTTCTAAATTTCTATTGTAATGAGAACAAAATTACTTTCAACTTGGAACCTCCAAAGGCGTAGTGACAATTTGTATGCACTAATAATTAGTGATGGGTCATTTTCTTTTTTCTCTATATTACTAAAATTGGTTCCCGGTACTGAATACTTTTTGAGTATGTCTCAGAAAGCTGTCTAATTCATTTACGACAGTGAATCAACAAATAATGTGGGTTCAGTCATTAAAAAACAATGCATAATATTTTGGGCATTTACCCAATATGAAGCATAAGGTACCCCAAAAATAGATGAGTGACGTTTCCAAAGTAAGGGAATTGGTAACATTTTATATATTCTCATGGTATAATTCTTTATATGTTTTCCACAAAGAACATATTTATTTTAAGAGGGCTCTAAACCCCCGCGCTGAGAAGTGTAAAAACTGCTTTGCGCAGTCCTAGATACTGCCTTTATTTACTGTCGTAAAATTATAAATGAAGTATCTATTTAAAGATAAAAACATTTTTGACTCAAATTGCTTTTTAAAATTTTCGAATTCTCCTTCATTTCGATTTTATAGGTTATTGATGTTATCCAATATTCAAACGAGTGCCAAAATAAAACGAGCTGTTATCGAAATTTTAAAAAGCGATTTTAGTCAGAAATTTATCTAGTTTCAATTGTTTTGGTTTCAGATCGATATCTTTAAAGCTTCAGCCGCAATATAGGACCTCGAAAAAGCCTGCATGGTAATTTATTGCTAAAAAATGTGTTGATTCGTGAGAGCCAAGTGGCGAAAACCCGTGTGTTGATTCGTGAGAGCCAAGTGGCGAAAACCTGAACTTCTTAGTCGCAGATGGATTTTACTATACTACTTCATTCATAAAAACCTTTCTTCATTTAACTTAACATTGATGGATGCAATGTAGGCCTACAACGACTGATATCAGTATTATTTTACATACTGATTTACTCACTTAGAGATAGTCTATTTACTTTTGTATAACTTATTTCGTTTAAATTAAAATGTGTGTTCCCATGTGGTTCCTGATATAATTAACCACAAAGTAAAGCATAAAACGTTTATTCGTAATGACAGTGCAAAATATTTATTATGTCATGACAAATACTGTAATAATCATCTATATACAACGTGTCTATGAAATAAAAATCATATAAAATACATTAATGAATGTGTACAGTAAAAATATTAATTCAATTTTTACGGCTTGATCAAAGCAATAAGTAATTCTAAGTCACTGTCTCTATTGACCTTTATTTTATTTTTAAAATATAAATACAGTAATGCTAACTTGTAACTATTAATTTATTATAGTTCATTAATGTTGAGGTAGAAAAAATGCTAGGTAATTTATTTGAAATTTTATAAGAAGGTGACTTCTAAGCAAATATTTTTCCTAAACGGTAACAAGGACAGAAAAATATGACAGCTGGGGGACATTTAAACGAAGTAATGTTGCGCTCAAATTAGTATGCAACACTGAAGAATTTAATTGAAGTTTTCCATGAGGAAATTACAAAACTTATAAGCCTAGAGAAAAATTTAAAAATAACCTTCCATGTTAGGTCTGGTTTAGTAATAACACTTATTAAACACAAATTACAATACAGTTGATTGAAATTATCACAGCTAAATTTAAGAGGTTGATGTAATTGTAGTAAATCAAAGATAAATAACAACAAATAATAATTGAAAGAAAAATGTAGTTATAAAGTATTAAGAACTAGTAGTTCTTATCTTACGAGCCCCTGATGATCAGACTGAATTAAGAACATATAACTGCTACTCACATTCATAGAAAACTATACAGCCAATACTACCATAGATGTTTTTAGAAATTACAGTGTATATTTTGTTTTATATTTAACAAATAATACACTATTTTTTAATCAGTAAATATTAATTAAGCCAATGCAATTTAACCCTAGATGGTAAGGAACGGCATAATTTATGCTGTTCACAATTTCCTTTCTAACAGCGAGATACAGCATATCATATGCTTCCATTTGAAGTGATCCAGAAAAAAATAAATTGGTTGCTTGACTATTTTTAAATTTGACGAAACTTGCCAGGTTGTTTCTCTCATATCTCAAGACTTAAAAACCATTAAAAAATTTTTTTTTTCTTTGGTAGTTCACCTTTGGCGGCCATTTTGGATTTGCTGCGCACGCCCATTTTCGCTAATGTAAGGGTTTACAAGAATGGCCGTAACTCTCTCGTAACACTACACTGCTCTGATTGTTAAACGGCGATCTTGTCGAACAAGTTTACCGATTTTTTCAATGTTTGCATCAGTTTTTGCTGACAATGGTCTGCCAGTGCGAGTGTCATCACTGGTGTCTTCGCGGCCATCTTTAAATCGTTTAAACCACTCAAACACTTGTGTTCGCGATAAACAATCATCGCCGTACACTTGTTGTAACATTACAAACGTTTCACTTGCAGATTTTCCTAGTTTGAAACAAAATTTGATGTTAACACGCTGTTCTTTCTGTACACTCAACATTTTCCGACGCACAGACAAAACTTCAACTACTTAAAACAGACGCCACGGGCAGACTGAGTGCAGGAGGCAGATGAAACTCGAGCAGTAGGCGGAGCGAGAGTCACGTGACAGGCCACGCGACTTTCAGCCTTATTGCATTCGTTTTATTGTTTCACCAGTACTAGTCCGGTTTTTTCTAACCGCACCTCGTATGAAATAGAACTACCAGGGTGGCCAGCTATCGGGAAAACCGGGAATACCGGGAATTATGCGTGAATTACGACTACCGGGAAAAAAAGCGTGAATTATGCATGAATTTTGAAGTTTACCGGGAATTTTTACGAAAATCGTCTGTTTGTGAAAAACTATTACCAATCGTATCATTTCTATTTAAAATAGTTAGTCATGTCTAACTAAATCGGCATGTTTCCATAAACGCAGGTTATTTAGGCACTTTTGAAAGTAGCCAAAATTAGAAAGTTGGGCGGACGTACCGTCGTTATGACAACAAGCGATTATAGGACAATAGACTGAAGACGGATGGGCGGACGGACTCTGACCTTGGCATTCTCGAAATTCTCGTATTGACCGTCGTCCTGTGACCCAAAGTTGTTCACATCAAAATACTGTGCAGTCATTTGAAACTTCTCCATCCTGCGACTACGGCGTTCATATTAGTCATCTTAGGCGACCATATTCTGTTATTTTGCGTGGGCGTGATTATTCTTCATTTTTAATATAAGTTCGGTAAATCAAAACTAAGGCATTTTTTATTACTGTTTCAAATACCGTATTCGTAAGCGTTGATTATGTCGAAGTGTGTTCGTAGATTTGGCGAACTGTGATGAAGAAATAGAATCATCAATTACATGTCTGCTTTCACAAAACAGGTAAGTTGCTACTGACAAGATTGTTTACCTTTTACTATAATTATTGTTATTATTATATACTAATAAAAATAATATGTTAGTTACTAAATCAATATAATTGTCAAATATAAAACTTCAATAATGAATTTGACTTTGATAACCTGAAATTAAATATTCTGAACATAACTAAATTCAAAATTTTTGCTTGAAATGGGGTCAAGAATTGGCTATTTTTATGTGTTTTTTTGCTCTGAAGACGAATTTTAAAACTATATCGTCTATTACGATTATTTCTTGAGGTATAACAGAAGAACTACTTTCGCGGCGAATCGCGAAAAGCGGCAATTACGCAATCATTATTTGCAACAACTATTCATCACAAAAACCGAATTCCCTTATATTCTCCCTGGAGTGACGGCCTAAGAGGCCAAACACCCGAATTTAACGCAAATTACGAATTTTTGTTGAGTAAATGGACAATTGGGATAAGTTAGGTTATGTTTGGTTACGTCAGTAATAAGTGAGTTTGATTACATCCGCGGAAAACTCGTTTTCACCGAAAAATCTAAAAATTAGTTTTTTATCTGATAGTGAAAAAAAACAACTTTTTAAAATCTTTTTTTCATTTTTATTTTTTTATGTTGAACTCAAATATATAAATGGTTTTGTGTTCAGCGGCCTGCCGATCTTCACTCCGGCGGGAATATAGGTGAATTCGGTTTTCGTGATTAATAGTTTTTGTATATAATGATCGTGTATAATAGCCGCTAATCGCGATTCGCCGCAATTGTGGTTTTTTCTTTATATCTCGAGAAATAGTTGTAATAGACCAAAATAGTTTTCAAATTTGCATTTAGCGCAAAAAACACATCAAAATAAAAAAAATGATTAAAATGCCAATATAGTTTAAATAACGGAAATATGACAAAAATACTAAAAGTTGTGACATTGGGTTTTTAAGAATTTTTCGTAAAATACGTTTTTTCAGCGGAATAAAAAGCATATCTCATGACAATACAGCCAATTCTCTTTTTCGACTACTTTTTTTTATTTTTCGTGTTTTTTATGCTGAACACATATATAACTGCTTTTATAGTAAAATTATTTTTCAGCTCTAAAAATGCTTTTTTTATTGACATGACCAAACATAACCTAACTTATCCTAATTGTCTATTTTTTCAACAATAATTAGTAATTTGTGTTAAATTAGAGTTTTTGGCCTCCGTGACGTCCTACGTCATAGGAATATATGTGATAAAGATTTTGTGATTAATAGCTGTTGTTTAAAATGATCGCGTAATGGCCGATAATCGCAGTGAAAGTAGTTTTTCCATTATGTCTCAAGAAATATTTGTAATAGACCAAAATAGTTTTCAAATTTGTATTCAGCGCTAAAAAATTATTAAATAACAATTTAAATTAAAGAAAATATGACAGAAATACTAAAAATTATTACATTGGTTTTTCAAATTTTTTGGTAAAATACATGATTCCGCAGAATAAAAAGCATATCTTATGAAAATACAGCTAATTCTATACCCGTTTTAAATAAAATTTTCCAATTTTGTTTGGTTACAAGAAACTGTATAAATAATTTAACTGCAAAACTAATTGTTTATTTGTGTTCAATATTAAAAAAAACACATGAAATGATAAAAGAAATCATTGGTCAAAAAAGTTGGTTTTTACATTTAGATAAAAAACAAGTTTTCCGCAGATGAAATAAACCTCCTCAAGAATTATAAACTCATTTCACCGTTTTTTCAATAAGAAATCATATTCTCATAGGTGACAAGAAAATGCATAGTTACCATATTTTTACGGCATTCCATGGTAGTGGCATTTTTAATTTAGTTTTTACATCCAGTTATGGACAACAATCTAAACCCAACATGCTTCATCTATTTGGACCTCCTAGGATTTGAAACCAAGACCCCCTGCACGGAAGTCACAAGTGCTAGCTACTAGTTTGGGAAGATGCTTCATACATTCAAATAGCAAACTAGAAATTACCAATCTTCCTTTTTATAATTTTATTAGTTTTTTTAATTTACGTCAAAATTTTAGGTTTATAGTTTTATTTATTTTTTACTAGAAAAAACATTGTTACATAAAAGAGTCAGTCTTGTTCTAGCTAAATATGCAGTTTCTGTATATTTTCCAGTAAATAATTTTGTTTGATGTTGTATTATTTTGTTTTTGTTTATTTTCAGGTTTATACATTACAAGCAATATGCCCAAGACACTCTCATGGGAAAACGAGCTTCAGAGAGGACTGGTTGTCTGACCCAGAATTGAAGCATTGGCTACTGAAAGCTCCCAACGATATCCATGCAGCAAGATGTCGCTATTGCCCTGCTGCAGTGATATCCCTTTCATCAATGGGTCGTCAGGCACTGACAAGTCACATGAAGGGGAAGAAGCATATCAATGCCTCAAAAATGAAGAATTCTCTTCCAATCGGCACTTATTTTAAAGAAGAGGATTCAGGTGTTAAACAAAACCAACAAGTTGTAGACCAGTCATTCAATCCGCCTTCTCATCATGCAGACGTAAGACCATCTACCTCATCAGGTGAGTTATCATCTTCATCAAGTATTCAGCCATTGGGAATGCATGGCATAAAACAGTATCTTCTAAGCGAAAGTATAACTAAAGCTGAAATTATTTGGTGCGTTCAGTCAGTAATATCACACACATCATTTAGAAGTGCTGCTTTAGGCATAGAAGCCATGAAAATGATGTTTCCAGATAGTCAGATTGCAGAAAAAATAGAAATTCACAGAACTAAATTATCTTACATTATCAATTTTGGTTTGGCACCTTACTTCAATAATCAGTTAATTAAAGAAGTGGAAAAATGCCCTTGTTTTGTCATTTCATTTGACGAATCGCTAAACAAAATATCAATAAAACAGCAAATGGACATAGTTGTTAGGTTTTGGGATAGTTGTAAAAATGAGGTGGTAACCAGGTATCTAACTTCCCAATTTTTACACTCTGCGTCAGCTGTTGAACTCCAAGGAGCCCTAATGTCTGCCTTGAAACCTTTTCAACTTCAGAACTTACTCCAAGTTTCAATGGATGGGCCTAATGTAAACATAAAATTACTAAAAGACTTAAAGGTTTACTTAGGCGAACAAATTACTGACAGGACATTGATTGATTTTGGAACTTGTAGCCTTCACACAGTTCATAATGCTTTTAAAGTAGCTATGTTAGCTACTAAATGGGACTTGGTTAAATTTTTGAGAGCTCTTTATAATTATTTTAAAGAGTCTCCAGCCCGGCGAGGTGAGTACATTAGAAATACAAAATCAAGTCTTTTTCCAAAGAAGTTTTGTGCTGTTAGATGGCTTGACAATTCTGAGGTGGCACAAACAGCAATTGACATCATCCCTAATATTAAAAAGTACATCTCGGCTATTTCAGAAAGCAAAGGAAGGAACTCACTAAAAACCTCTGCTAGTTATACTACAATAGTTGACAGTTTGAAAGATCCACTACTATCTTCCAAACTTGCATTTTTCAAAACTCTGAGTGCTGACACTGAACCTTTCTTAAAAACGTTTCAAACTAACTGGCCTTTTGTACCGTTTCTGTATAGTGCACTATCAGATATGACAAAAGATGTCCAAAAGAGATTTGTCAAACCAGAGAAAGTCGGAGTTGGTGTTGACTTAGACGATGAAGAAAACCTACTATCATTCAAACATGTGGATTTGGGTTTTCTAACTCGAGCAGAAATAGCTAAGTCTGTTGTCAAAGATGTTGACATAGCTCTTTTGCGCAGACAAGCAAAGGCTGGCATGAAAGCTTTTGTAAAGAAAATTGAAGAGCGCTCCCCCCTGAAATTTTCTATAACAAAACATTTGACTAGTGTGGATCCAAAAGTAGCTTGTACACCTGAAGGAGAATCCTTGTTTAATAATCTTGTAGAGGATTTTGTCTCCAAAAGCTGGATCAGTGGAACAAAAGCAGATGTTGTTTCGCGTGAATATTCAAAAATCACCAAAGAAGAAGATTTTGTAAAAGCATCTGCTTCATTCAAGAACTGTAAAGAAAGACTTGACAATTTCTGGATGGTAGTTATCGGAGATAATGAAAAATTCAATAATTTAAAAGACTTTTTAAAAATAGTATTGACACTATCTCATGGAAATGCTCAAGTGGAGAGGGGATTCTCCATTAACAAAGAATGTTTAGTGGACAATTTAAAGGAAAAATCTCTCATAGGACTACGAACGGTCTATGATGCTGTCATAGCTGAGGGAGGTTTGAAAGAGCTAACTGTAACAAAATCCATGATTAATTCAGTAAGAAATTCATATGCCAAGTACAAGGAAGCTCTTCAGGCAGCTAGGGAGCAAAGTGACAGTAGGAATCAAAAAGAAGATGTTAAAAAACGGAAGTTAAAGGAGCTGGATGAGCTGAAATCCAAGAAAGCAAGATTGATGGACGAAGCTCTTAAAGAAGGCCAAGCATTGGATGCTAAAATAAAAGAACTTAGTAAACAGCTGTAAAAATTTGTTTGTAAATAGTACCATAGTGCAGTTTATTTTCATTGATGTTTGTCAAATTTTGTTAGGCCTATATTATTTAACATTTCATTTCTATTATTTCATGTTAATGCCATAAATTTTTATTAAGATTATATTAGTTTAAATTTCTTTCATTGTTTTAGCTTTTGTGTACAATTTTATTTCATGGAGGAATTTTAGTTATAATATGTTTGTATGGCGAGTGCATAATTATTGAAATCTATTTATTTAAAAAGTGTAGTTTATTTTTAATGAATTTTGTTAGGCTTATATTATTTTATATTTCATTTCTAATATTTCATGTCAATGCCATAAATTTATTAAGTTTATATTATTTTAAATTTCTTTCTTTGTGTTAGCTTTTGTGTTCAATTTTATTTCATGCACGAATTTTAGCAATAATATGTATATATGGTGAATGCATAATTATTGAAATCGATTTATTTGAAAAGTTTGCACTACACTTGATTGATTGATTTTTGTTAGGCTTATATTATTTTACATTTCATTTCTAATATTTCATGTCAATGCCATCAATATTATTAAGTTTATATTATTTTAAATTTCTTTCTTTGTGCTAGCTTATGTGTTCAATGTTATTTCATGCATGAATTTTAGTTATAATATGTTAATATGGCGAGTGCATAATTATTAAAATCTATTTATTTAAAAAGTGTAGTTTGTTTTATTGATTTTTGTTGAATTTTGTTAGGCTTATATTATTTTACATTTCATTTCTAATATTTCATGTCAATGCCATCAATTTATTAAGTTTATATTATTTTAAATTTCTTTCTTTGTGTTAGCTTTTGTGTTCAATTTTATTTCATGCAGGAATTTTAGTTATAATATGTATATATGGCGAGTGCGTAATTAATTATTGAAATCTATTTATTTGAAAAGTGTAGTTTATTTTATTGATTATTGTTGAATGTTGTTATGCTCATATTATTTTATTCATTTCTAATATTTCATATCAATGCCATCAATTTATTAAAATATGTTAGTTTAATATTATCTCTGCATTAGCTTTTGTGTAGTGCAAATTTTTATTTCATGCAGGAATTTTAATTAAATATATGTCACGTGCTTGATTTTAAAAATTAATTAATAACAAAAAAATTTCAAGTGGGCCTACTTGTCTATTAGAAATTGTTAAATTTGTATAGTAGTAAGTTTTAAGAACTATACAAAACTGTGTACTTAATGTAGAGCTTTCTTGTTATAAATATTATTCTTGTTTTTAACTACATATTTGCATAGATTATTAATATGTTCTTTTTCAAATGATTTTATGTGTCACATTTTTGCTTTCATATTTCATGTAATTTATATATATATATATGTATTGCTCTTAATTTACAAATATGTCTGTATTTTCTTATGAATGAGGGCTTTTTTGTAAATAGTTAATGTTTATAGTTATCAGTGCCTGTGAAAAATTCAAATAGTCTTGTTCCACAGTAAAAAAATTTGTATTTTGTTTTGTATTTTTGTTAAATTTTTTCAACATACAAGAAACAATTGTTTTTTAAATAAATATGTTTATTTTATACCGTTTGTGTGTGTTTTTAGTTACCGTAAGTGACCTGGAAATTATTATTTAACATCCTGGAAAACCTGGAATTATGCATGAATTTTAAAATACAGTTTTGCTGGCCACCCTGTATTTGTTGACTTGTCATCATAGTTCAGGTTGCTGCTCTATATACATTCTACTCTAAACTGGCTAATTTTGCCATTTAGTATATTGGAGAGATAGGACATTATCAAACTTACCTTAGAAGACAAGTACACTAACACCAGAGTAGTAGAAAACAAATACAAAAGAATCACATTAACACAAATTTTCTTGACCACTGGCACTTTCTTCAATCTATCTCTCTCTAATCACCTGAAGAAAGTGTCAGTGGTCAAGAAAATTTGTGATAATGTCATTCTTTTGTATTTGTTTACTACTACTACTCTGGTATTAGTGGACTTGTCTTCTAAAGTAAGTTTGCTGATGTCCTATCTCTCCAATATACTAATTCCTGGCCTAGTGCCTTTAACCTAACCTATAATTTGCCATTTTTACTTGGTCCATGTGCAGATACCAACATGGCGTCCGCTCAGTGGTTGCTATCTGCGTGGACACTCCTAGAGAAGTCTGGGGTGTCCATGTTGGGTGATAATCATTGTACGGATGTTGTGTGGGGGAGATAACTGAGTATCAGGCTTGTCAATTAGCTGAAAATCAGACCAGCACTACGTGGTTCAGATTCCACGTAAATCAGTAGGTCCCTTAGTTGCCCTGGCTGTTGGGCTATTAATAAATTGCCTTTTCGGAGGAACAGTTGAACTCAGTTAGTAACCAGACTACACTCATTCACACTCATCCTACACTCATATCATCATTCATATTCGCCTTAAAATACGCACAACATTGTGTCGGCGTCTCATATGTAAGAATATAAAATTCACTTTTTGTGACAAAAAAATGTCATTCTCAGTGAAATTTAAGTATTGATCTATTATTTCATAGATCTGATATTGTCTAATTTATTATTTAGTTTGTCTATTTTCCAATTTAGTTTTAGGATTTCTTATTGTATTGGCTTAAATAATATTTTTAAAAGGAGTGAATAAGGTACATGGGATATTACTGTGTGTGCTCTCAGGAAGCAATGTTCTAAGACCATTCTTTAGGATGGGAGTTCCATATCACTGTACTTGTTATCAACTGCCATTCTCTGAGATAGTTTAATGTTTTCCAGCATTCTGGGTCGAATAATTAGAGTGACTGATGAAGTAATTAATTATCGTAACTGGATTAAGGAAACATATCCACTGATTAAACACCGATCTCACTCCATCAGCACTGGGGGTGGTTCTATGAGCATATCCAGTGGGAGTAGCGAGGGCTCCGTGTCATCCATGGCTTCGAGTGACTCAGTAAGTACCAAGTATTCCAGGTTTATAGTTGAGCTTGCTGAATTTTTATTTCTCTGGATAAATAAATAATGCAATCTTATGAATAAAATACTTAATTATGGCAAATGGCTGTTTTTATTAAGATAAATGTTTTTGTTTTGTGATGGTTGTCAAGTGACATCCAAACAATTCTTGATTGATTTTATTGTTACTATGTAAATGATGTTTACCATTTTTAATTGAAATAGAAAATTTGACAAAGCTGTCATGCACGAGAGGGCTTACTAATGTCACATTTAAGCCTCATAAATGTCATTTTTTTACTGTTTCTACTATATTCTCAGTTATATGTATTTTTGGTTAAATGTTTTACTGCTTAAATAAAGAAAATAAAGTAAAATAAATTGTAGTACTACTTCTTTTTGGAATGTTTCCTCTTCTATGAAACATTCTCGTACTTATATATGAAAATGGACAACTTTTTCAATAAAAATCAGACCTGTGCGGATAGGCACAGATATAACATACACCTCCCATTCGCGAGAAGGTAGTTCTGCTAGCTTATCCTTAATAAGTCAAGGAGTCTAGCTCCTTAGATAACACACTTCCAATTCAGGAAAAGGTGGTGTTCAGCTAGCTTACTGAGAAATATTCAAGAAATCTATCTGGTCATGTAGATACATCTGTAATATTCACTTTCCATTCATTAACTAACTGTAAGCACATTAGTAAATGTGATACTTAACTCCTTTAGGATGTTTCTTCCGAGTGCTCCCGTGTTTATGAAATGGATGTAAATAATAACGCCTTAGTTGCAACTTAAAATTGGTTTATGATTTATCACTTTTTTCTTACAAAGGGTTGTTTTACATTAGCTTATTTAATTTCTGTTTTAGGATTCTGAATGTGGTGATGCCAGGCAAAAATCTGCTCACTTTCAGAACACAACCAATTCTTGGAGGCAACAAACTCGCAACAACTCTCCTCAGTTTGGTAAATAAATTTAATCCATTTGATCTTATTTAGCCCCCTCCCATGCCATAGACAATTATAGTTTAACAGCAGAATGCCCCAAACGCCAGATATGATATTATCCAAATTATAACAACTTAAAGCTACGTTTTATATACGTATACATACATGTTTTTTGTTAAAACTTATTATTGTAACAGGATGTTCACAGAGATTGAAAATCAGATATTATCTTAAGTTTTAAAACTGAAAAATATTTGTGAACTTTACTTAATTTTGTGTGACCCAGAAATTACGCTTAAAATATCTGACCAGTTGGAAAATTACTGACCTAAAATAAAATGTTTGGCAACATTATTAACTGTCAGATTCCTTATGCAGTCACTATATTTTAATTTTATAGAAATGTGTGTTAAATTTATATTTAGACTGACATGGAATTAAGAAAATAATCAAAGAAATCTTTCACCACTAGCAGTCTAATTGAACTCTTTGTTTTCTGTATTTGTACCTAGCCCTTACTTCCTTATCGCTAAACACACAGATAAAAAGGGACTACCAGTGCCTACTTTTCATCCTTATAGATTCCTTCACGCCCTTTATCTCAATTATTCTGAATTTAATTTCATTAGAAAAGACTCATGTATTAAGGAATATGATAATCATTTTAGTATACCAACTATTTATGAAAATTATGAAAAGGGTGATAACTATATTAAATACTATGCATATTTTATGATATAACTACTCATTTTTTATATTATGACTCGTGAATTAATGTGACAGTTTGGAATATGATTAATGAGTACAGGCATTTTCTATGAGGAGTGAAGTGATCTTATGATTACTTTAATATAGTTTTAATTGTCATTGAAGAGTAGAGTAAAATAGCATTAGCTTGTTATATTTAGGATTTATACAAACCAAAAACAGTGGTTTTTATCTCTGGTATGGTATTTATACTGTTTGGAACACAATTAACACGCAGTCAACTTCTTCTAAGCATGCAATGTTATAAATTACTATCAATAATTTAAAGTTAATTGATTATTTTTTGTTAAATTATTAAACATACAGTTGTTGTTAATATTATTAGTTTGCTGTTTAGCCTCTAGGTCATCCATCCATTATCGATGTCACTCTTATTTTTTACTTTCATGATGGTAGTAATCCCAGATAAACACAGGTGTAGAACTGGATGATTACAACCTCAAAGGACCAATAACAAATTTAAAACTATCAAAAATGTTTAAGTACAAATGTTTTGAATAAAAGGCTTGAAGCAATTAAATGTTACAATTTTGCTCAAAGGCTCTATTAAAAATAATATTAGTTATAAAATTACATTTCAGTACATTTCAATATAGTAAATTGTAATAAAGTACAAAAAGACAGTATTCAGCTTAATCATGTGTAATCTAAACATATGTAATATTTAATATGTAGGCCCTACTATATCTGTGAAATAATTTAAAAAAAGCATAGTACTGGTATAAAATATAGGCCCATTACAATTTAAATTAATGTTTTCCAAAGAACAATTAGTGAAGAAGGAAATTTTTGCTTGATTTTTTAGAATCAATCCTGTCAATAATGATAAAATATTCTAAGGTATTCAAATATTGGGAAATGGAGTGACTTGTGTCATGGTTTACTTTAAAAAAATCTGTCTTTATTAAAAAAGTCAATATTAACTTAATTATTAATGGCAAAACTATAGCATAATTTTTTCCATTTTGAAGGTTTTATTTTTAGATTCTTATTAAAATGTATTGCCTAAATTTTTAGGTAATAATCGTGGGCATCAACAGCACCACAACCAACAAGCACAGAGGCGGAACCAGATGAAAGGATTCCCCTCGCCTCCTCCACAGCCAATAGTTCCTCCTCAGCCACTCATCAAGCAAACCAACAACAACAGTAAACATTTCACGAATCAAAATGGTTTTCAAAGGACATTTAATCGTAAAAGGACACTGAGTAAGCCTAGGACAGAAAGACACAAAAATGAAAGCATCAGTCAACAACGGTAATCGTATACTTGTGATTAGGCATATAAATATTATTTCGTGTGTTTATGGACTTCTGTGCAAGAAGATTTCATCAGATTTTACTTGTTAAGTGCCATTTTAACGGATTTAATTATTGTAAGTGCGTATTTGAACTTAATATTTGGTAGCCGGTAGGCTCAATTTCCCATTTAATTCTATTCAGCATTTATCTGATTGTGTTCTTATGGTACTAGAATTAATTTGGTAGTAGTTGTTACTCATTACAACGTGTTAAGTGTGCAGCTGTGGCCTGTAAATGGCTACGCTCACGTCACTCAACATATCAGCTGTTAAATGATAACTCACTAACTCAGGTTATTTTAATATTCGATGGATTTTAATTTATGTGTATTTATATTTTTATGCAATATGCTAATTTTCCTTAAGTTATAGCCTGTTATTTGAAAATGTACCAATATGAATCATATTAGCGCCTTGCAGGATACAGTGCCTTTCTATTTGGTTATCATGTATACTTAGTGCATAAATTGTATGCTGAAAAACAATAGACCATCATTTAAACAAATTGCTTTTTATACTTAATCTTTTTTAAGTTTTAAATGTTTCAGTATTATGTATGGTCAGCTTTTTTAAAGATGTTTTATTGACAGAACACTGTAGTTATGTTGAAAGTTCCAAACTATTGCGTTTTTATTCAATGTAGTTTCTATAAAAAAAACATGAATCAATTTTCAAAAATTTTATAGGTTTTATTTCCAAAGACATAAATTTGTTCAAAAGTATCATTTTACTATTTGCATATTATAACTAATATTCATGTTAATAAATTTAGTTCAATGACTTTATTGAACGGGTTTAGACAAATTACATAATAAAAACACTGCTACAGTAGAACCTCTTTAATCCGGCATGTTTGGGACTTTACCCTTGCCGGATTAAAGAAAATTCCAGACTATAGAGGTTATTTATAAAAGTACAGGAATTGTATGAAACATAACACAATTTGCACAACAAACTTTCACTGTGTCTATTTATTATTTAAACATGAGTTATTTAAACAATACAAATACAAAGGAGTAATATTAAAATGAATTTTTTAAGTACAATACATGATGAAATAAATTTGAATAGAGTATGAAATGTAGTACAGTACTGTAATATTCGTGGTTTTTAGTAACAGCACTGGTAGATGGCTGGAAAAAAGATCTAATATCTAGTTGCTTCTTAGAACTAGTTTTTTATTTAAAAAATAATTTTTTTATTATATGCTAGTTCTTAACTTCGGCCATACTGTATTGTTTATTTTGACTCGGCAAATTTTACAAACGTGTAGATTGCTTCACTTTCTGATTCGTTCTGAACTGGTTTTTGATCCAGAACACTTTGAACTATGGATTCATCACTGATTTCTTCAATTGGTGATAGGTCTTTATCAATCTCTAACCACTCAACAATTTCAGTGCTTGAAATATTTCTCAGCTCACTCACTTCACTAGTATTTTCTCATAATCTTTGCCAGATTTATTTGTATGCCTACATCTTCATCATCTTCAATAGGATCATTCTCATTATGAACATCGTCATTGTATAACACCTGGCCAGATTTTCCTCCAGGATCTTTTAACTGTTTCATTCTTGACACCATTCCATGACAAAGCTGCAGTAAAAATTGCATCTTTAATGGTAAATTTGGCTTGAAAACACTGGACACAGAACCAACCAATGTTTAGATAAATTAGCCTCTGTACTTGCATTTAAAATTTTGAATGAATCCTTGGTCCATGGGTTGAATTGAAGGCGTGACATTTGGGGGAAGGTACATGACAGAAATATTACCAGATGTAAGTTCATTGGCAGAGAGATGTGCCTTACAATAGTCTAGCTAAAGAACGGCTTTTGTGTCTTCTGGTTTTCCTAAACTTACAAAATGAGATTTTACTGATGGTACAAACTGGTGAAAAAACCAGTCCTTGAACAGTTCTGCACTCATCCAAGCATTATCTTGAGCTGCATAATGCACTGGTAGATGAGTAAGGCCCTTAAATGCTCTGGGTATTTTGTATTTGCCTATTACGAACAGTTTAAGTTTATGATCACTGGACGCATCCCTTAACAGAAGACTGTCAACTTGTCTTTATTTTATTTTAAAACCTTTGACACTTTTTTCGTCATGACCTACTAAAGGGGATTTAGGCAAACAACGCCATAACAGGCCAGTTTAATCTGCATTGTTCACCTGGAATGGACTCAAATTATATTTTTCAACGAAATATTGATAAAATATTTTAAACTCATTTGCAGCAACTTCGTCAGCAGACTGAGCTTCTCCTGAAAAATCTTAACTTTCGGAACCCATGCCTAACCTTAAATTTACATAGCCAACCAATTGAAAACGTCATTTATTCTCCTCAAGATTCAATTCTTGCTCAAAGAGTTTCACTTTTTCAATTAGCATAGGGCTGGTAACAGGTTTGTCTTTCGATTTCTTTGCTAAAAACCAAGTGTAAAGAGCGCTATCGGGATTTTCGCTTTTTGGTTTTTTTGTTTGGCTTGTTTCAACGGTTTTAGTTGTTTCCGTTTTTGGAACAAATTTTTCAAGTTTGGCTCTTTGGTTCCTTATATCGTAGATGGTTGAAGAACCAACATTATATTTTTCTATAATAGAATTACGATTTTCACCTCGATCTAATTTTGCAATGATTTCTAATTTTTGCTTAATTGTTAGGTTTACAATGCTTACGTTTCTGTGTAGGCTTCATGGTGTTCTTTTTTCCAATTTTTCACAGATGGTAAAGTATATCTAAAGAAAAAAAACTATATCAACACAATAAGTAATCAACCAGTTTAATACTGTACAGTGCAATCATACAGTACAAAATTGTGTCCACTAAAACACACTCACTTGTTAGTACGTATGTAAATACAGTACAGTGTACAATATGTAAATTAAAACAATAAAATTAACCAAGCTTCACTCACGTACGTACAGTACTTCACTACTGTATGTATATATGAGTTTTGTATATAAACAAAACCACTGACTAAAAAAAAAAAAAATGGCGTGGCGTTCGCGCTCCACTGTGCTGCAGACGCAGAGTGAAGTACATGCCTGGAAACGAGTGGATCTGAGATTTGCCGAGCAGTCACAATAGTTAGACTACTCAAATTTACCGCTCAGAGCGTGACGCTTTGTGGCTTTTGAGTGTCAGCGGTAGTTGTCGAGTTGCTCACTTTACAATGTTCATTGTGAAGCTAATTCTACAATTTGAGTCCATTGCCGTTGATGCCGGATTATAGACAATTGCGGACCATAGAATGCCGGATTAAGGAGGTTTTACTGTATCACAAACACTTAAGTAGTCAGTTGGACTAAGTTCATATTTGTTGCTTTGGTTTGTATTATCGCAGCACACTAATATTCCAATCTATATTATAATTAAATTTATTATTAAAACGTCACACTGATTAGAAATAGTAAATTTCATTTGACTCAAGAGATCACCAACCTGGACAGCAACGTTTAGGAATAGGAATATGAACAAATATTGACATAGATCAAACAAAGTATGTAAATTCATTTCTGAAATGCTTAGAAAGAAATAATACACAAACATCTTTTTAATGGACTAATAATGATAAAACAAATTAAAGCAAAAATTGGTTTGGTTGAAAACTTAAAATACCAACTCTGCATGCAGTGTTTTTTTAATCACTATGTACGTTGATGCATACTTAAAAAACTTTTTGGTATTTATTATGATTTGTATTTATTATGGTTAATAAAAATTAATAAAAATAAGTATTTATTATGGTATTTTATTATCATTTTATTTATTATTACTTTTTGGTATTTATTATCATGGTTAATAAATAAAACTTCATTTTCATGGGTAATAAATAAAAATTTCATTGCTGATGTTTATAAAACTTTAAAATATTTGAACTCTTTTTATGGTGGTTCATGTAAAATTTTTGAAACTATTTTATGTTATTAATCTTAAACGGCCCAAAAAGGTCCAAAATGTTTTAAGGTGGATTTTTTCAGCTTGGGCTTCATCATACAAACCATTATTGAATATAAATAATTTGATTTAATTTTCATAAACAATAATTGTTTTCTTAATTCTCTATTAATGCAGTTATATAATGAAGTAACTTTTTCTTTGATTAAAATTTGTCACTTATAGCTTGAATTTGATAGATTGTACAATTAAACTGACAATTAGAACTAACTTGTCACGGTTTTTTATTAATACTTAGTGCATAAATTGTACTATATAATCTTAGTTAACTTGGTTTGGATAAAATCGCCAATATTAAGCACATAATATTCAACAATCTAAACAATCTTGAATTATTGATATTTTTCTTGTTTGGCTGGCTGCACAGTACAATCTTGATCATCTAACCCAATCTTGTCGGTATTAAGTAATTCGGTTATATACGACATGAGAATTATACATTTTGAAATGTTGTGCAAATTTTACTCTGTTATCATTGAGAACATCATATAAATAACAATAATGAACAATCAAATGCTATAAATTAACTTTAAACATAAAGCTTTAAAATAAAAAGTACTTTGACTGTTTCGAAGGCCTATATAGAGTTGTTATTTTTTGTTTACCATAAACCTTTTTGGCTTTTTTAATATTTATTACAGTTGTTCATTAGCTAACAAAAATATCTTTATTCAAAAAACAAGCTATTCAAAATATCTTTATGGAAATACTTACAAAAATGTGGTTTCTTTCATTAGATTTAACACAGGTCAAAATATTAATTATTCTTTCTGTCATGACCTGAATTAAAATTGAATATATCATATCCATATAGGGGTTACTGAATAGAAAACATTTTAACACACTAGTAATGTTTGATCAGAAAATAAATTTAAAAACTTAGGAACCCCACAGATTAATAAAGAAAAGATCAGTTACTACCCCAAGATTAGTTATTATCAAATACTTAGCCACTCAAAAATTAATTTTAAATTTTATTCAATACCTACTGTTTATTTTTTATGGATAAAAAAGTATTTTTTTGAATTTTTAAGGTTGCCTTATGTAATGTATGTTGTAAATACTGTATAAGGAAATCAGAAGATTTAATTAATTATAGTTGATATGTGATCAGTAGTATTTCTGAATATTAGTATCCCCCTCAACAAGTCACTTGATGATTATGTCAAGCAAGCCTTTTATGAATTTTTTGATGACATAAATGTCTTAAGGTTTTGTATATTAGACTCGTACATTGTAAAGGCTTGCTCTTTGAGGAATAAGTTTTATTGTAGTTGGTTCCTACCCATTCTAAAATAAACATGTTAAGAGAGAAGCTCGTTACTTTGAACATCCCTAATTAAATGAAGTTTAAATTAACTTGACCTTGTTCAAAATACATAGCCTTTATACTAGCAAACACATTTATGATGACTTAATTAAAATTATGTTTGCTTAATAATTAGCAAATGTTGTAAAATAATTAAAAAAATAAGTTAATTTAAATTAATGTTAAATATCTAAGTAAATAAATCTATTACGCTTCAGACAATGCAAAACTGTAATAGTAATTAGTACCGATGATCGATGCAATCAGTATTGATTCATCTGCAAAAAGGGTTGTACAGAGTAATTAACTGTGCTGTTTTGTAAAACATAATATTATATTAGCATCATGTATAACCCTGGTAAAAAAGTTACAATAAACCCAAATATTTGTACTGGAAATACAACTATTGTCTGTAGCTCTCTCCTTGTATAATATAAATAAGAATCCTAACTCTTATGTAGATAGTTATTTTTGAAAATAATGGAATCAATTTCTATTGAATATTACCATTAAAATCTTGTCTTTTAGTTGAAATATAAATGTTTACTAGAAGTTACTAGATCCTGAAACACCTGTCCTAAAACATAACTTGTGCGTAGGGATACGTGTTACACATCATAAACTCCTGCTATATTGTTGGTTACTAACTTGATCATACTACTTGATCATAATCAAATCGAAGGCTCTAGTGAATTTTATGATATAACAGTGAAACTATTTTTAGTAGTAGTTATTTTCCTAAATGTGCCGATTCAAATAAAGTATCATTAAATAATGAAAAGCTGATATTTTATTTTCTAAGCTTCTGACAAAATAAGGTGGTTGATTAAAATTATTTTAATTTATAAAAGCTCAGTGATTGTTCAAACAAGCTTATTAAATTTTATTTGTGGCATGATAAAAACAGTTCAAATTTGGACTTTCTACTATACTATATTTCACTAATGAGTTCAGAAACGTAATACTTTAATTTTCAATGAAAAATTTTAAGATTTTCATTTTGAAACATAGTAAAAACTTATTACTTATAAACTGCAAATCTGATAATTATCTCCTAAAAAGGTTAGAAGATTTAACTGATCAAAAAACCAAAATTTTTTGCCAGAAGTTTTAAAAGTTTTTTTAATATCTGTTTTCATTTTTTAATGCCATGATTTTAATTTTGTAATTTATTTTAGACATATAGTTTGCCAAACGAGTACAGTTCGTGAAAGCAGAAATTAATTAAAATCAAAAGTTTTACAAAAAGATTATAATTACAGCTTGAGGTCATTTGTTGTCTCTCTCTTTAGGCTTGATTCGTTCTGTGATCAGTTTTCATGGTGGCGTACTTACAACTGTTTGTGTTTCAGACAAAATAGGGAGGAAATATATTTTGTATATTAAGATGGTATAGTCCAAGGAATAAATGAACAATCCAAAATATTTATTGGCATTTTCATTACACATTCATTATACTATTATAGGTAGGTAATGGCAGTGTTAGATATTTCTTTGTTCCGAGTAGTTTTTTGGTTCTGTACATAAAGGATGTTGAAATATAAAGTTTAATGAGGCAGAATTTGTTAGGACAGAACTTACAACATTCATAGGTAGGTACCATTCATGGTAACAAATCCAGGACTGGAATATGATGGGGGTTATGGATAAAAAAGGAATAAAATGCTGATGATATAAAATTACCAGTAAAGTAACTGCAAAGAAAAGTAGATTTATTACACATAAATGGCTCAACATTCTTGAGATGAACAAATTGAAAATAATAATTAACAGAACATATTACAACATATACATCAGTGTACACATTTTTTTCTTTAAAAAAGCATTAATGTCACTTGCAAGTATGTATAGCTGGATCATAGCTTACTCACTGCATGTGAGTCAGCAACACGGAAAGAGTAAGATATGACCACCATAGATCCCTAACTTGTTTGTGTGACCAGGTGTTTAGGGCTGTTGTAGTTACTTGCAACTTTCTAACACATTAATGATCATTATTGCCTTCTTGCCTATATGGTATGGTAGCTGTTATATTATGATGATTAATGTAAGTTGACTTATACACAATATATTTTATCTCTGACAACTTTCTACTAGTTTTTTATGTGGTAGCTTTTTCTATTTTAGGTACTGTTTGCACATGATTCGGTTACCTTACAGTTACTGTTGTCGTCTGTACTCTAGTTTGTAGCTAAACTTGCAAATATTTTGTTGTTACCTGAAATAAGGACTTGCCGATTCTTTGATTATTTATTATTACATTAGTCTTAAGAGTTTGTTGTAGCCGTAGTTAAATAATTATTACTAAAACAATATAGTTAAATATAAGATACATTTTTTACCTAACTATGTAACTGAATGTGTGCTAAAATCCACTTTGTATAATTTGCATTTAGTAATTTGAAATGTAAAAAAAATATAAATAAATAAAGTGTGTACAAACCTTTTTATCACACAAAAACTTGCATATTAAAACCAGTGATAAAAGTAGAGCTCCAATCTATTCATATAGCAATTTGTGTTCAAATCTGTAAAATAAAATGTATAAATAAATAAAATTTGGTATTTTTCAGATGGGTTTCTATTAGAGACTGATGTTTTAAATTTATGTCACTGTGCACATTATCTTCTACTTTTGAATTGGTTTAGGTTGATTGGCTATTTAATTTCTATGTCCTATCTGTTATCAGGTATTGGACAGAATTGATCCAATAACATCAATAAATGTAACATAGTATAATATAAATTAAATTATAACTCATTGTAAAATGTAATAGGACATTGTACCCCATTCTATTGTGGATTTTACTTTACATTTCTTACTAAATTAACTAACCTTACTTTATTGTGCATGATTAAGAATATTACTTCCAGTGTGAGACTCAGTAATTTGTAATACGGTTTTTTGCTTATTTGTTAATTTTGCTGATAACACTAAACCCATCTCAAGCTGTTAAAAAAGTATATAAAGATCTTACATCTGGGGTGATGTAAGATGCTTCTATGTGTCAAATGAAGAAATTCAACTCGATTGTTGCTCATTGTGGGTGATGATTCTGTTTAATTCAATTACATTTATTATTAACATGTGGGCCTAATGAGACCATACCAAGTACAAGATAAGTTGGTTTTTCTGTGTGTCCAAACTTGTTAATGAGCTCTCTTTCTTTCACCTAACTAGGTTACTCTCATTAGTTCTTTGTATCTGGTTTGTATATATTCTTTTATGTCCTTATTAATTTTAAGTCAACTGAGTTTGATAGTCAGTATTTAATGTATCTTATATAATCTTAATAATCTTCCTTTCCCTTTTTTTAATTCATTCTATGTCGATGTTTCTTTTTAAAACTAAAATCTCATCCCCAAAGAGGCATTCTGGTTTAGTTACTGTAATGTATGTTGTTGACTAAGAATAAGCATTTTTTTGTTTTGAAATAATTATTTTTATTTGAAATATTTTTGTCGCATACTCTGGTAAATATGCCTGTTATAACCGTAGAGATAACTCATGTCAGTACTTGATTTTGCTTCTGACATGTTATTGCCATACAGTTAATTTTACATTCAAACTTGAGTTTTTATAAAGTAAATTTTAGTAACTTCTAAAACGTATTTTACCAAAAACTTCTTCTTTAAACTTTGTGTTGCTCTACAAAATAAAGTCCCCTGTTTTGAGTGAGAGTCACTAATTTGGGTTTTAATTTTTTTTTTTTTTTTTTTGTAATGAAAGTAATGTTATCCATTTCAATATAAGCTAACAATCATAATATTTTATCAGATAAGTAATGTCTTTTGAAAATTAAAAAAAATATTTTAAATGTTATAAATGATTCAAACATTATTTCTTTGTTTTTACTCACTTTGGCAAGGATTGTAAAATGGTTGTGGACAACAAAATAATTTCTTTTTCATATTAAGATCCATGAAGTGAAAAAGGAATCCAAAATTGGTCGGTAGCGTAGTTGGTTCAATCCCAGCTTCATGTGCTAAAGGTTCTCAGTTCGATCCAATCAGAGTCAATACATTTTGAGAAGGATCAGCTGATAATCACCGGCTGTTCATTTGTCATTGGGCTATTAATTAATGACACTTTCTAAGGAATAGTCGGCCTTAGTTTGTAACAATGACTACATTCGCTCATCTACACTCTTTCGAAATCCATATTCGCCCATATCTTGACAATCGGCGTCTTATGAATAAATAATAAAAAAAAAAAAATAAATAAAAAACAAACTTAATTATCTATCATACTTGTAGCTGTTATTTTAACTCACAATTATTTTAAATTATCAAAAATTTAATATTTAGATTATAACTTTAAATAAATGTGATCTTTAAATAATGTATTAAAGAGTTGACCATACAATCAAGCATTGACAATGTAAAACTTAATCATTTAGTAGACATTTACCACAGTTAATTGTGATTCTAACTGCACCATGGGAAATGTTAATGCCCATTTATTTATAAACATGTTAAATGTTTATTTTTGCCATTTATGTTTATTTCGTTTCAGATTCAAAAGTAGTTGTTTTAAATTTTTACATACTAAATGAGGTAGCATTGATTAAGTAAGAAACTTTCAGATATCTTTCTGTAGTTTGCTGTTGAAGTGTGATCAAATAAACACCATTCCGGATTCATAAGGTGAAAAGAAGTAGTACTGCTGTAAATTCCTGTCCGTAGTATGAAACATTTAATTCATAAAATAATTATTGAAACGTTGTGGCTGTTGAATTTGATTCAAAGATGATTGTTACAATCTCGTAACAAGAGGCCTCAAACTTGGTTGACATTCATCAAGTTTTTTTTTATAAGTCAAAAAATATCAATTAAGATGAACATACAGATTTAACTTTGAAAAGACATTTGAAAAGAATCTTCAATGTTTATAAACAATCATAGGTTTACATCTTTTAATAGTAAATGAGGATGTAGGTTTATATAGGTTGCTGTAGGAAAAACTGCAGGTGTGTTTTTACATAGTACATGTCATTCTAATCAAGAAATATGTCTAAAGATAACAAACATTGATTGCAGGAATTCTTGGATACCTTATTCCATGAGACTCCCGCTGCTTCCTGTGCAGCCATACGCCACTGTGTTCAAACCACTGCTTCCCACACCTCCCTACCACTATCACAACCAAACTTGTGACCACCTGGTTACTGCATGGTAACTCACTAAACCCTTTCCTATCATATCAACACTCCTACAACACTCAAACTAAATTGTGATATCTGTTGATAGACTTAGGCAATAAACTTTGCAATTTTTAAATTCCAAATATGTTCCAAAAGTGAGTGTCTGATTGTAACTAGTCATTTTTTATAAGATATATGTACAAATATTGTAATTAGTATTTTGTGTAACAATGTTTTCTTATGCCTCATGAGATTATACAGCAAACCATATACATTTTTATATTTAAAATTATTCTGATAACAAAAATTGCAGTCGACAGTTTACCATTTTTTGCAAATATATTTGTTTATATTTATATTGTGCTGTATACATATTACAAAAATATATTGTTATTTACACCTGGTAGATTATTTTCATTTATTTTATATGTAAAAGGTTGTATACATAAAGCAACTTGGAATTATAAGAAATTTGAGTTTCTGTATACTTTTAATATGTCAATAAAAAGAATGTAGTTAACGATAGTTATCCCCACAGATGCTTGTACTTGTAGTTCATCATTACGGTAGTTTTTGTACTTATCGGTTGTTCAACCACTATTGAATATTAATATTTTGGTTTTACTGGTGATAAAACTCATGTGTATATATATGTAAATACTGCGAACTGTAAATAATAAATTATTTTAGATATGTTTGCTTTAAATTGTTAAAACATATTTAGAAAGTGAAATTCCTTTCTGTTACCGACAACATTTGATCTCTGTTATCAAAATTTATAATTGGTCCATCAGTCATATTACTGATTGAACATAAAAATCATTCAAGGGTATATCAATACATTCTTAAACAGTGAGTCATTCTATACAATAGTTTAAAATTTATATTCCATGTGGTAATGTTAAACATATTATAATTTATGTTATGTTTATTTTTACATTTGTTTTGTTTTATGTAAATAGTTGTTATTTATATTAAAAAAAAATTTAAAAAAATAAAGTCAAAAAAATTATTCTGATGTAAATAATAAAATGGAGTATTATTACTATTTTCCTTTTCTTGCCTATTAATTAACATAACAATATTCAAGGTAACGTAACAATATATTATATTCAACACACAAGTGCTGGTGACATCGATCTGACCCATGAGTTCAATCACGTTGTGAACAAGGACAGACACTGGTTAGTTATTGGTTTGGGCTCATTTGGACTTTGTACGGAACATTTCTTCAGTAACACTGTCTAGTTTATTAGCTCGTGATTTTTTGAGAATCTTTAAATTTTTCACTCTTTCCACTCGAAAGCGAAACCTAGTAAGGCTAATGGACTTTCCTCTAGCAATGTATATGGACAGTTTCTGAAATGCATCATAATACTGTTAATAAATATAAATAATAAAGCCCAACATTCCATTTTATATGCGTCAGTAGTGTTTTAAATTTATTATTATTTAGTTTTTTCATGCTACTTTGGGAATTTTAGTATGTGTCTGTATTTTTTCACTAAGTTAAAAAGTGTTTCATAATCCAATTATGTCATGCATGTATTTAGATTCAATGTAAGATAAGGTAAACCATTTTAGTACTTATAAGTTTTTATTTTTAATGGTAAAGAATAGCAAGAGCAAAAATGCTAACTGATATACCATTAATATTATTTTTAGTGGCGGTTGTCCAATTATGGTATTGAGGAAAACTTGACTTCCCACCAGGTTTGGAATGTAAAGTAAAAAAAGTTGAAAACATTGAAGGGAAATTCAGTTTATGGAAGCCTCTGACTGTGTATCAATCAAACAACTGCAACAAAATTCCCATTTAAAAATGTTTAATGTTCTTTTTCTAAAAGATTTAAAATATATTTAGGGTAACGGGGCTAGTTTTTATACAATGCATATTTTGATTGAAAATCAGAGTGATAAATAGGTGTCCATAACTGCATCACAGAAAACCAAATAGATAATTTCATGTTAGGGAAGAAGTGGAGAAAATTTGTGATTGCCATGAGAAACAAACATGGAGCAAATGTAGAAAGTGATCATTTAACGATAAGATGAAATCCGAAACAAATATTGCTGCCACAGTTAAACAAATGGAAAGAACAGAAAATGTTATACATAGTAACTAAGAGAAACGTAGCATAAGGAGAATCCCATTATTAAGCTACAGAATAGATTTGAAGTTTTATAATTTATGCATGACTCAGTATAGAAGATCACTGGCTTAATATTGCATATCTGTATATGGATATAACAGAAAATGTAGGCATCAAGAAATAGTGGATGTCTGAGAGCAGTTAAGGATACGATGAACTTATGTAAAATAAGTGGACAAATAGATATATTAAAATACTCTACACGGAGACAGATGTAAAAATGAAGAGAAGTACATGGGCTGACATAAGAAAATTTATGTTAGCTGGCTCAAAACGCTGAAGATGCATCTAAAAAGGAGTTTTTAAAGACCTATATAACAAAAACGTACAAGTAGGAAGATTAGTTAAGAATAAAGAAAGAAAACTGCACAAGCAATAGGTAACATGAGTTCTAAAATTACCCATTGAGGTGTTGGAGGAAAGTGGAAAGATAGTAGAAAACCACACAGAAGCATACTTGGGAGTAGAGGAATAGAACAAATCTAAATCCCCAACTGAAGATGATACCAAGCAAGGTATAAAGGACCAAAAACTTCAAAACTCCTTGATGAGACAACATTGTTCCAGAGGATATAAACGCTGCACTTAACTACTGTATTAGCAAAAATACTAAAACCTTTCTTTTACAAAGTATGGAGTGACAAATTTATGTCAGGGAATACTTTGTAAAGTCTCAAAGGAGACCTAACCAAGTGCTGGAGTTGTCCTAACCTCCAGGGAGAGACACCTAACCTAGAATTGGAGAGGTGTCACATTCTTATCAATTCCAGTTAAATATTTTCAAGAATAATCTTAAACAGAATTATAGACATTGTGGACAGAAAATTGATAAGCAGGCTGGCTTTAGAACGAATTGACCATAGCTTGATCAATTAAAATTCAACAAAAATAATAATTGAACAATGAATACAATGCTTAAGTATATTTGGTCTTTAATAGTATATTTCATAACAAGAGTGAAAAGTGGGGTTTTGCATGTTCGAGACCATATGTTTGAAATGCGAGACTTGACGAGCACTTCAAATGGTCGAGAACATGCAAAACACTTTCACTCGAGTTTTGAACGATACTTTTCACTACACTACGGAATAAAAACTTATTTTTGGAATGTTAACTGTTTATTAAATTAGAAACATGTTTTAAAAACAGGTGTTGTCGACTGTGGAAAATTTTCGGTTGTAAACAATGTTACTTTCGGTAGTAAACAATAGACAGCTGTTGAAAATATGATGTTTCGCAGGTTGTAAACACATAACGAAAACAGCTGAACTCATAGTAGTGTAGTGAAAAAGACTTTATAAAAACCTTCGACTTTGTCAAAGAAATCGTACATGAATAGCATTGAAATGAATCCTTGAAAAATAACTAATCTCATTAAAGAAATGTATAAAAATATAATTGTAAAGTTATGCACTATGGAAAGCTATTTAATCCTTTCCTGGTTGTGTTGGACATTTCACCGTGAGAAACTAGAAACTGTATTTATTTCCTGAGGACTCTAGCAGAGGCTCAGGTGGCTTGCATTTGTGGATTACATGTTTCTTTACTCACATGTAATCCACAAATGCAAGGTTTAGAAAGGAAAATTGAAAGAAAAGAAATCTAATGGTTTTAAAATGTATTAAAAAACAAATTCATTGAGAATAAATGCATCTAATAATAATAGATTTGAAACAGATAGAAATAGGTTAAGTAAACATATTCCTCCATTTCTGGGAAGTGTGAGAGAAAAAAAAGGATCGTATGATGATGTTAGCATGTATCAAAAAGGTAAATGTATTTATTAACACGTTAACTGCCATGCCGACCCAATCGGGCCGGCTGACTGACGATGACAGTATTATGTTTTTCTACCAGAGAGCACTCTCAACTGCCGTCTGATGCCAATCACCCCAACTAAATGTGAAAGTAAGACACCATGCTAGATGCAGAACATTATCTTTTTGATATTCATCAGTTGGTTTTTATGAAATATGCATTGGAGTTTTGCATATTTCTGCTGACCCAATCGGGTTGGCGATAATTTAAAAAAAATAAAAACGTCTTTTTAATATAAGAAATTCAATTGTTAAGCTTTACTTTCTTAGTTATACTGTCGTATTTATATTTTAAAATATCAAATAAGCCTGTTTTACTTGTAAAGTATATATAATAGAATTCTTTTAAACAAAAACATTTCGAAGAGTTTATGATTTGCTATTTTGTGTTAATTAGAATAATACTTATATTTGGCAATAAACATGTTTATTTTACATTTCAATAAAGAATACAAATAATGAACGTAAATATAAAACAAATTATGACAGTGAAATAATCAACATTTGAAAAAATACTGCTCACCCGCCTCATGAACCATGTTTTGCAAAATAACATGCTTACAAGTCATCAACATGGCTTTATAAAAGGCAGATCTACAATGACTGCAGTGATAAATTTGGTGGAGTTTATTTTGGATCAACTTGAAGCTGGCAGCAATGCTACTGCACTGCTGCTAAATTTTAGCAAGGCATTTATTGCCTTGATCACTGTCAACTCCTTTATAAGTTGGAAGCGTTTGGAATTGTCGGGACTACAGCAAGATGGTTTAACAGTTATATGACAGGCAGGCGCCAGGTTGTTGACTTGGTACATACAGACAGTAGAACATCCAGTACAGTTAGATCTAGCCCCTTACCAATAACTAGAGGTGTGCCTCAAGGCTCAGTCCTGGGGCCCGTCCTATTTGTACTTTTTACAAATGATCTTACTGGATACTTGGAAGAATTTTCTAGTGCGGTCATGTATGCAGATGATACGGCTTTACTTCTAGCTAATAAAAATCCTGAACAGCTCAATGTTTCAGCATACATTGCAATGAATATGGCTGTCCAGTATTGCTACAACAACAACTTGGTAATAAATGAAGCTAAGACCAAACAGCTGGTCTTTAGAAGAAGGAAGGATGAAGTGGGAGCATTACCAAACATTGATAGTGTGGAGGAAGCTAAATATCTGGGGATAGTAATTGACACTGGATTGAAGTGGACATCGCATGTAGACAGCCTCTGTGGTAAATTAAGCTCTGGATTAAATCAATAAGTGACATCACAGTAACACTCACTGCATACTACGCATTATTTGAAGCACACCTCCGCTATGGTCTTATTGTTTGGGGTAAATCAAGTGCAGCAAATTTACAAAGACCCCTGGTTCTGCAGAAAAAATGTATCAGAACACTGGCAAGATTGCAACCAAGAGACAGCTGTAGGACAGCATTTGTTGACCTTTCAATCCTTACCGTCGTGTCTCTGTATATTTTAGAATCAATATTGTATGCCCACTTGAACAATTTGACCAGAGGCAGTGACATACATACAACACCCGGCGAGCAGCAGACTTTAATCTACCAGGACACCATTCAAGACTATATGAAGAGAAGCCTTCCTATATGGGTGCAAAGCTTTTCAACGCCTTACCCACAGACATAAAAAACCAAAGGAACCTCAAGAATACACTGAAAAGATGGCTCCTTCAACGCCCTTTTTACACAATTGATGAATTTTTAAACTGGAGGACTTGGAATATCAATCAATGACTGATCTGACTTGAACTATACAGTTTTAATTGTAATAATTTATTATTGTTTGTGACACATTTGCAATTCTCCATGAATTTTTAAAATAAAGAATATTGTATTGTATTGTTTACAAACTGATTTTACTTATTACTTGTGTATTTGTTTGAAGCAGTCTTTGCATAAGAAAGGTTTCTGCGGACACTGTTCACACAGTGTTGTGATTTTCTTCAGGTTTTTGGATGCCGCCCGTCCTTGTTCACTTGCCTTCTAATAGCATACTCTGCAATTCTTTCTTGCGCGTCTTTTATTTTTTCCTTCTCCAACGAATGTTGAAGTTTCACTTAGATAGTGTGACCAGTTACTCTGACTGGGTCGAGTAATAGGAATAGTACAATTCCAGAAATAGTAAAATTCTCCATTTATTCAATAACATCCCTGTCGGTCCAATCGGGTCGGCAACATTATTTTTCAACCTCACAACGTTGGAAAAAATTACTGCCGACCCGATCGGTCCACTATTACCCTCTCTTCCCCCAAAGAAATAATTGCATGGAATCGTCTTTACTACAGCTTACTATCACGCAAAAACAGTATTATACATAAGGAATGCCAAAAAAATTTGGCACTGCAGGATATACCACAAAGCTTATATGATTGCAGTTAACGTGTTAAATAAGTACTCGGTTTAGAGACATAGGGAATTAAAACCAAATATAACTCCAATATCGAGTCTGTGGCTGTAAAACTTGGAAAGTTTCCTTAGCAATCGCACGTACAGCAAGCATCAGGTATTTGTAAACTGGTGCCTGAAAAGAATTAAAACAATTTATTGACCAGAACTTATCAAATAAAGCCCTATAGGGTGCTGCTGTAGACCAACCTGTCAATATTCAGAAGTGAATAGGAAACATTTACTGCAAAGACCAATGAGCAATTAAAAACAGGCTCTGGGTTGGAATCCTCAGGGGTAGAGAAATACCAAGGAAGGGCATTTAAGGCTGAAAGCAAAGAAGCCCATATGAGTTGTGTTCACATAGCTGTGGTTCAGGCGAGCCTCACTGACCACTACAGTACTGCACTGCAATAAAAATGGACACGCACACTGACTTAGGGACAGGGAGACTCAGGTTATTGACTACACTTTACTAGCTAGTAAACTTGCAGACACTGACTGGGGGCCTGTATTAAGTTTATTTGATTTAAATCTTTGTTGTACTAAGTTTTCTATTATCATTAAAGAAGCTATTGATAACTCTAAAAAATCCTGCAATAAAATGTCTACAAGATTTAAAAAGTTAAAACCATGGATTACATCCGATTTAATTCGCTCCATCAGAGCAAGAGACTAATTAAGTAAATTAGTAAAGAAGCAACCCTTCAATATCAACTTGCGAAATTATTTTCACACTTTTAGGCATCAATTGAACAATTCTTTAAAGAATTCAAACTTAAAGCTTTCTAATCGATTCAAACTTAATCAGTTTAGTACAAATCCTAAATTATTTTGGGGGGTACTTAATGAACTATCTGGCAGGGTTGTGCGGAAAGATTCTTTCCGTATTGAAAAATATCTTCCTAATTCTTGTCTAATCTTTGAGTCAATTATTCAAGTTTCTAATGCTTGTAACTCCTTTTTCGCTTCCGTGGGGCAAAATCTGGCCAATGCTATTGATCCTGGCGGACTCCTGCGGTTGATGATAACTTATACAGGTCTGCCAGTCATTACTTTACTCACTGTTACTGAACTTGAAATCAGACGGCACGTATCTTGCATGCGAGGTAACTCAGCCCCGAGTCATGATGGGGATTCTGCCAAATTGCTTAAAGATAATATAGATTATCTTATAAAACCATTATTACATTTCGTCAATTTAAGCATTACATCTGGTTCTTTTCCTGATATTTTTAAACTAGCCAAATTAGTTCCGCTAGTTTAAAAATATCAGATAAACGTAACAGATCAAAATAATTTTCGACCCATTTCTTTGTTGAGTGTTCTAGCTAAGATCTTTGAAAAAGTAGTAAAAGAACAATTAGTTTTATATATTGAAAGGTATACAGTATTAACTGAGTGTCAGTATGGATTCTGTGAGGATAAAAATATATCGGATGCCTTATTTGATATTAGTTGTAAATTAAACAATGTTCTTTCAAGTAATAAACGGACTGTTGGTTTTTTTTTTATTTCAAAAAGGCATTCTGGACATGCCTTTTTGCTAATAATATTAAATAAATTAGCTAAAGTTTGAATGGTGGGAAATGGATGACTATTTGCGGGATTGATAGCGATGTCACTAATGTTGATTACGGTGCAATTCAAGGTAGCACTCTTGGTCCTATTTTGTTCCTATATATAACATTTATAAATTAAATATTGAAGGTAAAATATAATTATTTGCTGATGATGCACTAATTTTTTTTAAGGAAATAACTGGATCGATGTTAGAGGTAACACCTTGAATGATCTCATGATAATTAAAAAATGGTTTGATCAAAATTTACTTACCATTAATATCTCTAAAACTAAATTCATGCCAATTTCACTATCTCATTTAACAGATTATAATTTGCCTAGTTTAGTAATTCACAGTTGTGGATGTAGCTTAAATTGTTACTGCATTTGTGAGTTGATTGAAAGAGTTAATTCCTATGAATATCTGGAAGTTTTTTTTTTGATTTTAGATTAAAGTGGATAGAGAATGTAAATTATCTCATTCATAGAGTTTGCAAATATATCTTTGGTTTTAGATAGCTGAGCGATACTTTGGAACCTGCTGAGATTAAGTTGGCCTATTCTGCATATGTTCAGTCTCTTTTATCCTTTGGCATAATTGCCTGAGGGGGAGCTCATAACTCTGTAATTCAGCCTCTTACCAATGTTCAGAGAATCTTCACTGTTTACAGTCCGACAGCTTTTTATTCATCACCTTCTTTCTTATACATACAAACATTTTCACACGATTTTTTCCAAAATTACTCATACGTATAGAACCCGCTATCTCAGTAATATTGGTATTAATACTATTCAGTTGACAAAACCATTTTCGAATATAAATTCATTTTATATTTTTCATATCTTATTCCGAAATATCAAATCTAAATATCAGAATCTGACAATTTTTGACTCACCATCCATGCAAATATTTATCAAACGTACCAAAGAATGGCTACTTTCTTTAGAAATGGACAAGTTAGAGACGCTTATCGTGGTCAATTACAGGGGGAGATGACCTTGACACACCCCTCTCATTGTTCATTTAACTCAACTAATTTTGCTCCTGTTTCGCATTCCGAAGTTTAGTCTCTTTTCCACTTACGTATGAGATTTGAACTCATCTGATTTATTCATGTCAAGCAAATGTAAACTCATTTCCTGTTATTATTATTTAGCTTAAATAATTTCTATTATATATACATACATGTTCAAATTTAAACTTTATTTATTTTGTAATATTGTATAGACTAAGCTTATTTTTTTGTAAACTCGTTTCATAAGCTTTTCAATATTTGTATTTTTAATATGGAAATAAACGTTATTTCATTCATTAAAAATTAAAATTTTCAAATTGATCTAATTTCTGATAGGGTGACTACATAGAGATGGGATTTGCGGAGTTGTACTCTACTAATAAAGACCTTTAATTTGATGTACTATTCGACCTATGCTCTCATTTAAGATTTCCTTCTGACTCCTTGCTGGCCATCCCCCTGAACATGAAAAAAAATTGTAGTTGTAGTTACTTCAATAAATATATTTTTACGTGTAGTTATGATGTACCAAGTTTTAATTCTTTACCTGTAATTGTTTGGAAATTATTAAGGCTGTGCAGGACTTTTCCCCCACCCCGTATAATTAGAAATTATTTAAAGCGAAAATAAGTAATAATAACAGGAGCCTACATGGGCAGATAGCCTGTACGCAGGTTCCGTTGTTGAAACATTATTTGCTTAAACATGAATATTAAATTCAGATGAGTTCAATTTACAGTTAGGTTAACATTAAGGAAAAAAAATGAAATGATTGTTATAGTCGGCGAGTCAGTAGAAGTCCTCTGAACTTCATGCCTCTGTGATATTGAAGGCGCTGATTTCTATTGAAACAGCACAAGTCATGTGTAGTACATATCATAATTAGTAATTAAGACAGGTACACTACATGACTTGTGCTGTTTGAATGGAAATCAGCGCCTTCAATGTCACAGAGGCATGAAGTTCAGAGGACTTCTCGTGACTTGCTGACTATAATGTGTATTTAACATAAGAAAAATAATCAAATGAATTTTTCATTTTACTTTGATTTTTCCGATTTGGTATAATGTCCTCAAATTCCAATTCTCAAAATCAGTTTCAGGCCTAAGGTCACTACCAAATTGTCAGTCTGGCTATTTATCAAAGTTTCAAGTTTTTCTTTAGTGAACAGGTTATTGATCTATCACGCACACAGCAAAGAAGAAAGAATCTCCAAGCCTGCTTTGGTAGTTGTTTCAGCTGTCCAATGTCATCACTAAGTCTACTTCTTAAGATGTGCTTATGCACAGCCAGGTTACAACTGAAAAGATCTGCCCATGGCTAGGAAATCCCCCTTTACCTGACTCTGTAGCAGGACCAATACTCATTGGCAAGAGGGAGTTATATGCAGCTAACAAGTAGTGAGAAAGTATGGTCTGTTTTGGTAGGCAGTTATGCATAGATACATAATTTGGGGCTTGTGTGAATGCTTCTTTTGCAGCGCTATGTATGCTGATGGTAAGAGTGACGAAGATTGTGTAAAATATATGTAGGCTAAGTTACATTTTTGATTTGTCTTTCTATATTTAAAAATTCCCCTTTCTATTATTGCTTGTTGGGCTCTATTTAAAATAAAGTTCTATTTAATTTATTTTGAATTCAATTCAATAATTCTTTATTCCTTATAGTACAGTAAATATACAGGAGTATAGAATGTACAAGAATGGCGTCAACATTGTATAGTTATAATATATCAATATTTCAACATGAAAATAAGTCATCAGACATTAATTTTCATAAAATTACACTTATAATTATTGTCCTACAAAAGTGCAAATTACTTCTCAAAAGAATATAGCGGGTTTTCTAGCAAATATTCTTTTTATTTTCTTTTGAATTTAATCTTGTTAGTTATGTCCTTTATATATTGGGGTAAGTTATTATAAAATTTACTGCCCTGATATGAAAATTTCTTTTTAAGAACTTCCAGATTGTGGTGGACAGAACCAATTCTCCTCCTATATCTTGTGTCATAAGAATGGGAGTTCCCTATTCGTGATACCAATTCCAGTGACTGATTGACAAGCATAATTGTTTCATGTATATATAGCGAATACACGGTCATGATCTTCTGTTCTATAAAATGCAATCTTACAGATGTAACATGGTCTGGATTTAAAATTATTCTAAGTGCACTCATTTGTAATCTTAATATTCTATCCAAATTATCTTTTGAAGTTGCTCCATAAATACTGATGCCACATGAGATAACTGAATAAATAAATGCAAAGTAGTCTTCAGAGTTTTTTTCAGAGCACAATTTGGAAAGTCTATATAGAGCATAAACACCTGAGCTAACATTTTTTAAGACATGATCTACATGTTTATTCCAGCTGAGATTTTCATCAATCACTAACCCTAAGAATTTTGTTTCTACTTCTTGGTATAAATGTGTATCTGCATCTATATTTAATTTTGGCGTTGGAAGTTTTTTTAATGTTTTTTTTTGTTTTGAAGTGAATGTATTTTGTTTTGTCAGGATTCAACAATTATTGACGATTATATCAAAATTCATTAAATTTATTGACAAATTTAATTCCAGTTTATTACTATCAGAATCACTTAGTTATATTATTGCCTAAATTTCCATAAATTACTTTTGATAGACCTCCTATATAAATATGAAAAGCAAAGGTCCTAAAACAGAACCTTGCGGTACTCCATTCTCAACAGACAATATGATTCCAGGCCAATAGAATATTTTATTTTATTACAGGCTTGAATGTTATGTTCAAGCATTATTAAATACAAATTTTAATATTTTGGAGACATATAAATTTTGCTAATGGTTTGATGTATGAGAGAAATTGCTAATGAGTTTTATATTCAATAAAGACGTTTTAAATTTCATTTCTGTACATCATGATAAAATTAAGTGAACAAATGAGCCCTGTATAATGTTCATATGGGAACTCTATAATCTAACTGCATTGCTTCAACTGATGAACTAGAATGTGATACAAACTTTTAAAACAAGTTACGTACAGAGCTTGTTATAAAATGTTATATCAAAAGAGGCTTCGAAACAATTGTAGAGAACATTTTTTCCTTTAGATTCTTTTTCTATCGATTCCTGTTATCATTTTCAATGTAAAAATTCCCACCCTCAAGATGGAGAGGTCACTTTTTATTGATAAGGTGTTGAAGAACACTAACCTCAAAGATGTTCTTTTTAACCTACAAATATTCCAACAACAAAAATTGTCTATGAAAAAAGGTGTAGCCACCTCTACAGGCTTACAACAAAAATAAAAAAGATGAATTTAATCAACAACAAAACAATCTTGATATAGTAAGGCTGTACTAGTATGATTGTAGTGTGTTCTAAAGTTGCTACAAAGAGTATAGCATATAAAGTTATAAGAAGATATTTATTGATTAGAAAATATTTAATGATAAAACCATTATTAACCAATAGTGAACATCTATAAAAACTGAATAAAACATTTAAACAAAGTGTATAGGCCGTTTAACTATCAACAACTTCCTAAGTAAATTTAAGTTACTTTACTAAGGATAATAATGTATTTAAAAAAATATATATACATATATATTTGTTTAAAAAATACATCAATATCCAGATTTTTTTCATTCTTAATACAGTATTATTTACACATACATGTTTTCATATAAAAATTGTAGGAATTGGTTTCATATTCATAATCAACTTGTAGGAATTGGAAACTGTGAAATGATTTCATTATGTGCAAAATTGATACATTCAGCTGATATCATAGAAGTTTGGCTGTGGCTGGCAAACGGTCTAATATGGAACAATGTCAACCTTTCTTAAACCTACCATGGATATTACAATATTGAAAATTGTTAATATTTTTTTTTACGTAGGTGGAATGTCTTTAACACTGAGTGTAGGACTCGTCCCTAAGAATAATCTTCAATTAAGGGAATACCCACTAAAACCCCTACGGGCCCTGGTGATCCACGCTAGAACTCTTTCGGATGACTTCATGACATCACTTTTCTACTTCATATTGGACACCTAGGAGTCAGTTAGGCATACTTCCTCACTTTTGGCACGTAGTACTGTATTGGCGTAGGCCACAACAGTTCTCCATGCTTCTTCGCTTTGCAGCATTGCCTCCACTATGGTGTCTGCCATAACAGGGCCCATCATGGAGACAAATCCTCTTCTCTCCCCAGTGAAGTGCCTACACGAAAAGAACGAGTGATGAACATCATCATTGTCCACCGAGCAGTACTTGCACTGAGGTGACCTGACCCCCTCCCCCCATTCAGTGCAGATACTTCCTGAAGTATCTGTGACTCGTAAGTAGCTGGTACAGGTAGAAATCAACCTCTCCGTGGCTCCGGCCGATGAGATCGTAGAGATTACCAATGAGTCCACCTCCCATCAGTACTCGGTGAAAATTGTTACTATTTTAGATACTCCTGTAAAGTAATTATTGAAAAAGTAACTAGGTGTTTTGGCTGTAATTACTTTATTGGTCATATTATTGAAAAGCAATAAATTACTTTTATTAGATAATTTGAGATTTAGTTGACATTTTCTAATAATCAGCAGTAAACTGAATTTTCACAAGAAATTAATTATAACAAATATAGCCTTTAAAATAATGTTGCCTGATATCAAGCTTTCTTTGTATTCAATGAAACATATATATAACCGTATAACTGACATGTAATGCATTAAATTACTTAAGGAATGAGATTTTCACTACGTTCACAGTTCAGTGGACTTGTTATTTCTATTATGATCAGATAATCTTGTTCTCCTTAAATCTCATTGCCTCGCCCTAAACATGTCTGAACATGAGTCTTCTGGTCACTAGAGAGGGGTTCTTACAGAGCAATCTTCTTCGATGGATTGCTCTTCTCTCTATTATTAAATTACACAATAGTAAATTTTCTTAGTAAAACACTTACAGAATGATTATTTATTAAAATATCTGTGTAAAAAAACGAGTTAAAAGATCAATATATTTATTTAATTGTAAAAAATACAGTATTCAAATGAAAAAATATAGTTTTAATATTCAATTCACTTTTACAAGAACTTTGCCGATATTCCTCCTCTCGGCAAGAGTTTTAATAGCATCAGCTACCTATAACACAAAGAACACTTTTCATTAGTAAATAATAACTTTCAATAATTTACTGAAGCAAATATATTTATATAAAGTAGTATTTTATAGTTTAAATACAGTATATAAGTTTGTAGAATAGTTGAACAATCTTAATTTTAACTTAGAGGGAAAACTCACTCGTTCTAATTTTGTGATATATTAAATAGGTTTTGAACTCTCAAATAAATGAATTCTAAATACAAACCTACTTTGCAAGGTGTATCTTCTATGACTTATATAGACAATGCAGATACTATATATACAAGCAAACTCCACTCGATACCGGTCCCAAGCCCGGCGTCTCATCTTCCCATAACCGATGAGGAGGAGGAGGGTAGGACACCTTCCCATAGCTCTCAGTGTGAGCCCGATGCTGAGAGCACTCCTATCCCATTAATTCCTTATCCTACCTAACCTTTCCAACCAAGCCAAGGCGGAACAGCGTGGGCCGAGGGCTGAATGGCTGGTGGTAGACCAGTCTATACCATGCGGACTCTGGACACCTGCCGAAATCCAGTTTCAAATAGGCTTACCCTGGCATGCGGGGCTCTGTCGGGGCTAGACCATTTATTTCCCTAGCTAATCGTGGGAATCCTATGGACCCAGATAAAACCAAAACAACAAAATCTTCTCCTAAGGACCGCATTGAGTCCTTAGGCAATGAACCGAGCATGGGAGCAGAGGGCAGCCACACTGGCCAGCCCTTGTTTTCCATTGCTCGGGCTAAATCAACGTCGGGGGGGGACATGTCTCTCTCCGATTCTAACTCCAACTTGGCTGGCTAGGGACAATGCCAAGGGTGATTCAAGCCAATCTGCACCACAGTAAGGCTGCCTCGGCAGCCCTCTGTCAGTCCATGACTGCACATAACATCGACCTGGCCCTGATTCAGGAACCTTGGTTACACAAGGGCAGAATCGCAGGACTGGCCGATGCAAAAGGTAAGATTATTTCCTCTTGTTCCACCAATAATGCTAGGACATGTATCTTGGTACGTAATGGTATGGAAGTATTTCCCCTGTTTGAGTTCTGTTCCAGGGACATCACGACAGTGAGAATGACACTGAGCACGGAGGAAGGGCATGGGGAGTTCACCGTCAGCTCTGTGTACCTTCCCTATGATGCTCAGGACCCACCCCCTTCCAGGGAACTCGAAGCCCTGGTTGATAAACAATCCATTGGGGGGCGGCACCTTCTGGTCAGCTGCGACGCCAATGCTCATCATGAAGCATGGGGATCAACCGACTCCAACAGGAGGGGTGAGTACCTATTAAACTTCATCGTATCCAATGACTTATTCATACTAAATCGGGGCAATGAACCCACATTTAAGAATAGAGTCAGAGCCAAAGTCATAGACCTGACCCTTTGCAATGCGGTCACTCTAGGCCTCATTGACAACTGGCGGGTCTCTGACGAACCTTCTCTTTCAGATCATCTGTACATTCGCTTTGATATCAAAGCTAAAATGTCAGCCTTTTTCTCTCCTCACCGAAATCCTAGGCGGACGGACTGGGAGTCCTATGCTGCGGAACTTTCGGCCATCGCGGGATTGGGTCCCGGGGGGGGTAGAGTACGAATAAGGTCTGTCGTGGAACTAGAGCAGGCGGCATCCTGTTTACAGGATGCGATCCTCGAAAGTTACCACGACAACTGTCCAATTTCAAACACACCGCCTAGACCAAAAATCGGGTGGTGGACAAAATCCCTGGAAGCTAAGAAAAGGCGCGTTAGAATGCTTTTTAATCGCTCTAAGGTGACCAATTGTCGAGAAGAGTATCGTTTAGCTCTTAACGACTACAATTCATCCATTCATGATGCCAAGAAGGCTTCATGGCAAACCTTTTGTAGGGGCATTGACTCCATCAAAGAGGCAGCCAGAATCCAGAAAATCTTGGCTAGCGAACCTATCAACCCCATGGGCAGTCTTAGAACCAGCTTAGGGGAATTGACAACTTTACCTGGTGAAATGCTCAAGCTCCTTCTGGAGTGTCACTTCCCAGGGAATATCGTTGACGATGCTCTGGAAGTCTCTGGCCCTCGAGAGACTAGCCCTATACCTAGGGCAACTCGAGAGGACTGGAGGCAAGCTAGACGTATAGTCACCGTTTCCAAAGTTAAATGGGCAATCGACAAGTTCAGCCCATTTAAATCCCCAGGAGGCGATGGCGTCTTTCCTGCATTGTTGCAGAAGGGCCCACCGAACCTCCACTTTCTACTTTGCGAAATCTTCAGGGCGAGCCTTGCCCTCGGGTATATTCCTCAGTCTTGGAGGGTTAGCAAAGTAGTCTTCATTCCTAAGCGGGGTCGTGGCGACTACACAAACGCCAAATCCTTTAGGCCAATTAGTCTTTCCTCGTTTCTGGTGAAGACCATGGAGAGACTCGTTGAATTTCACATTCGAGAAGGGGCGCTTAAAGACTCCCCTTTACATCGAAATCAACATGCGTATCTCCCGGGGAAGTCTTGTGAGTCTGCCCTCCATTGTTTGGTCAGGCACCTTGAACATTCCCTGGAGAACAAAGAAATTGCTCTAGGAGCCTTTTTGGATATTGAGGGGGCATTCAACAACACCTCATATCAGTCAATTATTCGTGCGCTGGGACAACGTGGTGTAGAGCCTACCATCTGTAGGTGGGTCGACCACATGTTACGGGGCAGAAGAATTCAATCAACCCTTCTAAGTGAGGTGGTGGAGATTTCTGCGAGCCGAGGATGCCCGCAGGGGGGAGTTCTATCACCCCTCCTGTGGGACCTGGTGGTGGACGATCTCCTAGTCAGCCTCACGGATAAGGGTATTTTCATACAGGGCTATGCGGACGATCTTGTCCTACTGGTCCGTGGCAAGTACCAGGGCACTGTTACGGACATCATGAATGACAGTCTGGAAGCAGTGAACTCCTGGTGTGTACGAGAAGGGCTTGCAATAAACCCTTCCAAACCAGTAATAGTTCCCTTCACCAGGAAAAGGGTTCAGGGCTCCTTCAGAGGCCTGGCCCTTGGTGGAGTGTCTCTGCCTGTTTCATCGTCGGTTAAGTATCTGGGAGTAATCCTTGATCAGAAACTGACATTGAACTTGCATCTTGATAAAGTCATCCGCAGAGCTAAGTGGTCCTTTGTGACCACTAGGCGCTGTGTGGGCTCTACATGGGGCCTGTCACCCCATGTCTGCCACTGGCTTTACACAGCGGTCATCAGACCACAAATTACTTACGGGGCTTTGGTCTGGTGGCCTAAGGTCAACCAGGTAACAGTCCGGGGTGGGCTTTCTAGCCTACAAAGACTTGCCTGCATGTGCATGACAGGGGCCTTTAGGTCGACCCCTTCTATTGCACTGGAGGTTCTTCTCAACCTGCCACCCCTTGATCTCTTCATTATTGGGGAGGCTCGGGCGGCGGCTTATAGGCTTCAGCTAACTGGCCACTGGAGGGGGTCCTGCACAGGTCACTCCTCAGTGACCAATCTAGTAAATGACGAGATACTCTCAATGAAGTCTGATTTTGTTGGGACTAAGCTCCTTTTCGCTAGACCCTATACTGTGGACCTCAGGTCGAGGGAGTACTGGGACGGTGTTGGTAGCCCGGTTTCTTCTCACGACCGAGTTGTGTGGTTCACAGACGGGTCTAGAATGGGCAACAGAGCTGGATTTGGCGTCTATACTGGCAACCCTAGGACCAACGCTAGCGTGAGCCTGGGAGCGTATGGCACCGTCTTCCAAGCTGAAGTCACCGCAATCCTTCATTGTGCCGCCCAGGCGGTCGAGAGAGGGGTTTGTGGGAAATACATCCGCATCCTCTCAGACAGTCAGGCGGCCTTAGGGGCTCTGGACTCCTGGAAGGTCTCGTCTGGTCTAGTCTGGGAATGCGTGGAGACCCTCAGTATCCTGGGATCAAGAAACCAGGTCTCGCTGGAATGGATCCCAGGACATAGGGGACTAGAAGGCAACAAGCAGGCCGATGCCTTGGCTAGGGAGGGGGCTCTCAAACCCTTCACTGGTCCTGAGCCGGCCTGCGGCGTTTCGATTGCAGCTGCCAAAGCAGCAATTAAAAACTGGGTCAGCGCCAGACATCTGGAAAGATGGCGGCGGTTCCCAGGGCAAAGACTCGGCAAGGTTCTTGTCAAGAAGCCCTCCCAGAAGTTGACAAAGTCACTTCTTGGACTAAACAAATCGCACGTTAGGCTGGTGGTGGGACTCATCACCGGCCACGGCAAATTCCGGAGGCATTTAAGAACGGTGGGACTCTTTGCGGAGGATCCCATCTGTCGCCTCTGTGGGGAGGACGAAGAGTCGGCAGAACACATTGTCCTGGAGTGTGAGGCTCTTGATGCCAGAAGAAGGGCACTTTTTGAAGGCTCACCTCTGGGACAGTTGGAAATTACCAATCTAGTGAAGAAGCTCCTTGACTTGGTCAAGGGCAGCCAGCTTTACGACGATTAGGCACCGGGATTGGCACAAAAAGCCTTAGGCTTCGTTGCAAGGGTTGGCTGGACCAACTATATATCCCCTTTTAAACTAAAACTAAAACTAAAAACTATATACAAGCAGAAGTGGTAAATTCTTGTAAACCTCTTTGTTTATTCACTAGGTTGTCAAGGTTAAAAGAAGCATATATGCAATATGAGGAGGAGCCAATATTCTTAGAATTACAGAGCTTTTCTGAATCTCCACTTCAAAAGTCAAACAAAGTTATTACAAAACGTCAAACATATTTTAATGTTTTTTCTTAGGTAATGAAGATTTTTTTAAAGAAATGTGATGTGAAAACTCCCTCAACCTTTTTAATTCTATTTAATTTTTTTCTCAAACATTTTAAATCACACTGTTTTGTAGTTCATTAGAATTAAAGGTTGGTTAAAGAATGTAAGGTTAAATAGAGATGTTTAAGAATTTTAAAATGGGGGAAGTAAGGTTGTTTCTATTTTATTCAGGAGGTGGGATAGGGTGGGATTTTATTCTTGAAGGTGGGATTTTTAAAAATATGTCCTAATTTTTACTGATTAAATATTAATTTTAATGTTCATTATATACAATTTTTTATATGTCCATGTCCTTAATGTCAAATTTTAATGTTCAGTTATTAACATGTCTTTTAATGTAGTTTACATATTATATATTGTAAATAAATACAAAAATACAGTCAATTAAAATAAATAAGAAAAACGTGTCCATCACACCAAACCTTGCCGAAGAGTTAGTTGATAGCACTGTCATTGGTTAATCATTTTGTTAGATTTTGCCCAATAAATAAGAGATTTATTATACCTAGAACTAATAATTTATGCTTAGGTAAAGAATGTGAATTTGTATTGTTTCTGTCAAGCTTTTGATTTGATTTTTATTTTATCCAAGTTGGGATGAATAGAACTTCAAGATTAATTTATGATGGCCTCTCCTTGGATACACTTGATATTGTTTCAATTACTAACTAAAACGTATGAGCGTTTAATTTATTGCATTGGTCTAAAAACCAGGATAGACATGTAATGTTTTAAAGCAACATAACATGGAATATCTAGTGAAAGTTTCCAACTTTAGTTAAGATTGGGAAAGTGAATTGAAAATATGATTACTAATTTTCCAAAAAAAAAGTCACTAATGATGATGTAAAAAAAGTAACATGTAAGTCTTTGACTCAGACACTCAAAATGTTTCTATTAATTACTACATTAAGTGAGATAGGACATCTACAAACTTACCTTAGAAGACAATTCCACTAAAACCATACTAGAAGTAAGCAAATACAATAGAGTTATTTGTGCACTAATTTTCTGTGCCGCTAGCACTTTTCTCAAGTGAGCAGAAAGAAGAAAGAACTGTACAACTGTCCGCATTCCACGTCATGACCCAATAATAAATAGTATTGGAAAAAAATCGATAATACATATGTAACACAAACAAATGTGTAAAATATTTATTTTACAATAAACGGCACAAATAGGGCTTTTTTGTAAAATAATTATGGCATTATAACACTTATAGGCATAATATAACAAGTTTTAGGCTTTTTTGTAAAATAATTATGGCATTATAACACTTATAGGCATAATATAACAAGTTTCATAGGTAACTGTTAATACAGAAGTTTATACACTTATTTTATTTGTAAATTTATAACAAAGCAAACTCCTTCATAGTTCACTTAAATGAATATTTAAAGTGAAATTAAAATAGTTTACTTAAAATATGAATATTTTAAGCTTATTTAATTTGCATATGTAATTTGGTAACACGTACAAATAGATAAAAAATGTTATTAGTTTTAAAACTTTATACTCTTTTGCATATTACAAATTTTAAGGCCATTGTGATTTTTGTTTGAAGTTTTTTTTTAATGTATGTTCATGCGTTTTATAAGATTTTAACTAATATCACTAAGCAAAGATAATACTGTACAAAAAAAGGGACTTATAATTAAAATGCTTGGCGCTTGATATTGTGAAGGTGACTAAAATAATTTAATTTTTGTCTTTTGGAGTCAAACTGAGCAATTAAAAAACATCATTGTGTACAGAAATCTAAATATGTCAATGGAAATATACAAAATTATAAAAATAAGCAACAATTTTGAACACTTTATGGAATCAGAGGATTGCCTCCATTACAATAAAATTTAAATTTAATTAATTTTCCTTTAAAATGAAATAAAGTTTATTGTTTAACAGTATATTTGGTAACTCATTTTCAGCAACAAATTAAGTTTATTTAAATAACTAAATATACCACAAAAGTGAATATTTACTACTGTACGTGTATGGGTAGATAGAAGGGTATATGTGTGGGTGGCTGGGAGACCTCTGTTTGTCTGTGGTAGGGTGAGCATTCAGATAATGCATGATATACTCTCTGACTATATTTTTGGACTGCAATTTTCCTTAAGGGAACATCATTTAAATTATGTATAAGGCTAAATATCTATATTTTATATATGTATGATATAATTAAAATGGAAACCTGATTGAAAGGAAACACAGCATGAATACGAGGCTTGATTGTTCCCTCCTGACAAAGACGAAATATGTATTGCACAGCCTGAGCAACAACTTCCGAAGAGGAGCCTAGTAGAGTGCCCAGGTGAAGACCACATACTGCCTTGTTCCCCACAACCAGGTCTTGCAAAGACACTGAGCTAGCCATGGCTAAGTTTTTCATAGCTTCATCTACTTTAACATTGTCCTCATGAACCACACAGTTTGCACCTGCAACATTTAGTTTTATATTATGGTTTAGAATTTTTAGTTTTGTAATGGATGTGATAAAAATTAAACACATACAGTAAACTCCCTCTCGTTCGGCCACCTTGGGTCTAGGCTCCCGGCCAAACTATAAAATGGTTGTACTAACTGAAGTTACTAAAATAAGACTGTTTTAACAACAGTAAACTTACTTTCAACTGTCATAAACATTGTAACTATTTAGGAAGTATTTACAACTGTTATTTGAAGGAGTTTCTGAGTACTACTTACACTCAAACAAATTTAAATAGGCCTATGCTCTTATTTAATGAAAACTTACCCTCAGCAATGTGCAGTAATAACACATAGTGTTTGACGGGTACAAAGATGTTGTACGAAACAATACACTAAGATGAAACTACACAGAAAAAACACAGTACAGTATAAAAGTGAATATTTATAGTACTGCAGAGTTTACATAAGCTAGCGCATATAAAAAATTAAAAGAAATGAGTTATTTTTCAGGACTTTTTCTTCAATTGCTTTCTTTCTTGCATATTCAAGCCACTTCCACAACAACATGATGTCGACTGGTGTAGAAGTAGACAGTTGCAGGGCTGCTATTCCTTACTCTCATCCTTTTCCCCATAGTTATCAATTTCTTCTTCCCATTTATGGAATTTTTACGTTATAAAATTGATTGAGCAACTTCGTCATCATTTAAAACTTCATTGTCCAACTCCTTTTCCACTCCAAAACATCTTGTTCCACCAACCTCTTCACTATGAGGCATTCACATCAACTCGTTTACAAGATACTAACTTGTTTATCTGCTTCAATTTCAAGGTTTGGCAAATCATTTTCATTCCCGTCATTTGCAACAACTTCTGGCCAAACTTTTCTTCATAACTTGATTATTGTCAAGGGCTGTATTTCACCATAGAACTTAGCCACCTTAAAAATAATATCCTTCGTGTTGATTACCTTTAACACTTGTACAAGTCAGTTTTATCACTGCTATCTAACTCATGAATAATTTCTGAAAGGAGCTTTCTGTGGTACTTCCTGAGATCCTTTCCTTGTTCACCTTAAAGCCAGGAACAGACTGGTTTTTGGCGCAGCCAATGTTTTTCATGGTAAAAGTCGGAAGTTTAATCTAGTTTTGCCTATGTTGTATACTTGTTCTGGGCTTAGGTTATTATCGGCATTAACCTTTTTCTGGTTGTTTTGTAAATTCACTTGCAGCTGCCAGGTCTGCTGATATCTTTTCACCCCACACTCTGAGAAAATGAACACAATGTCTTTGTTTCCAGCGCTAAAGCCAGCCATCACTTATCCACAAATTTCCCTTGGCCTGGAATTTTGAAGTTTAGCATGAAGGATAACTGCCTTTTCTTCTAATATAGAGCCATTAACTGGTGTTCCTCTTCTACACTCTCACATGAACCATACTCAAAGAGAACATCATCTACTAATTCATTCTTTGGTTTTTCTTTTAAAGTGCAATGAGATGCAAGATCTTTGTCCGTATCAACCTGTGTAAAAAAAAGACTATCGATTTCCCGTTTTGACTCCAATCATTCACCTTGCTTTTACGAACACCAAGATCTGTACAAATACTTTGAACCGTTTCATCTTTGTCTAGGCAGTCTAGTGCTTTCAGACGTTGGTCCATTGACACAAAAGTACGATTACATTATAATACTAACACAAAAGAGCAGCAACAAACAACAACACAACACATGCACAAACGTTCAACTCACAAAACCCATCACACGTAGGATGTGTTTGCACTTGTTTTATTACCGAAGGCTAGACAAACTGCACAGTAGCTAGACAAACATGTGTGACGCTCAGATGTCAGGTGGCCGGCCGAACCAAAAGAAGCCGAACAAAAGGGAGTCTACTGTGTGCGTGTGCATACACATCACAATCACATCAATATTGGAAATCGCCCTTGAATAGTTGAGTGGGTAGTTTAAATTATTCCCACAGTAACTAGAACAGATGGTTGGTACACAGCGAGGATGTCCAGTAGACTGTGAAGCCACATGGTCAAAATCAGCTGATTTGATTATTCTATTGAATACTGGTGACTAAATCTACCTATTACATGGAATCTTTCAACTAAATACTAAGCAAGTTATTCAACACTAATCAGGTTGAATTGTAACCACAGAAATTAAAACAAGTATTTTTGTGTTTATCTATGTTTGATGAAAATAAGTCATTATTTAGTGTTCAAACAACAATTAATAATATAAATAACACAATAAATAATAATGTAAAAAATAAATGGCAATCAAACAAAATTGAATAGTTCATTACAGTTATTTATTTTTTAAAAACTAAACTGTTGCAGAAGTTGAACACTTAAAGGTGGAAGTTAGTCACGCCCGTCAAGTAAGGAAGCTCAGTGGTGGAACGATTTTCCTCTGCTGCTGAAACCATTACATGTGCTAAATATAATACGCAGATTGCTTACTGTCCAGCCCAATTTTATTGCATATACCCAGCTATTTCAAGACATACAATACAAACAACAAAATACGGAAACTTTATAAACCAACATTACTCCCAAAGTGTGTACATAAGATTAATCGTTTTATACAAATGAGTCCATCTTAATCTATAGTTGCTTAAGGTTTTCCTATTTTGATATGTTTTAGTTCTCTAAATCTAGTTTTAATTTAAATGTAGGATAAGGTAGTACCATCTTATTCTCTATTTGCCCTATCTAAAAATCTTAAGAGACAAGTTTATCAACAGAGTTCTTCTTTTCTTAAGTCTAATAGATTGCAATCTAAATTCCACTCCAGATTCTGTTCTAATCATCTAAACCAGTTTCATACCTGTTGAAACTTTGTGTTTATTGTTTAGTAGATCAATCCAATTATTACTTTTTCGCCAGATCTTTTTGTGTATCACTGTGAATGAATTTTGACCTTGTCATTGTTACACAAGATTTAACAACATGAAGAAGTGTTTATTACCATTACAACAAAGTTGAAGTACATATAAGGAACGTATGACTTTAATAACATAATTAAGACTGGAGTCTAAACTGTTAATTAAATTATATTTCATCACTGATGACAGACATCCTAAACTGCTAGAAACTTAATCGTACTGTCATGCATTATGTTTACATAGGAAAAATGTGAGAGCCGTCTGATCACTAAGTGATCATACCATGTTGTTTGCATGTGAGATTGGTGGGGGTGGCATTGACAGAGCATTTTTAAACCTCCCCCTATGCTGTGGACAAGAGGTAGACTAAGTTCAATTATGGATGTCTTTGGTTTAATAACATTTAGTTTTATGATACCTTTGGTAAACATTAAATAGCATGACACAAAACATTCTTATAGCTACATAGGTGATATACAGTACCTGTAACAATAACATGTCCTAGAGGGCTCAGTAGGTCAATACTTTTTTGCAAGTTTTCACCTCCTATGTTATCAATGATTATATCCACTCCAGTTTTAGGGATGCTATCAACGTAGTTACTGTAAGTGAGTGGTGTGATTACACCGTTACTGACAATTTCTTTATGTTTGTTACTGGATGATGTACCAAACACAGTTACATCATTTACTACCTTAGAAGCCAGCTGCGTTGCAGCCCATCCCACACCTCCTAAAACACAAAATAAAAATTGAGCTATTGAATGAAGGTTTCACAAAGATTTACATAAAATAAACCTAACAAGATATTTTTTGATTGAGGTGTACATATTGTTATTTGACACATATTGCTTTTATATAATTTACTATTGTTATTTGAATAAATTAATAAAAAATAAGAGTTAGTAAAAGAAAATTTGCTAAGAAGTTATAATTGGAAATCTTATTAATACGTTGGTCCCAGATTAAATGGAGAGAACTTCTCAGTTTTAATTTCAGCCTCGTTTAGACCATTCTTTAGTCTAAAACCATGTCTGACTGTGAGTACAAGGAATACATACTAATCTTGCTCTCGATTCTGTTACTATTGTTATTGTGTAATGTAATTTTCTGCTGTAGCTGTCTAAGAGTGACTGCTATCAGTTTATTTATAAGATGGTTGTTTCCTTTCTTTATTGAATAACACATATGTTCTTCCTGGAGTTATTGCGTTAGTCATATCTGATTGCACTGTGTGTTAAGTTGATGACATACTTTACAATCTAGATCATGTCAACTGATTGTACTGAAGAGTTTTATTCTAAATATGTGAACCTGTCTGCTGAATATGTTTATTTCATTTTTGATGAGAGTTAATTAAGTTGCTCAAATACTCATCATAAGAGTATGATAATGAAGTACGCTCCCAGCAAATAACATATGATGACTTCACTAGCTGAAGCTCTTCACTAAATTGAAAGAAGACTTTGAACGAGTGAAGAACAGCCTAGTAACTTCAATATATATAGCACATAGTTTGTTGACAGCTACATTTAAATTATTAATTAAAAAAAAATAAAAAAGCAGTAATATATACAGTAAACTCCCGATTATCCACGTGATTGACTGGCGCGATTGCCGCGGATAATCAAATTCGTGGATAAGCCGCAAAATTGCAGATAATAGTGGTTACATGTGTGATAAGACTAAGAAATGGTCGTAGGTACTACATAAAAACTCAACAGTGTGTTTAATTGGTTTATATTATAATATAACAACATAATAATATATGATAAATGAATACAAATTAAATAAAAGAACAACGTAATAATGCATGACAAATGAGTACAAATAAAATTACAGTACGTTACATATGTTGATTTTGTTTATGTATTTTTCACCAAAAAATCTCGTGACGAGTACTGTAGCATTGCGCGATACTGGCACTCTGATAAAAGGTTGCGTGAGGCTACCTTGTTACATTTTGATGACATTTTGAAAGGTTCTGTTTTCTCTACGATCCAAAAGGCTCCGCCATCAACGCCCACGCTAGAATTACATTACAATAAAACACGTAGAGCTAGTCGTTTTTAATAACCTACTTTACTTAAAAACATATCAAATTTTTTGATTTTTTGTATATGTTGTTTTTAACATTTATTTTGGTAGATATTTTATTTACTATTTGTTCAGATTTACTGCCACGATAATCCGCAATGTGAATAAACTGCCCGCGGATAATCGGGAGTTTACTGTATTTAGAACAGCATCCAAGAGTTGTGTTATTTATTAATGAAAATAATAAATAAAAATCGCAAAGCTATATAATCTGTTATAAATAAATAACCTGTTGCAAAGCTAAATCCAATCCATCAAGCAATTTAAGATCTGCCTCACTGATTCTATATATGCTACTTAATCACTCCATAAAGGAGCACAAGGGGTAGTCTGTAACTATATAATCCATTTTTTGGATAGACTCCCCGCAATCCATAACTGATCTAGTGTCAATTTCCGTTTTTATTTCCAATAGTTACATCTGCCCACACCAGTTCAGAAGTAATTCAACAGAGTCCATTCCTATGAAGAGATTCATCCCATCTACAGGTACTGACGGATCGATAATAAAGAACTTTATCAAAACTGTTCCATGCTATGGCCCAACTAGAATTTATCTGCTCAATTGGAATGCGGTACATAGATGTGGGCTTTGAGATTTAAAGCGACTATTCCGACGTGGGAGATTCTGTGTAATGAGGGGGTTGAATTCAGTTAGAATTCAAGATTTTATTGAATTATTCAAATAGTGCCTCCTGACACCTTATCTCTGGAGGAGCTATATTGCACAGCACCAGGAGCCAAGGAAATAAATTGCCATGAGAGTACTTATAGCTATCATGACCAAATTAAATGTAACATAAATTGATTTAGTATGTACGCTATTTAGCCGAATGGGAGCACTCTATTCAGCAGCTAAATAAACTAGTGACAAAGCAGTTGTTTACAAAACATGAGTGTTGGCTCTACAAGTTGTTCCAGCAAGATGATGGTTACTTAGATGGAAGCAGCCCACTTCGGTTTTTGATTGGTTTGGATATAGCTTCTAAAATTTATAGGGGTACTTTTTTAGAGGGGTACTTGTTAGGGTTTCTTCAGTAGCTCTGAAGTCCTTGTGTTGGTAAGCTAGAGAAATAAATTTTCTAGACTTTGTGATTGGGAGGGATGTCAACAGTATACACACTGGACAAAACTGGAGCAAGTACGGACGCCGGTGGCAGACCATACTTCAGCTGCTAAATGAAGATGGCCGAGGTAATCTTTTAATAGCCTGGCACTTATCATCGACTCCAAGAGTCGCAAAAGAAAGGGACAATGTAGGAGGCTGTACAATACTTTGCTCCAAACTGTGTTATAAGCCGCTGTAACATCAAGAAAAGCTGCAGAAAACCATCAAACCAAACCTCTTTCCACATCCTCCAAACTCCCCCTCACTATTACAAACGACCCTCACAAGATAATTTATACCTGCCCCATGACAACATCACTTTTCACTGTTCCCTGTTTTCCCAATACAACTAGGCCACATAATTGATACTCCCCACTAATATCATACTTTTCCCCTACTTATAGGTAAGACCCACCCATATAAGTTCAGTGGTACTGACCCACCCATACAGTACAGTGGTACTAACCCACCCACACAAGTAGTGGTAATGACCCACCCATAAACGTTCAGTGGTATTGAACGTCATCATCAACTTCTGATATTACAACTTAAATGATGTCTGAGTTGGGATTTGGTCGCTTCGGCCAGGGCAAAAACCAGCCTGCTCAACTTGGACATTAGAATCAAGAATAGGCGCTATTCTATTGTATAACAGTCTTTTCAGCAACTTATAACAAAAACTAGAGGTGATTTAGAGTGATCACTTCCCAATAGATCAGGATTTTTGCTAGGCATCAGAAAAACTACTTTTGATCGCTTACATACTTTTAGAAAATTGCTTGTAGTTATTATCTTATTGAAGATTATTTTAATCCATTGTTTCACTATTTTACCAGCATACAACAGAAATTCTGGAAAGATACCGATAGGACTGGCCAGTTGGCTTTTTTATTTTATTCAACCTGTAAAACATATGATTGTTAGAAGGTTGGTGGGCTGACTTTGATAAGCGTTGTGTCATTTTATAACAACAGGTGCCTCATTTAGAACTAATTACCTTTAGCTATCTACAATAACCTTGTAATATTCTTGAGATTTTAATATTTCTTATATTATCTCGTATGTTACTGAATCAGTATTGGAAGTTTTGTAAACATTATTTTAATGAGCCCAAAAATAATCATGCAGTACAGTCAAATATTAAAATAACCTAAATAACTTTATTCAATTTTTATGCAGTTAAGCATAAGGAAAATTTGTAGTAATTTTGACTATGTACAACCAAAAAAGACAATAATAAGTGAAGTAAAAATATACACTAGATTTGGGTGCTACACTTTTGTACCTGGGAATAAGCAATTTAGTTGTTTTTAAGGTGATCTGTGCACCTTAGATTTAGAATTCTTGGTTGGCGTGACTGACATTGGCACTAAAAATACTGATGGATGGAATGGTTACTCATGCTGGTTCCAATTAAACTTTCACCTCATGGGTTATACTAAAATGTTACATTGGATAATCAAATTGCAATTTCATGATACCAAAAACTATAGTAAATTTTAATTAATCTCAAGTATTTCTGATAAATTAGATTCAGAAAAATTATACTTACTAAAACATCAAATATTTTCTATAAAAAATGCTATTGGAATAGTTGTAAATGTCATATATTATATTTCAACAAAAAACATCACTACATTCTAACAAATATATACATATTGTACTATTCATTACAGCTTATTAAATGTACTAATAAACTAATACTATATTCAACGCTAAATGGACGTAGTTTTGAAATATCTATTTATTTATTGTAACGAAACAAATGAACATTGCTTAGATCCAACGATGACAACTTATTGGACGAGTTTTAACTGTGTGCTGTACCAATTTAACTTGCAGAAAAGTCCAACATGGAATAAGGTCAGCATCCATCCACCATTCCCGCCTTGAATTTTATGCATAACCAAGCTACTCTATCTGTCTGCAGCAGCAGAAACAGTATTCTGCTGTCCAGATATTTAGGAGTGTTACATTTGACCAAACTGATATGTGCAAAGTACAACAAAAGGGATGCAAAAATCCGACGTTGATGGGAACAAGCCTATTTTGGATGATCAAATTTTCGGATAATACAGTTTCTTACTAAAAACTTCTTCCGGTTGATTTAGAGGCTTAAAAACAGAGAATCAGCGTTAGACACTCCAACTATTTATAGTTGGACACTGTAATCAATTCCATGATACAAAAATAAAAATTTGCTAACATAATATTGTTTGTATATACATAAGTAAGGTAAATTATATTTAGTAGGAAAGTAACAGATTATACAGAATTAGTTGTTAGAATGTATAAATATTTAATTAACGTATTTAAGCCTAAATCAACAAATTGATAATTTTTTTTTCATTTTGAAATATTTTTATCAATTATTAATCAAATCAGAAGTGAGTTCTGTACAAAGTAAAAACCAATGAAACTTAGTTATAAAAACTAGAATCTACAGTTTCCGGTGACAATCGCGTCAAGGTACTATCTACAATATTTACAAGATGACCTGACGTTTCGGCCATACTGTGATGTGGCATCCTCAGTGGCTTCTCTGATACTTCTAGAACTGTAGATTCTAGTTATGACACCGGCCGCTTAAGCCTAAGTTCTAAGATTAGTTATAAAAAGTTAAAGCTACTGAATACAAAGTACTGAGTAGTAATGAACCACTAAAAGTAATGAATATAGAAAATACATTTATCTTCATAGTCAAGGGATCATACAAGGTTTTCAATTTTGTAACCTCTATTCTCAATACAAAAGTAGCCTATGTTTTAAAAAAATACGGAAAAACTGTTATTATCTTATTAAACTCAAAATAACAAAAACATCTTATGCATTAAATATACACCTACATCTCTTAGCTTTCTTAATAACCTCATTAAGTAATTGTGTTGTAATTATTAGATTGTTGTATATTTAAAGTTTTCTTAATTGTTATATTATTTGTATATTCATTCTTAAATGTTTATTATTTATTGTTGCTGATTCATAATAGTTATCTATTGTTCAATTCAAGGAGTCTATTTATTGTTTGACATGTATCTAAGATTCTTACGAAAAAAACGTTGGCATCTTTTTACGTCTCTCATATGTAGGCTATGTCTTTCTTATATGATATGAAGATACACAAATATTCATAATAATCATTGTTGCTTATTCAAGTTTTATTGCTTGTTCTATTATCTGTTACTTTAGTCTGGAGTGTTATTTATATGTTGTTGTTTTCTCATGTGTCTCTAAAAAATACATCTTAGTTTAGAGAATTATCAAATGGATTAACAGTCTGGTATATATTTACTGCCAACCAAATCCCACTCTGGCTACTAGCCAAACTCCATACTACAGCTAAGGGTCTGCACATGTTTCCTACTGTTTGTGACTGATTAGTGGTGTGTCGGTCTCCTCGAGTGCACAAAAACCTAAGGGAAGGGCTTGTCTTTTTAGAGAAATAAAATCATAAACTTGGTTGGCTTTTTCCAAAGAAAACCAATGTTCTCAGGCTGACATTCGTTTTTACCCCCCACCCATAGCACCCTCACAGGAAGGCAGCCAGAGTAGAATTTAGTTGGTGCGACTTATGTCCATACTTGGGATTAACGATTAAAAATAATTAACAATTAAATTTAATTGTTACTTTTTCTATTAACTTTTTAACTTATTCGTTAGTTTTGATAATGTTTAACTTCTAACTTTAACTAGTTGAAAATTTGGCTAACGGTTAAAGTAACTCAGTTAGTTTTTCAAATGTGATAAAAGGTGCCATTTGGTTCGAGGAATGTGGACTGGGGAGAAAGTATCTAAAACTCAGGTCAAAGACCGATTGTTTTCCTCATCCCCCAATTGTCACCGACAAGCATGGTCACAGTTTTGAAGACGCACCCCCTCCCCTTTACTCACATTTTACTGCTTATAAATAAAAAAAGGCGGACCAAACCGGTATACCATTGTTGTGGGATTGACTTGTGTTGATTGATTGTTGGGGTTGATCATTTCACTTGACTAGTTTATGTTTAGGGGAAAAGTTGAGATAGTCATTTAGTTATCCTGTTTTAAATCAACGTGTTAGGCCTAAGCTTGTTTATCTTTCATAAACTCTAATACTGTAATTTTACCTGTTTACCCATCTATCTGTATAATTAATTAGGAAAATCAATTGCATTTTGACGTTGTTGCTGTCAATACTTGATTAATTGATCATTACATATCTAAATTGTCCTGTTCAAAAGTAGTCGGGGAAAACCATTTAAATGGTTAATCAAACCAACATTTCCTCAAACGTTTACTTTATTTTAAATTAGGCTTACTAGGTAAAATCAATTCATTATATGATATCACGCAACAGAATAAACTATCTTCAAGATTGCAGAACATATTTCAAGTAACAATTGCTATAATATTTCGTTCTGTTTTCATTATTTTGCTATCGGCACCGTCGAAAAGAAAAGATAATGATAATACTATCTTTAATATTAATAATATTATCAATGGTAATTAGTTTTGTATTTTTTTAATAATTTAGATAGTTTTTATAATTTTTAATTAACTTATTTCAGTAAGAATAAAACATGCACTCAGAACGGCAAATTCTTAAACATCTAATAAACGTAATTGCTTATCGAAAATAGTATGAATAGATCTGCTTTCACTCACTTATAGAGTGAGTATATTTTGTTCAGTTTTTGTTTACTGCTGTTCCCCATACTTTCTTATCAGTGACCCTTCCTTATCATCTCCAGCCTGATAAAAGTCGCCTGGAGTCAACATGTCATGATATTATTTGCCTTTCTTATCATCTGCGCCAATTAAAAAAAAAAAAAAATGTTTTGCTATCTGAATTTCCTATAAGATAGTTATTGATTTTTTAAAGTATAGCTTAAAAATGTAAAACTTTAATTTCAAAGACTTATGTCAGTTTTTGTTAATAATTTTAGAAATTAAATTAAATATTTAATTTTTAAGATTTCGGACAGTTATATAAAAAAAATTACTGTAGAAATTGCTATAGTCTAATTAATAGTATTGTATAATAATGTATTATAAATAGGCCTATTTATCTAAGATATTATAAATGATAAAAGAAAATACAGGTTAAGTATTTGTTTATGTATATTTTACTGTACCAAAACTAACTTTTAACTTTCAATTTCAGTTAATTTTCTAATAATTTAACTTTAATCAGTTATTTTCAATTTATTCTAACTATTAACTTCAATTAGTTACTTTTTTAGAGTATTAACTTTAACTTTATTCAGTTAAAGAAAATCATTAACTTTCCCAAGTATGCTTATATCCTTCATGTCTGCCGAGCATGCCTATATATATTGACGATCGGCGTCTTAAGAATAAATAAAAAAAGCTATATGCAGACATGCATGTCTGGACAGGAAATTGTTTATTGGTAATATATTATTATTTATTAAACAATCATTCATTTTACAAAGCATTTTGTATATATGCTTAGTTAATAATTGTTAAAGGAAATGCAAAGATACTAAAAAAGTGTGTATATTTTGAAAAGACTGGCTGATGAAAACAACATTCTGTAATTGTGTAAAATAAATATAAATTTATTTCTTGCATTCCGCACATATAAATAATTGTATATACATATGGGATATTGTAATTATATTTTGTTGTACCCTTGAATTACTTTGAATAGAGATTTTTTAAATTTTTTAACTGAACTGAATATAAGAATTGAATAGAAAATGTACCTGCAGCCGAATGAATTAAGACTGATTGTCCTGGTTGCAAGTGACCAAACTTAATTAAAGCAAAGTATGCTGTGAGATAGTTGGCCAGAAGTGCACAAGCAGTTTTACTGCATACATCCTTTGGAATTTTATGGCATTCAGTTTGATCTACGATCACTGTGTTCCTGAGCAATCCAGTATCAGGTTTGTAGCAGGCTATTCGTTCTCCTACCTACAACCAACAGCACTGTATAACACGTTGCCAAGTACACTAGGGACACAATAATTCAACTGTCTCGTTCCGGACAGTCCCAATTTTGGATACAATTACTGTATTAATGTACGTTAAGCCAACCTATAATAAACAAAAGTTAATTTATTTAAGATTTATAATGCTTCAAGTACACTAGGCTCCCGTTTAACCGAATTTGATGGGATCACAGCAATTCGGTTAAATGAAAATTCGGTTAAAACGGAGTACATTAAAAAACGTGTGTTAAGCGTATAGAACGCCTGTAGTCCCATGAAACTATATCGGGAAAGCATACCCGTGTGTGTATCTAAAATAATATTCCCTACATGAATCACTTATGACTTGATAAAGGGATTGTTATTTCAATTCAGATACAACTAGTAAGAATATAATTTTATGAAACAATAAAATCATAAACCGATGAATTTGTATTTAAATGATTTAATAAATTGGATATAGTAGAGAGACTAAATATTTGTAACAGATAATTTACTGCTTTATTAAGAATATTTTATGGAATTCAAAACAAAACATTATGAACAATTTTTGGTTCACAAAGGTTTTAAAAATGAAAGCACAACACACAAAGCTAATAGACAAATGAGCCGTGATGAGACTTTCGGTTATGATCTGTTCATTTGACCCAGATATCAAAAAGACCTGTTCAAGTTCTGACCAAGATTACCGACACCAAGATCCGATGACCCAACTAAACAAATCTATGCTCTTATTCAAGACAGAACCGCTGACCGAGACCTTAACGAACGAGAACCGAACAAATCAGACCAAGAATGTTAACAATAAATGGTCTGGTTCAAGACAGAACCACTAATTTGGACCCACTGATCAAGACCCGAACGAACGAAAACCGAATGAGGCTATAATCCTTTGTTTGTTCACGTTGGTAAAATCGTTAATTTAATGGGTATTAGTCATTTTACTGACCCAAACCCATTGATCCGGATCACTGTAAAGAGCCAAACCTCTAAGGAGTAGTGAACACTGACAGACAAACGGAAGCAAGCGAGTCAGATGATGTTTCACGAGTAGATCCGACTAAAGAACTCGTCATGTAAGTCAATGCAAGAAGTCACTGTACAGCCTCTCAACTCGCATACAGTTTATAACGCAAACTGTTTTTGAAGACTGAACTATGATATATTATTATTATAATATTCTTTGTATTAGGTGCAGTATACACATAAGCATAAATTACGAACTATACGAAGCATTTAAAGATACAGTCTAGACTCGATGTTTAAAATTAGAAATACATACAGACTGTATACATTTTATACTTGTTCTCAATTTGGTTAATCAGGTTTCAGTTAACCAAGACTCTAATGTATTTAAAAAACAAAAACGTTACTTACTACCTTATCTTAAATTTCAATTAAGATTAGACACCTCATAATGAATTAAACTATATCAGTATCAAAAGACCTTAAATAGTTACATACAGTACACTCTCGGAAGTACGGATTAATGTGTTGAACGGTAAGTCCGGATTTAAAAAAAGGTTTAATTTCCTGAAGGTTGAGATGACTCATTAGTTCTATGTATTTGACGAACAAAATGACAGAATATTCTTACATTATGTGCTTATAAAATAGTGAGCCAGTAGCGTGTCTAGGATTTGGGATGTGGGTGGGTGGGGGGGGATTATTGGAGATGTTGGGACCCTTCCGGGTCGGGGGGAGACGGTTCAAACCCTTCTGGTCAGTTCGGGAGTTCTCCCCCTCAAAATTTTAGGATTTTTTATGTTCAAATGTGATTTGAGGCTCAAAAACAGTAATTTAGTAAGAGTATTTATTAAAATGAATTGATGGGGTTTTAATTTTAACAATTTCTTATGATTTTAATTACTAATTTTCTAGTGATACGGTTTACACTAGTATATGAAATATCAAACTCAACAGATATTTTACAGAATGAATTCTTCAAGGGATTATTGGAGATGTTGGGACCCTTCCGGGTCGAGGGGAAACGGTTCAAACCCTTCTGGACAGTTCGGGAGTTCTCCCCCTCAAAATTTTAGGATTTTTTATGTTCAAATGTGATTTGAGGCTCAAAAACAGTAATTTAGTAAGAGTATTTATTAAAATGAATTGATGGGGTTTTAATTTTAACAATTTCTTATGATTTTAATTACTAATTTTCTAGTGATACGGTTTACACTAGTATATGAAATATCAAACTCAACAGATATTTTACAGAATGAATTCTTCAAGCTCTAAAACAACAGATTCAGCAAAATTTGAAAGCAATTCAATTCAAATATCTTTATTCATAAGCTGCAGGAATATATAGACAGAATAGTGTCACAATGGTATTTAATACAGACCATCACTAATCTATAGTAAAACTAAACTACAACTAAGATTATATTTGTCCAATTATTTACTGTACATAAATACATTTTTATTAAAAGTATTTAATACAAATTCAAACTAAAGCTGATTTTGTAAACAGCTGTATGTAAACATTGTAAACAGATGTATTCTGTTTAAAAAATTCTTCCATTGAATATACAGGATGACTCACGAGATATTCTTTTAAAGCTTTCTTGAATTTCTTGTCATCAGTTATGTTTTTTATTTTAGTCGGAATAAAATTAAAAGTTTTGAGGCTATATTTGAAATTTTTTTTTGAAAATTCTAAATTATGTTTTTCAACGACAATTTCTTGTGCCATAATCATGATTAACCATAGTTTGAATTCCTAATCGCAATGTAATAGAAATTGTTTCTAAAATATAAATGTTATAAACAGTTAATATGTTAAGTTCCGTAAACTTAAACCTAACCGAATTTTTACGCTTTAAATTTAGCATTACTCTAATAGCTTTTTTTTTGAAGCTTTAGGATTTTGTCCATATTAGATTTTTTAGTGGTCCCATATATACAAATTCCATAGTAAAAATGTGACTGTATTAAGGAGAAGTATATGCTTTTCAAAGTTTCCAAACTACTTATATTGGACATTTTTCTCATTGCATACAGACCAGCTCTCATTTGCCCTAGAACCGCTTCCACATGCAAGTGCCAACCCAAGTTCTGATCAATTTTTAAACCAAGAAATTTTGAGTGGCTGGTAAAACTAAGCTTATGATCCTTTATATAAATATTTGGTTCAACATTTAGATTTTATTGTTTGGTTTTGAACAGCATTAAATTAGTTTTAACTGGGTTTAGCAACAAATTTCTACCATTAAAAAAAGTGTTCAGAACATTTAAAGTGTTATTTAAATATTTTTCTATGCTTTTTATTCTTGAGTCTGAAACTATTAGATTAGTGTCATCTGCATATAAACAAAACTTACTATGATTATTGGTGGTTATATCTGGTAGGCCAGTAATGTAACACATGAAAAGTAGCGGGCCCAGAATAGAGCCTTGAGGTAGACCATAACGAATGGTTTGAAGTTTAGAGGAATATTGTTTAACAAATTTCCCATATTTATGTGAAAGTTGAACATATTGCTGACGATTACTCAAATATGAATGAAACCACCTATATTCTTTATTTTGTATTCCAAATCCATATAATATCTAACAGTTTATCGTGTGCAACACTGTCAAATGCATGTGTGAGATCCATAAAAATTCCTACTGGGCTTCTGCCCCTATCGATTTCATTAATTAGGTTTTGAACAAAATCAATCACTGCAGTAACTGTTGACTTTCCCTGTCGAAAACCATGCTGCTGTTTATCCAAAAAATCAGCTGCTCATAAACAACTTTTTCGTAGATTTTAGAGATTGAATTTAAGAGAGACACTGGTCTGTAACTATCTGGTACTGTTGCGTCTCTCTTTTTATAGATTGTGACTAGTTTTGCTACTTTTAGTTGATTAGGAAATAGACCAGACACCATAGAAGAATTAATGAGATGTACAAGGAGTGTTGTAATGTATTTTTTAGCCCTTTTAAAGACAGTGATAGGAACTTCATCGATCCCCATAGAAAATTTATCTTGAAAAGAGGATATTACTCTATCAATTTTCTTTGCATCCACCTGCTCAAAGTGAAACTTTTTATTAACAATATTACTAACAGAAGGTTTGTAAACAACATTTTGCTTTGATTTTTGTTGTAAAATATTTGGTATTATTAGTTTTTCAACTGTGGTTGTAAAAAAATTGATAAAAATGCTGCAAACCCTCATAGGATCCCCAATCAACCTTCCATCACTAACCAAAGAAATGCCCCTTATTTTATCACTTCTATTTGTTTCAGAATTAATTATGTTCCATGTACTCTTCATTAAGTTACTAGAGTTTTTTTATTTTACTATCAAAAAATTCTTTTTTAGTTTTATTAATTTTATTTTTCAAAATTTTCTTTTTATTTTTAACAATTTCTGCACAGTTTAAGTTGCCTGATCTTGTCAAACGTTGCAGAAAAACTAGTTCATTTTTATCTTTCTTAATTTCATCTGTAATCCACTTCTTTTGCCTAGACTTCAATGTTATTTTTACTTTTGGAAAACTTACATTATGGTAATACATAAAAATGTTATTAAAAACATCATATTAGTTCTCTAATGGAGCATAATGGACATCAGACCATGACTCCCTAGACAGGTATTTAAAAAAGTTTCAAAATTACTCTTGTCAAATTTCCTCACTTCTTTTATGGCAGTTTTATCATTAAATATTTTCCCCTAGTGCATGGGAATATGAATTATCTGTCCATCATGGTCAGATATTGCTGTTATTACTCCTTCTACTTTTATATTATTTTTATTTAAATTTGTTAAGAAGTTATCGATTGAGGATTTTGAGGTATCAGTTACCCTGGTTGGAAAGTCAACAGCATAATACATACCATATTCCCTTAAGATATGTTTAAAAGATTTTACAATCTGATCATCATCTAACACATTTATATTTATATCCCCCGCTATGATAATTTTTTTATATTTCTTATTTAAGATTTCCAAAAGTTGGTCTAATTTTTCCAAAAAGAGTTTAGTTCGGCAATGCTTTGGAGAACGATACAGGCAAACAAGCAAAAGTGATAAGTTATTGATAAGGATCTCTGAGACACAGCATTCAAATATTTTTACGGCTGATAAAGCCTCTACAGCAGGTATCACTACCTTTTTGCAGCTAATTTGGTCCCTTACTAGTATCATTACTCCCCCTCGAATTGCTTTTTTTCGGGCAAAAATAGGACGATAGTTTAAATCCCTTAATATTAAGTCTGGATAGTTCATATTCATTCAAGCTGTGTTCACAGGGTGCTATTATGTCAGGCTTTAATTCATCTAAAGTAATTTCTAATAGATCTTCCCTTGTTGGAAGGTATTGAATATTCTGGTGGTATAACATTAGATTTGATTTGGCAGTAAAACGTTTTTCTCCCCCCTTCCCCCCCCCCCATGATCTGATGTCTTTACATTCAATATTGTTTTAACATTTTGAGTGGTAGACATTATTACTTGAGAAGGAGCCAAGGCCATGCTTGTGAGTTTAAAGAGTTATTACAGTTATTATTATCGTGACTTGACAATTGCAATGAAGACTCCTCAACCAGTGCTGGTGAACATGACACACCAATACAATACTGACCAAGTTGATTTCACTTTCACTACAGTGAGTGGATTGTACGTCCCGCTTGCCTGGACCTCCTTCTCCAGATACCTGTTGCAGTTGCAGGGATAGTTTCTGGACTGCATGCTGTGACTGGGGGAGAACAGCACTCTGTGGTACCAGGTCATCTACGAAGGTGTTACTAACTGCTAGGAGGTGCACAGTTTCATCTGATCCAGTAGTACCTTCTTCACTTTTCTTTGATTGTTTAACTTGTCCTCTTTGATAAATATTCCTTACAATTGCCTTTGATATTGCATCACATAATTTGACTTTCCCAGATCTCTTGAGGTGTAACCCATGACTGGTATGGTCTGCCTTTTTCATTAAAAACTTGTTGATTGGAATTATGTAATTTGTTGTACATAGCCCCAAGATATTATATTCCATATGTTTATTAACTTCAGATATTATTTTGTTTAGTTGTAGTCTGTCATATCTTCTTGGAATACCAGGAAGCAAAATGTTTGTGTATTTTGATATTTTATCAATAAAAGAGAAATCTAGAGTCATAGGTTGGTGATCTTCAATGTCATTAGTGCCCCCCCATAACCACCACATAGTCTTTTGTGCTGAAATAACTTGTCAGTTTATCTGCATCTGAGATAACGTTTTTTAAGGTTGCATTGGGTTTTAGTACAGAGGACACACAATATGAATCTCCTAGTCGCTCGCAACAGTTGTCTACATTTACGGTCATGACTATCGGCCAGCAGCAGTACTCTGTGTTTTTTCTTAGGTGGGTTGAACCGATTTGAAGTGCGAACTTGACAAATTGGGTCTGTTTCTAATATTTCTTGCCCTTTGTCCTCACAGACTATGTCTTCCTTGCTCAGGACTGTAAATCTGTTTGAGCAAGTAATTACTTCATTTTGTACATGCCTTGAGACTCTAGATCCTATCCCTTAATGACAGAAATCCAATCTTTTGTTGGTACTGCATTCTGCTTGTTATTTTGAGGCATCAATGGTTCTTCATGATTGTTTCTAAATAATAGGGATTTCACAAGCTGCTCTGTGGCCAAAGTTCTGTTATTCAATAGATAGGCAATTTATGCTCTTTTTGTGATTAGTTCTGCACAATCAAGCTTTAAGGGTAAACTGAGATCTTGTAATGTACATTTTGAAGTTTCAGTCCCAAGCACATGTCCTATGATAAGTTCAGTCACCACAATTTAATACATACCACAATCATAACTATTTAGTTGTTGTGGCATATATTCTACCATTTCTATATTTCCCTTTTTGCCTGTGGTCTGGTTCAAAAAATTAAAGAACTTATTTGCAAGTGTCGTTGCTGATTCCAGATTATAGTTTTTCATAGAATCGTAGTAAAAAAACCTTTGGTATGTTCTTTCATAGACTAACAGACTCCAGTGGGACCCGCCCATTTCTTCTGCTAATATGTGGTCATTTGTTACATAATCCAGGTCAGAACTGTTATTTACAGGAATAAAAATAAATGTTGCTTCTTTGATATTCAGTGGATCCAAAACAAACTCAAAGTCCTCCAGCTTTTTAACGGCTTGGCAGATAACAGGATTCAAGCATATAATATCATTGATCTTTATTACATTGGTTGTTAGCAGTTCAAAGTGCTGCCTAATTACGTCATCCACAATCCAGTTAGGGCCCAACAGATTCACCATAATCTCCACATCAGCCACATATTGTTCCGTACCACCAGCTTAAAGATCACCTTCTGTGCCAACACTGTCCTCAGTATATATATTTTCTCCAGTTAAAGGGCTGTTAACAGCTGATGGAAGTTCCATGCTGCTCACTATGGTGCTATTTGCTATCTCACTAAAACCGGTATTATTTTTAATGCTTTGAAAAGTCTCCCTATTAGAAATTCCAATGTCCTGCTTTAAGTAGCTTTTGTTAAAACTTTGTTCAGCCTCTTTCAAGGCATTATTAAACTCTTTATTTCTTTGTTTGATTTGTCTCAAACGAGATTTGTTTTCTATATACAGACATAAATAATTGTCTTTAATAATTCCTGTTTCTTTTTTTATTCCATAAAAAGTCACACTATATTTTGGAATTTTTTTGCTTAAGTCCACACTATTAACTAAAGCCGGCCAATAAGGATTACCTTTTACTTTAGCAAAGACTCTATCCCTTTTTTTAAACTTGGATTGGTTATTTTTCATTATTGACATCGTAATGTTGGTTATATGTAAACCAATGTATCTACTAACAATTAGCAGTCAATTGATATTATTCATTTGGATGCAATAGTAAATATTGTTTTACAAATAGTGGCAATTTAATTCACAACATTATCAGTCATCCAATAAATATTTATACATCAGTATTGCAATAAATATTTTTTAATAAAGTTATTGTACACAATTCTTCTAAGACAAGTTATGAGATATTAATAACTGACAACTGTTAGTGTTAAAACTCAAAACTTTACCAGTTAGGCAAACATCGTGGACATAAGATATGAATGAAAGATAAGCCACCAGGGTATAAGGTCAGGGTCAAAGTTGAACTTCAAGTCACAAAGTCTCAGATGTATCAAGTTTGCTCAGGTGTTCCAGTACGTCACTTTCCTTATCAGACTGACTCTCGTAGTGCCTCATTAGTTAAAAATTCACTCTGCATTTTCTTAATTTAACTTTAAACTTATTGTAGTCAATTCACACAGAAGCTGTGAATAAGCAAAAAACAATCATATATAGTGTCCCCAATTGGCATTATTAATCCTTTGAAAAATTTCACCAGTCTCGGTCTATACAGAACTCAGCCCTACTTCATGTAAGTAAAAACTTTTCACACTAGTTATTACTATTATTTTGAAACTTTCCCCTAAAATCACTGATAAGAAAGTAAAAAAGATGTTTAAAAAGGCAACGTAAATATTTGTTACGTTGGCTTCATTTGTAGCAGTTCTAGGCCTCCCACTCTTGGGTAAATCATGAATGCTTACAGTTGCCTCAATTCGTTTGTTCAATATACCTTACCTAGATGGGTCAAGAGTTTAATGAAATCTTTTTACAAATAACTGAATAACTTTATCTCTATTTTTATTTTTTTTAACAAACTTTATAAAAGGAAAATTCATTCTTCTATTGTTAGTTTACAGTTCATTGCTACTGACAACAAATAAAAATCCAAATTTAAAAACAATAATGTAAACCTTAAAAATTGATTTTGTGATTGTATTACGGCTGAATTAAAACATATTAGCCCAGTCAATGAAGGCCCAAGAAAGGCTGATGTCGGAAGAAATTAAGAGAAAGCTCAATTTTTGCCAGTTGATAGTACACTATTATATGTACATTTTCCTAAAATCCCCTTGATGCTTTCTCCTCCAGCCACCCCTAAAATCAGAAAATGCTTGCTTTTAGGAAAGCTGTTACTTATCATAAATCCCTAAACTTAATATCAATGTAATTAAAACAAATTGTCAACAAATGTTGTCCAGTAGATAATTGCCATAAATCTGATAGTTTTTGCGAAATTTTAGGAATAAGAGTAAAAATTATAGAGGGTAGTTTTAGTTTTTACACTGTTCCTTTTTACTATATAAAAATATCTAAATATGTTTCCTCTAAAAGCTGTAGAGCATGTATTTGCAAATAAATTTATATGCATACATATACAAAAAAGTAAGCAACAGCTGAAGTTTTAATCGGGATATGCACAGCACAATTCTGGCGCCGGCAGCGCACGGAGCATGACTCTCAATATACACTCTAGGAACGTTTCCTTGTAATAAATTATATATATTAATATCCAAAAATAAGTAACTATATTGTATACATTGTAATAATACATAACAGATTTTTTATAATGTATTAACCCTTTGCACTCCGACGTCCGATATTTCGGACAATTGAGTTTATGCCAAAAACTCCGACGTCCGAAATTTCGGACGATCACTAAATGTGCCAAAAACTCCGACATCCGATTGATCGGACGTTCAAAATATATTTTTTGCTGACTTTATATACTTTCCAAATGCACTCAAATTACGATATAATAAACTTCGATAGTTATAGTTTAGCGTAGTAGTACTTTATAGTGTACTCTATGGAATATTATTTTCAGCAGTCGTTTTTTACAGCTGTTTTGGCGCGTGCGAACGACTGGGACCGACACAGTCGCATGGTTTTGCGCGGGAACCGTCAGACACACATGCTAATAAATCAATACTTCCTAGTTTGTTTGTAAATACTGTATATATATATATATATCTTTATTCATCTGTGTGTTTTCAAGTTTCTATAACATTTCATTTTATCAGCTGTTTGACAATTTTTATTATTTTACGATTTTTGACCTTGTGGCTTTAGCAACAAACATTTTATAATTAAATATATATATTTTTTGAATTTTTCATTGTTACTGATACATTATACATCATTTGAAGTTATAAAATAAATGAGAGTAGTGCTGCAGAATCAAAGTTGATCAGAGAACATAATACACTGTATATATGCAAAATTTAGAATTTGTCAAGATTTCAACAAATGCTTACCAAGGACTTATTTATAAAGTTAAGTGCATGGAATTTTGCATACAATTTTGTAATTATACAAGGAACATAATTATAAAAATGATTTACAATAGGTCAATGCAATTTTTTATAGTTATAAGGGTTCAAAGTTAACTTTTTAAAAAACATTTAGGTATACATTTTTAATAACATAAAAAAATGTATATATAAATTATTTTAATTTTTCAATTTTATTTTTTTTTTACATGCAGAATATTATAACAGAAACAACAAAACGTAAATCATAGTTCTAAGTTATAAAATAACTAAATTATGAATTTTTTATAAACCCCTTACAATATTGGCAAAATGGGCTTGGAGTTTTTCGCTAGTACTTTACTAACATGGACTGGAGTTTTTGGCACCGACCAAAATTTTTGTCCAGAGTGCAAAGGGTTAATATTTACTTCTAACATTATACTTTAATTTTATGGAAGAGAGTATTAAATATTTATTAGTAATATATTGATATTTATTGCCCGTTTTGGTTCGGGGAAGATTCGCTCTCTACCCTTGTTAAGGGTTACCACTATCCACAATCTATAGACCTAAAGTGTCTGATCTGGCAAAAAGGGCAGCTTTGAATTAATTTTCTTTTCTACAAAATATTATTTTTGTAGAAAAGAAAACAAGATAACAAATATGATTATTTTATACAAACTTATATTTGTTATCATATTCAACTCAACAGCATCAAAGACCATCCAACCACCCTTTATAAATCTTCTTTTACATATTTATCTTATCTTACGCGTTAGTTCGTTCAATGATATTTATCTCCATTTTGGGTTCATCTTAGGTTAAATAATAGGTATCGAGCTTTATTATTCATTGTAAATTATATCTTGATCGTCATATACAATGTCGGTGTTGTAGCATGACAGCCTGTTGCAGTGCTCACACATAGATGTACAATATAAGTCAAGTTTACGGCATCCACAATAGTTTCCACAAGCTCGTTTACATGTGTAAGACACTAAAAGCAATAAGTCTGTTGGTGCGAAGGTATTGCGGCTTGTTATTGGTTTATACATTTGCATTTCTCCTTTTTGTGGCTCAGTTCTCCATCCCCAATCTGTTGGTATCAAATTATTACCTAACCATCTTTGCACTTGTATGTAAACTTGAAGAATGAGCTGATGACATGCTTCGGTTGTTGGGGGGAAGGTCGAAGTTAGTTCATAATGTTGCTTTCTTAATTAATATAGAAAATTTAAGGTATCGTGCATAATTCAAGTTCTCATATCTTCCCATTTCATTTAACGCAAGAACAAACTGTCCCCATCCTTTAGTATCTGTTCTTTTTGTGCATTACTGTTCGTAAATAGGAGGGAGGGCTTGTTGTTTTGCTTCTGGTGATGACTTTATCAATTCCACACCTTTTAGTTTTCCAATCCATAAAAACAAGATGTGATGTCACATCCTGTTATTGCATGTACAAACAACAACGATTCTTTAATGTCAGTTTTTCAATGTTATGTTGTATTGTCCACTCCTTGGTTTATGGAAAAACAATTTATTCTTAGGAAGCCAAAGATACTAGCTTTACTAGCAAATCACAATTCACAACCACAACTGTAGTGTAATCGTTAGTTGTTTTTAAAGCTCAGCCATTCCATTGTGAGACGGGAAAAGCGAAGCGGTATATTGTATTAAATTAATTATAAAAAAATAATATTATGCATTGAAACCTTTTGTAGTTTTTTTACCATGGCTTAAACCTTTATATAATTCACTAATCTAAAAATTGCTTTGAAAAATATTTGTCTTACAGTATTTTAAAGTGCCTGACAGATGGGACGTAATTTGGACAGTATGAAAATATTGATAAACTTTGCCTAAATTTTCTGTGAACTATGCGATAATTCACTTTAAAAGCAATACTGTAAGTCTAGTAAAGTTGGTTTCTGGTGTCATGTGCTTTATATTCAGTTTTACAACTCTATACTACAACAACAAAAATTAAAATCTCGCAATTGATGTGTGACAGATGGGATGTGACGGACAGGAAAAAATGTTACTTGTATATACAACATCAAATAATTGCTCAATATTTTTTTTATTCTTGAACACTTTATCACTGCTAAATAATGTATTTACAACTAAAACCTGTTAAATTTGAATATAAATCTTTACTAGAAGGGGTTTTCATTGTGTAGTTTGATTGGCTTTGCAAACTTGTAATAATTATATTTCAAAATTCTTTTACTTCTGGCTCCTCAAAGATCCAAGAATTTCTTAAAAAGACATTACGTAGGCTTTGGAAGTATCTATTTCAAATAGTTTGTTCTTGGTTTTGGTCTTCTGTATTAGCCTCATAAACAAAACCTCCACGTTGTTGTCTTCTTCAACGCTTCCTTGCGTAATGGCTAAATAAAATACTTATAAGCTTTCTTTCACTAACACATTCTACTAATATGAACTGACCAGCTTGTATCTCTTTTTTTGTTAATTGATTTATTCTTTAAATATGAATACTCCTCGTCTTATAAACTAAATACGTCTTAATATTGACCCTGCACTTGTAGAACCGATTTTAACTAACTTTTCTTTGTCTTTAGCTCCTGATATTCGCTTTCTCTCTGCGTCTCTCTTCAAACTGTCCTCCCAGATCTCTTAAAGTTTTTTCTGAAGAGTTAAGTGAACAAGATGCGTATGCTATAGGCCTTTCAATTCCTTCTATAACATGGCTGAGTACTGCTGAGATTCCTGTGGGACTAGCATCTGTAGACAGGATTTTTAGTTAAAGGTAATTTAGGATCAAAAGCTACAAGGACTCAATCTTTTTTTTCAAAAAAATCTCGATTTTTGAAGCTATAAAGCTCTTCTTTGAGTTTCAAAACCGATTTCCAAAACCAACGTTCACCTTTTCGCAGTAAACAACTTAGAGGATATGTCATTGTTCATAGATTTGAGATGAATCGAGCATAGTAGGTCACAAGTGTACCGGGTCGTTTGACCGGTACAATTTTGGTTACTTATCGTTGTGGTTTGCCAGGCTGCCTGAGATTGCTTTTACGCTGTCGATTAGTTTACTTTCGTGGCCGTTGGCTCGGACTCTGTCGTTCCGTGATTCCGGCTCTCGGTCTGTCGGGTTGGCCTGTCCTTTGACCTGTTTTCTTCTGCCAATGTACACTACACTCATGACTGGCTAAAAGCTCTTAAACTCCAGGGTCCTTGAGGGTGACGTTGAACCCTCAGCCTGCTGTCCGGACGAAGTACTGCCATCTACACTGTGCTAGCCTGGCCTGAGGACCATGTATAGAGCCAAGTTGCGACCCTGCTGCCCTACCTACATCTTTGGGTAGGATTCTTCTGTCCTCAGGTCAGTGCGTTCCATGTTATTCCCGGCGGCTGAGCTGGGGGGTGGTAATTTATTTAAAATTAAAAAAGAAGATATTCTCCACTAGGCCACGCCCTAAAAAAAACTTAACAGTGTAAAATAAGGAACACAGCCATGGAACTTATATATATTTATATTTTTTTAAACCTGTATGTTAAAATTTATTGTTATTAATCTTAAATTAGTTTATTTTATTGTTATATTTTTTAAATTTTGTATTTGTTAGGCCCCTACTATTAAATTATGGTATTATTTATTTTTATGTTTAGGCCTAGTGATTAAGTTTGTTTGTTTTATTTATTTCGTGAATTGTAGTATTTTGAAGTGAATTTTTTATAGAACGGTACCGTCCTATATTTTATTTTTATTTCCTTAATTTTTATATATTCATCAAACGGAGATTATTTATTAACGATTTTACTTTTCTTTAATTCGGAGCTGCCCAGGGATTCTGGCTGACTCCCTGGCCTTGGTGGAATCATGGGTGTGGGCTAAATTGCCGGATATTTGTTTTGTTACAAATTTTCTAAATTTTTCATTGTAAAGGTTTTCTCTTAGATAATGTGTTTCTAGTATTTCTGCAGATAGGCACGTCTGTTATGTAATTTTTTGGTATTTGTAGCCTTTCTTGATTTTGTGTATTTTTTGTTATTCTTGTTTATTTTTGTGCATCTTGTTATTTTGAGTGTTATTTTGATATTATGGCCTTTAACGGATTTTCTTAATATTTCATTTATTTCTTTTTTAAATAAATAGTTTTTGCTCAGCTGCCGAGTTGTAATTTAACTCTCCGACTCCCAACCTATCACCTGTCTGGTTTTGAGCCATCCCCCAGTACGGCATGACTTCCAGTTTTGGTGGGGGATGGGTCTCACAAGGCCAAGAAACTTCGCATATCATCAACATGCGATATGAAGGTCATGTCATATCTTAAATTGCCTGGATTTTGCTAGGAGATTTACATATCTTATTGTGTTGAATATATTCAACACAATAAAATATTCAATTGAAAATACTCAACTTTGTCCTTAAAAAATGAACATTATTCTTGTTCAAATGAAAATCATACTCACTTAGAAGTTGCAAGCAAGAATGGAGATTTACAGCACATTCTTCAAATGTTGAACCATGTACAATAATATCATCAAAGTATGATTCAGTTCTAGGAAGATCTTATACAATTTGTGATAGTATATGATTGAACTCAGATAGTGTAGTTTATATCCCAAAGCTGAGACAATGCATACAGTAAGTCACTCAATGTGTTGAAATAGTCTGGATCATGCTACTATCTTCATCTGCTTTGAGATGTAGTTAAGCTTTATATAAGTCAAGCTTACAAAAATAATTTAAATTGCGTAAACTGTTCAATATGTCATCTTCAATAGTCATGCCTTATAGGGTGACTAGCTTTGACTAACCTTTCATTTACGCCACATTTATAATCATCACACAGTTGTACTCATTGATCTGCTTTTGGAATAACCACTAGTGGTGATCCCGTCACTAGTGGGAACTAGAGAAATTATGCCACTTGCTTCTAAAACATCAATTTCCTTATCAACACGTTCCCGAAGTAAATATGGAATTTACCGGTCTCTAGTGAAAATAGATTTTGCACTAGGTCGAACGAAGTTGAAGAAACACAATGAAATTTGGTACACATCCTATTTTCTCTTCAAAAATGTTATTGAATTTTTGGAATATATCTTCAGTAGAGTGTACACTTTGAACATTTGTTTCCATAGATGAATTCATAATTTCTTTAAAAACTTGTTTGAGCTCGATATCTAGATCTCTTATCCACCGTCATCCTAATACATGTGAATGGCCTGCAGGAACAATATTTAGTTCCCCAATAATCTCTTTTCCATTGTATTCAATATTGACAGAAATCTTTCCTTAAGGTTGAATTAAATTTCCGGAATAAGATCTAAATATAACATTAGAAGTTTGTAAAGGTTAGTTTAAATTCAATTTATTGTAATCATTTTCCGCTAATAAAGAAAACTTTGCACCTGAATCAACTTGAAAAAGTTGAGTCTTACCATTTATGGTAATATTAACAAGGTACTTGTCTGGATCTGGACTCCTTTCAAACAAATCCACAATTCACATGATTTTGAAACTGATCCTTCATTGTTTATTTCAAATGAAAATTCAAGAGTAATTTGATTTGTTTTCATTAGTGTTGTCAAGCAAACCTTAGCAACATGACCTTGTTTATTCCAAGATTCTCATTTAAATTTTTTCCTTTCTATGCGACAATCTGATTGTGTTCCTTCCACATCTAATACAAAGATGATCAATACCTTCGTAGTCAGGTATGGCATATCGCTTTCTATAAACAGACCTACTTCTAGATCTCTGTGTTTGAACTGGAAACTTTATTAGTATCATTTATATTTAAATAAGTAGTAAGTAAACTGGAACGTTGTGGAAGTTGTTTATTTTCAATTTTTGCTGCTTCAAGAGCTGTAGCTTTACTTAGTATATCATCAAATTTAGTCAGATTAGATTGCAAAATTTGTTCTTGATACCAATAATCACGAATACCTCTAAGAAATTGAGCTCTTAGTTTTCAAATCTTTCTAAATAGCAAGAAAACTTCATATTTAGAATTCAAATGGGCTATATTTGAAAAGTTTGGAACTCCTTCTTGAATTTGTTGCATAAGCTAAGTGAGCATACTCATAAATTGATTGAATTGATCTTGATTCATTATTCAAATTGAGTATTGAAGTTGTAAATAATGTTTCTTACGAAGCTGGTGATTGAAGGATTAGAAGCATTATGGAAATTAGTAATGTTCAAGAATTTCTATTAAACTAATGTTGAAAAAAGCATCCTTGTCGCCAAAAATACTGTTGTGACTATTAATAAAATAAATGCAAACACATTTTAACCCTGCAAGTGTGAGCCATCGGAATTTCCGATGGTTGGTACCTTACGGGTGTGACTCTCGGAATTTCCGACTGTCTCGTTTCGTAACCGCTATTTTATTATTATATGTCAAATTCAATTATAATCACCACCAATTGGTTAATTAGGTTCCATTTGTTATATTTAGATGTCTTTGGTTGCACATTTGACTGAATACACTCTGCTAACAGCTGATGTATTTTATACTACATTCGTCGATTTGTCAGATGTAGTCTGTGTTCCAGTTTTACTGTCACATTATTTTGTTAAAATCTAACCTAATTTTTACCGTTTTATTTCATAGTTCAGTCAAATATTGTTTATAGTGTAAATATAGTTATTGTTTTTAGAAAATGTAAATATATATATGAACACTGCAGGTTACTGGTAGGCCTGTAGCTGGCATGAATCTTAGTTATGCTTATTTTATTTTGTAATTTAATGTTTGATAAGAACATAATTCGTAATGACAGATCCTTGCAGATCAAGTGATATTCGGGATATTCTATTTCAAAGTGAGATTACTGAATCTGAAGATGATACATTATTAGTGTATTGAAGGTATGGCAGCAAATGCAAAACACACAATTTTTGATTTATGTGCGAATTTACTTTTTGGAACTTATAACTTCCTATCAAGTACTGGTTTCTATAGATACCTATACATTTTTGTAATCTGCATAAAATTTTACATAATATAAAGAAACTACCAAGCTAAAATAACTATCACTGGTATTATATAAATAAGCAAAAGAAAAAATAATTTATTTATTTATATATTTATTTTGTCTCTTATACCAGATTTACAAAAATAAAGTTAACCTTCTAATATATGTACTGTCAAATGCTACATTTCAGGCTGAAAACAATGATATACAACAAGTTATACTTATACAATAATAAGGCAGCTGGAATATTAATTTAATAAACCTTTGCGAAATAACTAATTTTGCTGCCACACTGGGGGAACAACTATACCACACTTGCAGGGTTAAATAACTTTAACAAAATAGAATAACTGTATTACCATTGATTTTATACACAAATAGATTTCCCATCCGATGTTAAATGTTGAGTCTCAAAATATCAGCTGTTTTTGTGGTCCATTGTGGAGTGCTACTATAGTCTGTAATGCATGTAAATGTAACCATGTAAATGTAATGCAGTTTAAACTAGTTGTGGTTGCGGGCCTCACTACCAAAATTACAGGCACAAATATTCCTATTAGATAGAATATTGATATATTCCATATTCTATATTGAAAATAGATTGTAGGTGTACAATCAAGTGTACAACTCAAGTCATTTTTACAAGCAACCAAGTATAATAATTTTCTACACTTGAAAATCATATGTTATAATGTCATGTATTGTTTTTAAGTAAATACAAAGGCTATTAAATTATTATTAAATTGATATATATATAACAACCTAATTACAACCCATCACAAAAATTCCAACCCATTACTGACTATTGCAATAAAGCATTCCCACATTTTTATGTACCTCACAAACAGCTGTCAATTGACGAAAGTATAATTGGCACTAAATGCCAGACAAAAATGACGCAGTATCTGCCCAACAAACACCACAAGAGGTGGAGCATAAAATTTTAGGTCCTTTGTGACTCGGTGACTAATTACTGTCTCAGTTTTTACTGCTACAAAGGAAAACGTGCAAATTCTCAAGAGCAATATGAAGTGAAGGAAAAAGGGTTAGCCCATGTTGTTGTATCAAAACTTTTAGCCGTAGGCAATTATTTTTTAACAAAGATAACCATTATGATTGGTACTGTAAAGAAGGGCAGGAAACACTTCCAAATGAAATCAAAGCTAAAATTGATGTAGGTTGTTCTGTGTAATGTCAAGAAAAGAACACATCCCTCGTTGCTTTAGGCTATAGGCAAAAAAGTCACAGAAAAATCCCGTATTGTTACTGTCTTCAAGACCACAGATAAGTGATATAGATTCTGAAAGAAGGCGGCAAGTAAGAGTTACATCAAAATAAAACCTGCTATTGTACAAAGTTACTGTAAATACACGGGTGTAATTGATACGTGGGACATGATGCTTTAAACACGTATCTAGACGAGTGATGCTCAATGAAATATTGGTGTAAAGCAACATTCAACATGTTTTCAAGAATGGTTTTGAATTCATATATTCTGTATAAAACAAATTACAAAGTAATGTAAAACCCATTGAAAGATACCCTTTCATCGCAAGTATTGTTGTCAGTGTAACTGAAGAATGGCTTGGAGAGCAGCGTCTACATGAAGCAGCTTCAGTAACCAAGCGTTACTCTACCTGGGAGTAATCGGAAGACATGTTGGGTACGCACCCCTAAAGGAAAAGATTATGAAAATGGAAGAAAACGATCCAGAGCAGTTTGTTCTCAGTGCAATGAAGGCTGTCATAGAACTTGTTTTGCCAAGCACATTTGTAAATATAAAAAGTGTATTTCAAATTGTGTAAATATTTTATTGAAAATAGTGTTTTTGAACTGTATTGAAACTGTTTATCGATCCAGGAATATTCTATTTACCGATACACCCATAATACGAGTATTTATTTTAGTTTATTGTAATCTAATAGTCAGTTAGAAACTTACAAAATGTCACTAAGTACAATGCATATTTCTACAAAATGTATCATAAAAAACTTAACTTATTTATGGGAGAAATAACACAAAATTTTTTACAGATGTTACTTTATAAATGTATAATGAAATAAAATAGTTTCCCACATAAAATGGTTTTTAATTTTTTAGTTATTTGCAAAAAAAGTCAAAATAAATTAAAAAACATATAGGGTTATTGATTTAAAATTTTTTGTTTACATAAAATCCACACACACACACACACACACACACACACACACACACACACACACACACACACACACACACACACACACACACACACGCACGCACGCACGTACGCACACACGCACACACACATATATATATATATATAAGCCAAATACCACTGACTCACTGATCAATGTTTCTCAAAAACCACTAAACCTTGAGGCTGAAGTTTTGTAGGATGATTGAAATATATTGTAGGCGTGCAATAAGAAGTGATTTTGAAAAATTCTTCATAGTTCCGAAAAATTCTTTGTAGCCTTTTTTACCCCCAATGTATTTCTTATGGGAAAATCACAAAAAACTAGTATTTCTGACCTAAATTGAGGAAAATCTAGAGTAAAAGTTTCAAACATTCACAGTTCTACATGTGTAACAAACGTGCACCCTATACATGAATTTCAGCACCTTAAAAAACCTTAAAAATTTGAGGTATCGGGCCCAAAAACTGAAATTTAAAAAAATGTAAAATTGTTTAATACTGATGTTATCTACTCAAGTGGGTTATCAAATTAAAGCTATTATTCTCTTGAATCCAAATATAACATCAGATTTCAAAAAGGCTAATTAATAAGGAGCATATGCCTTCAAAACAAAATAAATTCCGAAACCAAAAAAAGGGTAGCCTAGTATTAATATGAATGAATGTTTTATTTCCAATTTGATACACGAAAATAATATTAATATAATACATACAAGAAAATAAATCAAATAAAACAGTTATAAAGAAATATTCTGTTAGGAAATAAGCCTACATGGGCATTAAAGCCTGTGCGTAGGCTCAGTTGTGCATCAGTTATAAATAATTAACACAAAAATGTATTAACAAATTTTGGAAGAAACTTGCTAGTAATTATTTTAATAAATTTAAAAAATCAATTATACTAATTAATAATGGAAAACAGTTTTGAAATTTCAAAAATAAATAATAAAAACCATGAGTTTGACACATCAGCCAATCAAGGAGGAAAAAGCTGAGCATTATTTTGATACATATGGCTTAAAACTTAGTTGTGGTGTAATTGAGGTGACTGAATAAGACTATCAGTGCAGCTGCAACAAGACAACAAATGAAGCTGGAGTGTAGGAAGTTCTGTACAAAGTAATCAGTATTGTCCACAGGTCAGGTCCGCCAATAATCCACAGAAATAAGGTGTTCTGACTCTTCAATGCTTAACTTAAGAAGCCATTCTCTAACTCTTTTTTTAAATTAACAATGAAGGAGAATCTTTAAATTTAAAATCTTCATGATAAGTGCTAATATTTCTGTGTAAGATATTTGATATATAGCAAGGATTAGTGGTTGAATAGTGCAATCTCAACTGTAAGGAACTAACACTAATCCGCTGAGCATATCTTATATTATAAGAATGGGAAATATCAGAAAATAAATTATTAAAATTTTAAAATATTTATGTTTTAATAAAGAGTTTACGGATTGTTAAAATTGAAATTTCTTGAGAGTGCCTCATTAGTGACACCCATCCCCCACCCAAAACTGGAAGTCGTGCCAACTGGGGGATGGCTCAATAAAAATTATATACCACTAACATTGAACATAAAACAAAATATAATAAAGAAATGAATGGTAAAATAGTAACCTTGATCACATGGGCTCGAACCTAGTTTGACAAACATCTAGACCAAGAACACAAATCTAACAATACACTGAAAATAACAAATAAGCCCGATTATTATTATTATTTAAACAGAATATTTTCACCAAAAGGGTGTTTAGATATTTGAAATTACAAAAATGAACACTTAAGTTTAAGAGTCTCTTAGCCAGACAACATGTCGTGAGCAGAGGCAGCCGAGGACAGGTCAACCCGACAGACCGAGAGCTGAAATCACGGAACGACAGAGTTTGAGCCAACGGCCACAAAGGTAAACAAATCGCAGTGCACGAGCGATCTCAGGCAGCCTGGCAAACCACGACGACAAGTAACAAAATGTACCGGTCAAACGACCCGGTACACTAGGAAAGCGAGACCTTTTGTTAAATGCTATTTTTAAAATTCTCTTTTGAGCTATAAATAGTGGTTGGAGCACAGAACAACTCACACCTTCCCAAGCAATAATACCTAAGGAAAGAAGTGATTGTATATAACTATAATAGGCTAATTTTATTTCAGACTTGTCTAAGATCTCACTAATCTGTCGAAAAGCAAAGAAGTATTAACAGATTTTCTTTGTTAGAAATTCAAAATGCTGAGACCAACTCAATTGAGCATGAAATATTATGCCTAAGTATTTATAAAATATTACGTTTTCAATTGACTCACACGAACATGTCCTATTGAAAAAAATCACCATAGTTATGAATTACAAGATTGTAATTATGAATAGTTCTGAAAGAAATAGGCATGAATTTAGTTTTTGATATTATATTAAGTGATCAAACGTTCTGATCAAACCATTTTTTCAGAGTTCCTAAGTCTTACAAAGCACTCCTTTGAACTTCTGCCCCACTATCTCACTGAACAAAAATGAGGGTGTCATCCGCAAACAAATATAGTTTGCCATTTAAATTGACATTACTAATATTATTGACATATATTAAAAACAATACCTGGCCAAGAGTACTACCCTGGACCACGTCATATTTTAAATTAATGGGGTCACTATTAACCCGTATAAAGACTCATATTGTTACCTATCAGTGAGATAACTATGAAACAACGCGAAGGCATTACCATGAATTAAAATAAGTTCGAGCTTAGTCAACAACTTACTTCTGTCAACTGAGTCAAATACTTTGGCTATGCCTAGAAATATTAACATTGAACGTTTCCCATTTAACTATTTAAATCTCTGGAAATATCAAACAAGGCATTATCTATGGTTTTATCACATCTGAACCCATATTGACACTCTGCTAATATTTTATTTTGATATAGGAAAGACATGAGTTGCTCCTTTACTATACGCTCCAAGATTTTAGAGAAGACGCTTAAAAGGGATATGGGGTGGAAGTTTTTCTTATCTGTATAATTATTTGCATTATATAATGGAAAAACTTTGGCTATGAGGAAACTTGCCACACGAAATGCTTAAATTAACTAGATGTATCAAAGGACGGGCTAGTATGGAAATATTTTGGTTGAGAATGTCAGCAGAAACGTCATCGAAACCAGGTGCAGTCACATGTCGTACGATGAGTGCAGTCCACTGATGCACTCGACCTGATCAAGTGCATCAGGTCGATGAGTACGACCTGAGTGCAGTCACATGCCGTACGATATCAAGTTCAGTCACAGTTTTAAACCCTTTGAGGACGACGGGCCGATCTGACGGTCCATCGCGTTTTTCCGCCGAGGACTAGCCCGCATCGGCCCGTGACATTTTTGCTGTTGAGGACGATGGGCCGATCTGACTTCCTGCCAGGACGCGCTTAGTTATTGTCGTGTAATTACTTTCGTAGTCATCAAAAACACTTTGTATGAATAAACTGTTCTAAATGAGTTGATATAAGTGTGTAAACCATTAATATATATATATATATATATTATTATATATATATATATATATATAACACTAGAAAAACTAATTATATTACAAAACTAAACATTGATAAATAACTAAAGTGAACTAAAACAACACCAGTAAATAACGTTGATTCACAACACAACTCTACTGACAGTTCTCAATTGTCGTCGACATGTACGATCAGCTGATTCATTCCTAAGAGTAACGATATTTTATATACGATACGATATATTATATATTAATGGTTTACACACTATATATATATTTCAGTTACCTTTACCGAATTAATAATGACGTAAAATATCGTTACACTTAGGAATGAATCAGCTGATTGTACATGTCGACGACAATTGAGAACTGTCAGTAGAGTTGTGTTGTGAGTCAACGTTATTTACTGGTGTTGTTTTAGTTCACTTTAGTTATTTATCAATGTTTAGTTTTGTAATATAATTAGTTTTTATAGTGTTTATAGTGTTATTATTTGAGTTTCATTTGATTATATGTAATAATGGATCGCGATAAATTACAAACTAGTGAATTGGATAGATGCCTTTATGAAACTGACTCAGACTATATAAATGATTCTTCTGGAGATTTATATGACGACAATACTGACAATGACCCTAATTACGATCCCCTTGGACCTTCAACTTCGACTCGTTTCAATAACGCCACTGTATTGAGTAACAATGATTCATCATCAGACAGTGATGCACCCAGACCAGTTTCTCCTAGGCCTAGGTTAGGTCATAGGCCTACTCCAGCCAAGCGAGGTAGAACTAATGTAGGCCTACCTGTTTCAAGGCAAGTACTTAGTAGTAGCAGTGATAGTGATGAAAATGAATCTGATAACACTGTTTGGAAAGATATCAATGAAAGTGACCCTCAAAATACTAACAATCACAATTTTGTATATTCCGAAGTTCCTGGCCCAAAACATATTCCAAATAACACAACTTCTCCATTTGATTTTTTTACTTTAGAATTACTTTAGAATTAGAACAAACTTGTTCTTTACTTTAGAATTACTACAAATCATGGCAAAAGAAACCAACAGGTATGCGGAACAGGTCATTACGCAAAAGATTAATTCTTTCTCTCCTAGAAGTAAATTTAGGTCATGGTTGCCTGTTACAGTTTCTGAAATCTGAGCCTTTATTATTGTAATTTTAAACATGGGTTTGAATCCTAAATTAAGTTTGAAGTGTTATTGGTCAAAAGTTGGGTCACAAAGAATGACATGGTTTAGCGACATGTTTTCTAGAAACATGTTTGAATGCATACTTTCTTTCTTTCATTTGGTTGATAATACTAACTTGCCAAAACCTGGTCAACCTGGTTGCTTGCTCAAATTCCAACCAATTGTAGATCATTGCAATACTATGTTTCAGCGATATTATGTTCCTAATCAACAAATTTCAATTGATGAAAGTATGATAGGCCTAAAAAATCACACAAGCTTGATGCAATACCTTCCTAACAAGCATCATCACAGGTGGGGAATCAAATTCTGGGTATTGTGTGATGTCATTACAAAATATTCTATGACATTATTTTGCTACAAAGAGGCTAAAGGCGACGAAGATAAAACTAAGCAGAAGCTATATGGACTTGGATTTACAGTTGTCAAACATCTTTTAACAGCATGCAATTTCCTCAAGAAAGGCTACCATGTTTTCATTGATAATTTTTTACAACTGTCAATTTAGCTAAATGGTTATATAAAGAAAAAACCTATGTTACATGCACGGTACGTCGTGACCGTAAGAACTTGCCTATTCAAGTGAAAGGTAAATTTCAAGTAGGTGACAAAAAGTATTTTAAAAGTAAAGAAACTATATGCCTTGCATACAGGGAGAAGTTATCTCAAAAGAAACCTGTAGTTCTTATATCTACTGATGGAATAGCTAAAGATGAGACAGTGAACAAAAAACGCAGAGTGCGAGAAATAACCGAAATGAAGCCAAGTATCATTGCTAATTATAATAAATTCATGGGCGGTATTGACTCATACGATATGATGCTATACTGTTACTTGAACGAGCATAGGCAAATGAAATATTGGAAAAAAGTTGTTTTTAATTTCATTTCAAGGATGATTTTAAATGCCTACATCCTTTATAAGGAAACATGTAAGAAGAAAAATCTGAAACCTTGCAGCCGCTCCATTACTAGTTCATTGTTGAAATAATTGAATCAGTAGCACAAAGTTGGATCCAGGAAAATGCAAGAGGTACCGCTAACGGCGGTGGCGATAATGAGTTAATGGGATCTGGTTTAGAAAAACTGCCTGAAAAAAAAGAAAGAACATGCTTTGTGTGTTCGAAAAGAGGAACTGCCCAAGGGCGTGACAGAAAGCGGTCCAGGACTGTTTGCGTAAAATGCAAAGAGGGGTGTCATCCGTTGTGTTTGGCGCGCCACAGATGCAAAACCTAAGTGTATAGCAGTCAAGTAAAAATTGTAAGTACAGTAGAACTTCGATTAACCATCACTCGTTTATCCGTCAGTCTCTGTTAACCGTCAGGGGTAAAATTTAAAATAGCGATTTTAAATACTGTGCCGTGAAGCAACTGCGCGAATACACACAAATGTCCATTGCCGTCCGGTAGCGACTGCACGTCTATTGCCGCCCGGTAGCGACTGTACTGGAGGCGTGGTCAACTGGTCACCCCCCTCCCACGCTGTCACCACACCACTACTCTAGCCATCGCCCATCAGTGTGGCAGTAGCTGTTGTAATGTTTGTGTCGTAGCGTTCTAGACATAGTGTGTGTATTGTCTGTTTCGCGAGTTTTACTGTAGTGTGACCTACTGTACTGTTAATGATTTTATTTGTTAAGTTTGTTATTAAACCATAAATTATGTCTGAAAAACGTAAACGGTTGTGCTTGGGCTTGAGCAAAAACTTGAAATTATCAAACGTCTGAAGAAGGGAGAGACAGCGACTAGCTTAGCTCAGGTTTATGGAGTTGGTAGAACAACAGTTAATGATTTGAAACGTGATTCTGAAAAAAATTGAGCAACATGTTTCAAAAATGCATGACGTGAAAGATAGGAAAACAATGAAACAAGCCAAATTCGATCAGTTAGACGATGCAATGTATGAATGGTTTGTCCAAGCTAGGTGTCAGGCATACCCCTCTCCGGCCCCATAGTAATGGCCAAAGCATCAGAGATGAACAAGAAACTACAAAATGGTGACCCAAATTTTAAAGCTAGTGTAGGCTGGCTAGATAAATTTAAATCTTGTCATGGTATTCGTCAACTGGATATTAGTGGAGAGAAGTTGAGTGCCAACAGTGCAGTTGTGGAAGAATTCAGAGAGGATTTTTTACGGCAAATTTCGAATCTGGGCTTGGTTAGAGAACAAGTGTACAATTGTGACGAGACTGGCCTAAATTGGAAAGGTTTACCTCGAAAAACATTGGCGTCCATCTCAGAGAAAACTGCCCCAGGATTTAAAATGCAAAAGGATCGCATAACCGTTATGGTTTCTGCAAATGCATCAGGTGAGCACCGATTGCCTTTGCTTGTGATAGGTAAATCCAAAAAACCACGTGCGTTCAAAAATGTAAATTTAAATGCTTTACCAGTGAACTACTACGCACAGAAGAGCGCTTGGATGGACAAAATCATATTTTATGAATGGTTTCATAAAATCTTTGTGCCGCAAGTAAAGGCTCATCTTGCAAGAAAGCAGCTGCCTAAGGAAGCGTTACTCCTTTTAGACAACGCACCGACGCATCCCCTTGCCGGTCTATAAAGTGATGACGGCAAGATAAAATGTCTCTTTCGATCAGCAAACACTACCCCTCTAATTCAACCCATGGACCAGGGGATAATAGAGAATTTGAAACGCCGTTACAGAAAAGCCTTTAGTGAAAGCGTCCTATCAACTGATGACAGCATGAGTGTTAAAGAGTTTTGGAGGAACTACACAATAAAAGATGCAATCTACAACATTGCAAGCTCATGGGATGATCTCACGGTATCAAATCTGAAGAATGGTTGGAATAAATTGTGGCCTGAACCTACTGCTAATGTTCCTGAAGAAACTCAAAGCGTCAGTGTGGATGAAAAATTGTTGAACTGTGTAATAGTGGGAGGCAAAATGAAAATCTAACAGCAGATGAAATTACAGACTGGTTGGAATGTGATCAATTGGATGGTGGCTTTCAAATGCTGAATGATGAAGAAATTATTTCTAGAGTGACTCATAACGAAGAAGAAACAAATGAAGACGATGATGAAGACTTAAGTCAGGAGCCAAAACCTACAACAAGCCACTCAGAAGTAGAAACAATGCTGACAAAATGTATAGATTGGTTCGAGCTGCAAGAGGAAGCTAATGCCACTCAGCTTCTACTTCTCCGCAAGATTCGTAGCATTGCCGCTCAAAAAGCTAGAGCTTCTAAAAAACAGAAGAAGATGACTGACTTTTTTAAGGCTTAGGCCAATTTTTACATACAGGTGCTGTATTGTAAAATTGTTAACAGTACTGCATACATTAATTACAAATTTTGACAAAGTATAAAAATATAATGTTGTACTGTATATTTTTTGTAATACATACTATAGGCCATAGTGTATTATTTTTTGTGCAATACAAACTTCTTTATTATTCATTGTAAATGTTTTAATTTATATTTTTATTCCTTTTTCCACCTTAAAATATAGTTTTTTAATGAGTTTACTACATAAAACGTACCATTTTGGTAATTTTAAAGACGATTTTCTGTTATCCGTCTATTATATTATCCGTCACCGGTCCCGACAGTGACGGTTAATAGAAGTTCTACTGTATGTAAATATGTTAAAATTTGATTTTTGTATGGACTGGACTAATTTTTATGCAGTTTTGGATAACCATGACACTGTAAGTACAACAAATTTTGTATGTAATATTATTATACTTTTGTCTCATTTTTATTAGGGTTTTTTGCGTATGACTAAATTCTGTAAATTAGCTCTAACTTTTTTTATTATTATTATTATTATATTTTGATAAAATTTGCTACACATGTTCATTTTTAAATTCTAAACAAAATGAAAAGGGTTCCCACACTTAAAAAGTTTCTAGTTTATGCTCCAGGGGAAGCCAAACTTGAAATTTAATTTGTAATTTTTGTATATATAATCTCAAACATAATATACTATACATGACACTAACCCACTGTAATATTTTTTTTCTATGAAGTGTAAGTATATTTAAAGATTTTAGTGGAAAAATTATTTAAATATCTTATATATTACTAAAGTTACAAAATTTTCTCTGAATGTCTGCAAAATCGCATATTTGAGCGCAGTCTTTTTCACATACAACTTTTCAAAAGTAATAAAAAAATTTTTTGCACAGGCAGAAAAATGTTCAAAAATTGTACGGTCCTCAAAGGGTTAAAGTGTTCTTAAAGTCACTTCAGTTACAGTTGTTAAGTGTGCATACGAAGTCGTTTACCATTGGTTCCCCTCCAGAGTCAATACTATTTGCTAAATTTTGTCCCACATTCGCAAAAAATGAGTTAAAGTCGTTGGCAAATTTCTTGATTATAGTAGGAGTTATGTTTGAAAGGTAAACACTTATTAATGGGAAAACCCTATTTATTTTTTGTACTTCCCACTAAGTCGTTAAAAATGTTCCAAGATACTTTGAAATTATTATTAGTCTGAACTATACGTTGTCTATAATATTCTTTTTTCGCGTGTTTAATTGATCTACTCAAATTTTGACTTAAATTATGAAATTTATCTCTTAGTTATACATTAAAAGGTTGCCTTTTAACCCATTGGCTTACTTTCACAGAACCATTCTGTGATGACGTCGTATGGTCCATTTAGGCCATCACGGAACTGTTCCGTAATGGTGACATAATATTTTGTTATTGTTGTAATGAATTTCGTATTGAAGTTACTGTAATCAAATGGGCACAAATTGTTAGTCAAATGTTGTACTTTGCAATACAAATAAAATATACAGTAAAACTAGGTATCAATTATTTTATAAACTAGTTTAAAATCGTAAAGATTTTTTCAAACACCATTTCGTAGCGGTAAAACCTAATTTGATTAGAGTTAACAAATGATATAACTAAGTGTTCTCTGAAAGCAGTTTAGTATTTATATTAGCAGTAATGTATTCGTATTTGACTCTGGTAGTCCGAGATAAGACTAACCATACCTGGTTTATTTCTCAGCTGACGAAAAAAATAACAAAGTTTGTTTTGTAGTTGTAGGTTGTTACTATTTGTGTTTTGATGTGTGATATTGTTGTTTCTTAGATGAAAGTTTATCAAATTGTTGTTTTATTTTAGTTATGTAAGTAAAACATAGCTAGGAGAAACAATTTTGACTCTATATTTTCAAGTGAAATAGATCGTGTTTTAGACGAAGGTGACTACGATTTTGATAAAGACGTGAATGGAATGAAGGTGCTCATTTAATAGGATTTTCAAGTCCCAAGTAGTACCGAAATAATAGGTAGGCCAATGGGTTAAGTACTTTACTCATCTTATCTCTTGAGCGAATCAACCTGATAAGTTCAGGTGTGATCCATGATTTAAGCTTTTTCAAGGTATGAGTATACCTCATAAAGAAAACTCGAAGTTTATGAAATTTCAATCACGCTTACATCAGAACTTACATTAAAATATGTTTCATAATACAGGATGTCCCAAAAGTGAAGTTCCAAACTTCGAAAAATGGTTATATAGGTAATATTGAACTCACCCACCCACCCATACACATACATTGGTATAGACCCACCCACCCACCCATACATGTACAGTGGTATTGACCCACCCACCTACCCATACAATTACAATGGTATTCCTTGGTTTTTTAGAACTAGAGATTGAGGTCTTGACTAATTCTGTAAAACTAACTGAGCGCAGGTCAACATCAGTGTAGTCCAGTTGATACAACATACAGGAGTCCAGTTGATTTTAACTAAGTTTTGTGCCAGCAGTATATAATCAGTGTGGGTACTTATAGAGTCGTCATGTATGTCAGGAACAGTTGTGTGTAGATTATTGGAAAATATAAGTGCTGTACTGTAGTAGTCAGTAATGCTAGTCTGGAACACTGCTGTTTGTATTCTTTCTACATTGTTAATCCTCACAAATATATGGTCCAGACAAGACATGCTGTAATCTGTAGTTCTAGTAGGTTTTTCGATGAACTGAACAAGTCCCACTCCCAGTAAACTATTAAAATAGTTGCTAGTAATTGAATTGTCTCGTAGTAAGTCTATATTGATGTCGTCTATCAGTATGCACATTTTGTTCAAGTCAAGACAGTCGTAGTAATTTTCAAGTGCAGTTGTAAATAAATAAGGGTCACTATCATGAGTCCTGTACAAAGCAAGTAAATTATAAGTATTGATTGAGTGAACAAAGTTTAACTTGAGTCCGTACACATGTACAAGTGTTACTTGTGCAGCTGTCACAGACAAACGTTTATTAACTAATATGATTATTCCATCACACTTATTACGCAAATGCTCTGAAACCATAACATAAAAACCCTCAAAACGTAAACTAAATCCTCTCCACCCTTCAACCAACACTCTGACATAATAATTAAATCTAGACTTGAAATAAAAGGATTTAAATACAATATAAGATCGTCAACGTTTTGTGAAAAACTTCTTATTTTTGTATGAAATATTTTAAGACCACCTCCACTGTTATCTTGAGGTTAAGAGTAAGAGAGGACCTAATGATCCTAACTTTGCCTCACAAAATAAAACTTTTTTCATTTCATTTCATCTTTATTCTCATTAAAAAGTGAGTATTTGTCTAACATGTCAAGCTCTAAACAAAATGAAATCATGTTGTTATTTTTGATGTTGTCCTCGTTCGCCATTATTCAAACTCAGCCCACAAAAGCCCAATCTGCCCATTTACGATGTAAAGCCATTAAAACATACTTTAATTATAAAACAAAATATGTACATTTATGCAGATTCCTAATACTGTAATGAAATAAAAGTACTAAGTTAAGTATTAGACACTCAGTAAAACAATACTATTAACACTAATTTGCTTTATATTGGAATAGATTATGAAGTAAAAATATTATAAAAAATAAAACAATAAAAATACACTTAAATAACGTGATTCATTAAGTTCAATCTACAGCTCATTGTTAAAATAACTGAAGAAAAGAACTTAACATAAAAACTTCAATTATTTAATCTTATGTCAATTAACAAATGTATATATATTATCACTAAACTATAAAGATTAAAAAAAGGACATTCAAATTATTAAAATGGTAGGTCTTTAAAAACAATGACAACAATTTATAAGTGGAAAAATCACATGAACCATATGTACAAAATGATAATTTATCTAACAAAAATTTTAATTAAAAACCCTATATATTTTCTTATTAGTGCAACTTAGGTCATTGTATATAACTTACGACTGTATGCAGTAATTATAAAATATTGTGTTTCTGGATATTATACATAGTAAAGTAAATGGATATGTTAATAAAAATAAAATAAATACAAACAATAATAATAATTGTTGATAATCAAAAAAACTAAGTTAGCTAGAACTGTTGTTTGTAATTTATTATGGTATAGTAAATAATACGTACACTATAATATATTATGGTATAGTAAATAATACGTACACTATAATATATTATGGTATAGTAAATAATACGTACACTATAATATATTATGGTATAGTAAATTATACGTACACTATAATATATTATGGTATAATAAATAATACGTACACTATAATATATTATGGTATAGTAAATAATACGTACACTATAATATATTATGGTATAATAAATAATACGTACACTATAATATATTTTTTAAGAACAATAACTTAAAGTTCCTTCATTGTACCAAAATATAATTAAAAAAATGAAAATATGTTAAATTATTTATGATTCAAACATTACATGTACCGGATTGATTTTATTTAAGGATAAGTTAATAATAATAGTAAAATGTTAAAGTTGAAAAATCAATAAACTTATTTTACTTGAACTGTTGATTGTAATTACTGATTGGTGTAGTAAATAAAACATATATTTTAAACTATTTAATTTAAAATAAAAGTGAATAATTTGACATAAAATTATTACATCTTAAAAAAATCCGTCATTATACCAATATATAGAAAAAAGAAAATGCTTTCAATAATAGGGGATACAAAATTTATATGTACTGAATTTATTTTACTTAAAAGGATTAGAGCAACACCATGAAAACATAAGTGGAAAACAAAGAACATAAATGTGTACCTTAAGCACTTTTTTGAGACCTATCACAATCGTATCTGTCCAAGTCCCTAACTTCCAGCACTCGAATCGACTCAGTGTCCTGGGCAGCTGTCGGCTTGATGATCACCTTGCCGTTGATAAAACGTGTGTGATGGATCTGCTTTTCTTTATTCTTGATATAAACTGCCCTAGTGGGATATCAAACTATAGGTATTTATCTCCCAAATCACATTATATCATTGTATTTTGGAAGAGACAACGTTTAAGGGCTCTGATCCAAATAAAAAAATATGCTCCAAAACCCAAAAATGGGTAATGTTAAACTAATATACCCAAGTGGGGTATCAAATTAAAGGTATTCTTGAATTTATTACTAATATAACATCAGATTTTAGAAAAGACTGTGGGCTCCACTGGCCCTAAAACCAAAATTCATGGTCAAATTGGTTAAGAATCCGTAGGCCGATCTCCCTCACAAGGCGAGCTGCCGATTTCCAAAAATGGAACTGAAGCAGAGTGCATTGGTGAGGCTGTGTACCACAGTACCACAGTACGTGTATGGATGGGTCAATAACACTGAACGTGTATGGGTGGGCAGGTGGGTCAATACCACTATACGTGTATGGGTGGGCGGGTGGGTCAGTACCACTATACGTGTATGGGTGGGCGGGTGGGTCAGTACCACAGTACGTGTATGGGTGGGTCAATAACACTGAACGTGTATGGGTGGGCAGGTGTTCCATGAACATTTCCAACGCGAGGCTGTAGGCTGAGTTCCTGCAAAGGGGCCTTTAACAGAGCACCCTGGTGAGGCCGTAGGCAGAGTTCTAAAATGGGGCAAAAGGCAGAGTTTTTAGGCGAGGCCGAGCTTCTTTCACGAGCCTAGCGAGTGACGGGGTTGGCACGCAAGGCATGCAGGGGTAATCACTAGTTACTTATAACTATATCCATATATATTTTTTTTCAATAGTATACATTATACAAGTAATATGGTGCAACTGTTAAGTCAGTGTCTCACTTATATGAAAAATTATAAATTTTAATGTATGAAACTGCAAAATCGCCGATTTTGGCCTGGTATTTTTAACTAATGAGAAAGGGTATGAGGTGTGAAAAAATGTTGCAACATCTCATATTTGCTCCTGGCACTAAAAAGGTGAAATTATTTTATCAAAGATAAAAGTTAACTCTATAAAAAAATAAGTAAAACAACTTTACAATAATTTTACTAAGCTTTATCTTTATAGTTGCTGACATTTAATTATATCCTCTGGATTTAAAAACTCTTACTTTGAAACCTTTGACTTCAGATCCTAGTTCAGTGATTTCTCCAACACATTCAAGACCAAGAACATAAGGTGCAGGTTTATCCATTAGTCTTCCAAACACATGATAAACATCAGCAAAGTTAATTCCACAATATTCCACACCTATTTTGACCTGATTGCTTGAACAATTGGCAGGCAAGGGCCAGTCTGTTACCTAAAAAAGGAAATTAAAATATTTTAATATAAAATTGTCTGAATATTTTAAATATAATTACTAACAGTTTTTCATTCATTTAAATGTTCATTAAAAATATATTGGATGTCATCTTAGAATACTTTTGGATCTAAGAGACATTTGATAGGTCAACCTCCATTGATCTGGAACACTGTTGTTGGTAGACAACAGAATATTTATATTTCTTTTTATAAGACAATAATCTTGCCTTAAAATGCTTAGTAATATGTTGCATAGCCCATAAATAAAATGTAGAAAAATTGCACTGTTTCGTTGGGTGTATGAATCATCTTACAGGCACCTTTGGCTGGGTAATAAGAGTGGCTAGGCCTATGCAGTTGGTAGTTTGGCTACTGGTGGGACCTCTCAAGTCGGTTTTTTGTAAACAAGACACAATACTTAAAGGGATACCCTGCTTCTCCAAGTTGGAATCTATGGAAATCTAAAAAAACCCCATTGTAACTCGTGCTCAAGAATTCTATCAAGTTAAACATAATTTTTTGAGATTGTACCACATTTATGATTAGGTACATAGTTATTGAATTATTGTATCAGTAGTTTACATCTGTGATATTATCAGTTAATTTTATTTATTTCGTTATTACTATTAGACAAACGGATCAGCCGTAGCTAAAGTGCTAGTGCGGTGGGTTGCCATGCAAGCCGGTCCAGGTTCAATTCCCAATGTGATCATAACAGTTTTTATCCCTGTGCCACTACCGTAGTTTGGAAGTCATGTTATTAAGCTGGTGGTCCAACAAGCCTTGAAACAAAAAATGAGCTCGTCTAAGCAGGTGAGAGGAACTGTGTCTTAATTGGGCATCTCTCCCTAATAAAAACCATATGACATTTTTTTGTATTAGACTGATTAGTGATTCAACAAAACCATCAATATTCTATTCTAATTTTATTTTGTGGGATACAATCTCTAATATAAATATTATCAAAACCAATGACAAGGTTTAAAAAAGAACAGAGAGAAAGTAATCACATAACTGTATACATGAGTCAAAAACTTTAAATGATAAAACAACTTAAAAGTGCTTATAGTAATGAAATTTTCCTATTTGTGTCACATCTAGTCATCCACAGTTAATTTATGACAAATCTATAGAGTTGATTCCTAGTTTATCACTGGAATCACTGGTGGCGCAGTGCTGTTACCCAGCTACTTGGGGACAAAGTGTTTGGGAGATTGTAGGCGATAGGTTCCATGCTCGGTTCTCTTAATACCGACACGGCGTCCGCTCAATGGTTGTCATCGACGTAGACACTACTAGAGAAGTCTGGAGTGTCCGTGTTGAATGGTAGTCAAGGTTCGGATGTTGTGTAGGGAAGAGAACTGAGTGTCAGACCTGTCAGTTAGCTGAAAATCAGACCAACACTACGTGGTTCGGATTCCACATAAAGCTGTAGGTCCCATAGTTGCCCTGGCTATTGGGCTATTAATAAATAGTCCTTTCTGAGCCAAGTCGAACTCAGATAGTAACAATGACTACACTCGTTCATCTACACTCATCACACTCATTCACTCCTCATATTCGCCCATATCTCTACGATTGGCGTCTTAGAGATGAATAATAAATCATTCTTATAAAAATTAAACTTAGAAACCTTTAAAATTAATAAAATGGATTAGACATACCATATTCGGTATGTGATTTTATACTTAGATTAAAAAAAGAGCTAAAAATAACAAAATAATGAACAAAATCAAGAAAATACCTAAACCAATCGTGCCTTATTATGCTATTAACTGTTTTAGGATAATTGGAAATACTTTTATCTTTAACCACTTTAGGCAGCGTGGAAATACTCTATTATTTAAATTTTAAAATATTACATAAGTGTGATAGGATGATGACTATAAACAAATTATTGGTTAAGCACAACAACTTCAAACAACACAATCTTAGAAGTTAAGTTGACTTACTGTCACATGGTTGAATGAACCTTTGGCAGTTAACACAACAGATCGAGTCATTACCTCTTCAGTTGAAGTTTCTTTCAATTTATTCATCTGAAACATAAATAATTAAAGTTGACCATACATTTAAAATTATAACCTAGTGAATCTATATACTGCTTAATCAAGGCCACAATAGATTTCCAGACCGTGCTGCTCCCCAACTACTCATTGGTTCAACATCACTGTATGTGGGCAGGCAACTAATTGCTACAAGCACAATGTGGCTGACAAAGTAAGCACTATCTCAAGGAGCATGACATGTCATTTGTTGGCTTCAGAATGTTATTTATGTTTATATATTGGTTCGGAACCGATTCAACAATTTCTATTACTTACAAGGGATGTTCATCCCACCAACAGGTGTTGGGATGAATTAGGAATTTATTTTGTACATCAAAACTGTTCATACCCAGCTAGTATTGGACGAGAAATTTTATCTGTTAAACTGGAATGCAGTGCATAGAGGTGGATTTCGAGAGTTTAAATGACCATTCTGACATGGGAGATTCTATGTAATGGGGAGTTACTAGGCATTTTAGATCTTATTGAATTCTTTAAATAATCCCTCCTGATGTCTCATCTCTAGAGAAGCTATATTGCAAAGTACCAGGAGCCAAGGAAGTGAAGTTGCCATGAGAGTTCCACTAATAGCTCTCAAGACCCTATTGAGTTGGATATCAATCACTTTAGTGTCTACACTATTTAGCCATATGGGAACACTGTATTCAGCTGCTGAAGAGACCAGTGACAAAGCAGTAGTATGCAGGATATGTGCGTTGGCTCCCCAAGTTGTTCTAACAGTATGATGTAATACATTTGCTCTGGTTCTGATTTTAGCTGCTATATTTTAAGGTAGCTTTTAAACATCAGTGATTGATCTAAGGTTACTCCCAGGTACTATGGATGATCATTATGATAGTTTCTAACCATTTAAAAAGATGTTCAATTTTTGCTTAGCCAGTCTGTTACTCAGGTGGAAGCAGGACAACTTTTGTACTTCGGTTTTTGCTGGGTTACGATTTAGCTTCCAGGTTCTAAAATATACTTCAAGTGCTGCCAGGTCATTTGTAAGTGCTGTGAAGTCCTTGTGTTGGTAAGCTAAAGCATTATCGTCTGCATGTATACATTTTCTAGACTTTGTGATTGGGATTTCAGCAGTAAACATGCTGAACAAAATTAGAGCAATTACAGACCCCTGTGGCAGACCATACTTCAGTTGTCTAAAAGAGCTGTTTTCATGACTGAGATACATTTTTATTAGCCTGGCACTGAGCATTGACTCAAAAAGTCACAAAAGAAAGGGAAGTGAAGGAGGCTGTAGAACTTTAACAACAAACCTTTGCTCCATACTGTGTCATAAGCTACTGTAAGATCAACAAAAGCTGCAGATGTTTTCAACATCTTTTTCAAACCCATTCTTGATAAATGATGTCAGAGCTAGGATCTGGTAGCTATAACTTCTGCCAGGATGAAAACCAGCCTGCTCAACTAGAACATTAGAATCAAGAATAGGTGATATTCTATTGTATAACAGCCTTTCTAGCAAATTATAACAAACACTAAGAAGAGATATAGGGCAATAAATTTAGCACTCTTTTTTTCTTGTTCTTTTTTTTACTTTTAAACATGGGCTACAAGCCTATGTGTGAACTTTATTCAACGAGTGAAGTACTGACCGTTGGCTCAGTGGGGATTCAAACCTTGGACCTTGCCCTCCGCAGTCCGAAGCCATAGCCACTGAGCCACCATCCCGGCGTCTTGGCACTCAGTCAGGGTCTTTGCCAGGCTTCAGAAGAGCTACTACTTTTGATCTCTTGAATGCTTTTGTCATATTGCCTGTAGCTAATATCTTATTTTAGACTGTTTGAAGCCATTGTTTCACTTTTTTACCAGCATGCAACAGAAATTCCGTAAAGATGCCATCAAGACCTGCAGCTTTCCTCGCTGGTAAAGCAAAAATCGCCTTGTCTTCCTCCGTGAAATTTCTGGAGACTTCCAGGAGTGCCAGTTGACTCTTTTTTATTTTATAGAACTTGTAAAGCACGTGTTTGTCATAAGGATGGCAGGATGACTTTGATAAGCTGAATATTTAGCATCAAAAATCAGGAAAATGTTGTTCATTCTAGCCCAGTCAGCAAGCTTCCTAGCATTCTCATCGTCAGTATTGTGGCCCCATTGGCCACGGTGATTGTTTAAGACCCCCACATAGAGGACAGGGTGTTCAAAACTTAGCAAAATCCTATAGTCAGGCCATTGAATGTTAGGAGGCTTATACAAATTGATTACTGTAGTTTCTGACAATTGGATTGCTAAGATTAAGATGTCACATCAGAGTTCTTATGGGTAAACGACACATAGTCTATATCATGTTTCATGTAAGTTGCAATACCATATACCCTATGCCCTTTGGAATCAACAAGTCTGTATCCAGGAATACTGCCTCCTGATTTATTACTATCTACAATAAGTGCAAGGATATCAACAATGTTTTAACGTAGGACCCTACTAATACACTCACTTAAATGCTTAAGGTTCAGCGTTAAAATGCACTATGTTTAGAACAGAACCTATTAATTTAAAATTAACTTGGTCCTCAAAAGGGCCTTTTTTTTATTTTGTGTTGTAGCTGCCATAGCTAGGAGATCCCAAATTCTTTACAGCCCAGCAACCAGATTTGTTGCTTGTTTAGAACTATCCATAGGGTACATACAGCTTTAAAGATTTGCAGTAGACGAGAACAACATCACTCTCTGTTTTATTTATGAATTATCATCATTATTTTAGATTTTTGACGATTTGAACAAATCATCCTAAATTCAAGTGAATATATTCAGTCAAAACAGAAATTCTACCAATGTAAATTGTAGGAAATGTTACGTTCTTCAACAATGTTCATAACAATTGAAAAGGCAGAACATTTTGTGGGTTTTCACCCCCCTCCCCTCCCAATGAAATTCCACAGGTTCAAAGAGGTCTTAAACTTGGAATCTATTAGTCAGTATACAATGCATAAGATCATTAACTTTGGAATTTTGTTCAGGTGGCACCCCTTTTTATTATCTGCTACCTGGACTATGTGCAGTAGATTTGTTAGTTTCATTTGTACACATTTTATGGAAAATCTATTTAAAAAGCATGCCAAGTATTATTTTTTTTTTTTATACTTTGGAACAAAATAAAAGTGGTATTCAATATTCGTTATCAGTAGACATTAGACCTTCAAATGGAGCTGCCATGTCCTTGCGACACTCCATACCGCTAGCGTGAGGAAATGTAAGTATTTTTACTGTGAAAAGCGTTATTATTTTTTGATCGATTGTAAAAGATTTGATGGCAACCTACAAGATTAATTGTATAAGATTTGATGGCAACCTACAAGATTAATGCAAGAAATCTTCAAGTTTGCTCCAGCAAGTATGGAATGAATTTGTAAATGTTTGTAAGGACTACTTTGAGCCAGGCCCCTACTTTAAAATTAATTAACAACTTATGGTTAGTATCATTTCAAAATTTATATATAGAAAAAAAGCTAAATATAGTATTCTTGTTTATGATGTTGGATCTAAATAGATGATTACAGCTGAACCCTAAATATAAAAAGGATCAACCCCAGCAGGGACTCCGGTTGCTGAACATTATGTAAAAAATTATCAGGCTCTGTCCATGGATCTAATCGTACTGTAACCATGGACAATTGTCACAAGTGTGCCATTTGCAAATAGCCTTCTAAATGCCCCCTACAACTTGGTGGTTCTGGGAACTCTTTGATCACATAAACCAGAAATATCACCTTTCATGGTAAATAAGTAACTGTGGGGGACACAAAGTTTCCATTCAATGGAATCACAACATTGTTACCCAAAAAGCTAAAAAAAACAAAAATTGTTTCTTTGCTAAGCACTCTTCACAAAGGGAATGCAATGTCACAAACAGCTGAAAAGCCTGTAATGACTGAGTGAAAAAAACTGGTGTTAATTATTTTGACTAGATGTACTCAACAATGTATTTTTACTGAATAGAACAAAAAGTTTAAGAGGAAAGTGTGCCTTCTGTGTTTTTAATTCAAACAAGAGTTAAAATATTGTTTTAGGTATTTAAAATGTTTACCTTACATTCTTACATTACCCTTACTTTATACAAAAAATAGCAGATTACTACTAATTTTTTTCAATTTATTTGATGATGCACATTTTTGCAAACAATTGAATAAGCTATGTTTTTGACAAAATGGTTAATAATGAGCTAAATATATTTTTAGCAGAGATAATTTCATCCTTTGGAAAGTTCTATCTATAGTTAAAGTAAAAAAAATAAATAAAACATTACTTTGAATTTAAAAATATAATGTTCACTTACTATCTAAATAAACAACATTGGGATTTCTGTTAAAATGTTTATTTGATTGTTAGTCAGTGGGCTTTTGGATGCAAGGTGTGACAAGTGAAAGGAACCTAAGAAGTATATAATGACAAGTATTTACCAATGGAAATAACATTTTTAACAGAGAAAATAAAATTATACCTAATATATCTTTACTAATAAGTATTAAGAACACATGAGAAAATCTTAGAATTTTGCCTTAAGCGGCTAATGTCAAATTTATAATCAATATTTTTTGGCCGCTACCGCAACCATGGTACTATCTCACAACACCGCGTCAAAGATGCTACCATGGTACTATCTCCATTATTTATAGGATAACCAGATGCTTCGCCCATGCTGTGATGTGGCATCCTCAGTGGTATAGCTGAGACTATTATTAATCTTGTAAGTAGGCTATTGTAGAAAGAACCTTAATGTGTTTGTCACTGGAAAATATAAATCTAGTTGCCACATAAAAAAAAGATGCAGGCCTAGCTGCTTTCATATTTATGATCAAAAAACTAATTATAAACCAATTAATTGCAGCTAAACTGGTTTAAGTTCCAACTGTGTACAGTCCACCCAACCCAACCCAACATAGTGTGGTTTTTGTGTGGCAGTGCCGGTTGGGGATCGGAAAGTGCCATGCTGCAGTCACGGGGGGCTCTGCCGAGGCCACTGTTTAGGGGACGATGTTTGCTCTGGTGGAGACAGGACACAAATGACAACTGTACCAGTGAGGGATAGAGTGAACTTCAAACAAGGCTCTGTGTTGGGCGGTTTGAATTTAAATATATGCCTATGATGGAAAAATAATTAAAGAAATAAATATAGAATAAGATATTAATTACAATAAATTAAATGTCGTGTAAGTTTAAATTAAGGTACATTTCATTAATCAAACATACTGCACCTTCCTTCCAACAAACAATGTATTAACTTAACCCACAAAGTGTTAACATCTCAGACCAAAATGTTATTACACCTGTGTGTTTACTCTCTAGATACAAAACTATGGAAACTTTAATTTGATAGTACATTTTTGTAAAATGATAGCAACTTAGGACTTTAAAAAATTAATACTTTGAATATGTTTTTGTGATGCTTACTTTCTTATACCATGCTATACTCTATTTCACGTTGAGAATGCAGTACGGCTCTTATGGAGAAACACAGCTCTACTAGCTGGTGCAAAAATGTAGAGCACTGTCTGTCTGCCCACTGTCATATAGTATCCTCACGGTTTCGCTAGGATATTATGTTACAGTACAATAAAACCTCGATAGTTCGACACTTTATGGACTACAGGGGTGTCGAAGTATCGAAATGTCAAACTATAAGGAATCTATTGTATATATAAAACAACAAACATTATTGTTGTAAAGAAATTTTAATTTGTTTTCTTCTTCTATGGAGTTAAAATGGTAGATATTACGGTATGAACAGTAGAGTACTTGGTACAGTAACTTAATGTCCAAGTATTCGTAATTTTAAATGTTATTCGGTTTGACTTTGTTATTTCACTGATCTTCAGCGGGCTGACTAGCATACAACCTCCATGGACAAAAGTTTTGCAACACAGTGTCTTCATTACTGGTGTCTTTTTTAATTTATTAATTTTTTTATTTATTCATAAGATGCAGATCGTCAAGATATGGGCGAATATGGATTTCGAATGAGTGTGATGAGTGTAGATGAGCGAATGTAGTCATTGTTACAAACTAAGGCCGACTATTCCTTAGAAAGTGTCATTAATTAATAGCCCAATGACAAATGAACAGCCGATGATTATCAACTGATCCTTCTCAAAATGAATTGACTCTGATTGGGATCGAACTGACAACCTTTAGCACATAAAGCTGGAATTGAACCAACTACGCTACCGACCAATCGTATATAGTGTCGAACTATAAGGACTGACAAAGTATTGAGTGTTGAACTATCGAGGTTCTACTATATTTTGTTCCAAAAGACATATGTTCCGTACTTAGTATTAGATATTGTACATATAGTTAGTTGTAATTCATAATTCAGTAATTTAATAGTTTGTTCCTCTTATTTGTATTTATAATCTCTTAAGCATAAATTGTTAATCACATACTCATAAGATATTCACCTGTTACTATATTGAAATTTAAATAATATTACTGGCCTCTATGCACATGCACTTGCCAAAGGTCAAATATCAGATGACATTGTCTAACCCTTGTAACCGGTGGTGTGAGCCCCGTCAACACGCTTTACCCGTATAGCGGGTACCGTATACCTAAAATTAAGCCCCAGTTGAACTCATGATGCTATGCAGAACGGTTCGCTCGGCGTCACGATTGCCGTGACCTCTCTTATAGTGCACAATTTTGGTTTCATTAGTCAGTGATCGTGTTTTTTCGTCTCTCAGTCTCTCTACTCTCAATCTACTCCGCATTTAATTCAAGGTAAACTCTATTCAGTGCTGTGATGTGCTACAAACTGACCACTGGACAACTTCGACATCCCAGGCCTGGTGGATCATCTCACGGTCATCTCAACTCTTCATCATCTCAACTTCCTCGCTCCAAGATATGTACTATCTCCTCTAAAAGGTACAGTTGGTTCTTTTTCATTACTTTCTACTTATAAAACGCATGTCCCTGTGATCGTTCGTGGTAACGTCTTTTGTAGTGTTTCCTCTACTAACGTGGATGTTAGTTGGTCCTCCAAAAAAGGCAATAAGCTTTAAAAATCTCTCAAAACGCCCTCAATACTAAATAACATATGTCTAAAATGTCTCATAAAATTTAATTAGATATTAAATAGTGTACAAATCAAATATCTTTAGTTCAAAATTGATTTAAAGAAAAAGTTCTTAACTATAAAAATCTGAAGATTTTTCACATATGTTTGTTTATTCATTTACAAGAAAAATGTTACTGATAAAAAGAGAAATATTGTAAAATAGAAAAAAAATTGTCTACTTGGAGCAATCTATTCCAAGACAAAAAAATTAACGTTTATTTATTAATACTACCCATGTTTTGTACCTAAACTAACGAGTGTTGATATTATTAATTGATTTAATACTTTATGTTTGTATACAATAATTTATGTTAAGTTATTAGGCGTACTTTATAATAATAACTGAGAAATGTATGAATTGTGTTACAATAAATATATAATTAGTTTTAATAAATGATTTGAAGCTCTGTCAAAACAACCGAAAAATAATAATTGGCTTTATACTGTAATTTTAATTGCCCAACATTATTAATTCCTTTAAGCAACGTATTTTTAGTAGAATAGGTTTTATATCAAAATCCTTATATATAATGTGAAGCCGTTTTTTGTCAACGTGACTCCTCCTTTATTTCTTGTCCAATTCAAACTGTTGAGGTGTCAAAAAATGTTCCTCTGTTTGTAGTTGTGCAAAAAGGTCTTAACTCAACAATATTTTCACCTTAAAGGTTATGGGAAGCCCTCAAAGTACGTTTTTTGCCATAGGAATAACACAAGGAGAGACTTAAATGAACAGAACAGATGTTCAAATGTAAATGTTGATTTCTAAAGTTTTAACAGATGTCTGAATATAAAAAAATGTGCTTGTTATGGTGAGGAGGTTAAATATTTCTTAGTTATAAACCAGGGAAGGATGTAATGAACACGTTTGAAATAGGCTCAGTATTGCACTGGGTGTTTATACTTATAAGTTGGTAGTAACATAAGTAATGTGAGTTAGATATTGCAAATAAATTTAATATTGTGATTTTAAGTTATACAGTTAACTTACTATTATTTGTAGTGAAAATTCACAGCCGAGGCAGGAGGCCAAAGTGTAACGAGCGCAGCGAGTGACGGGGTTGGCACGCAAAGCATGCAGTTGTGTTCCCTAGTAAAAAACAATTCTCCTGGGTTCATATTTTAGCACCAATGGATTGTGGATGGTTCAGAGTGAGGCCAGCTTACCAATACAACACGATGACCACTGTGCGTGCCGCGTTTCAATGTCACTTATTACCGACTAAACTAAGCATATTGGTGAAAAAAGTTACTAATAAAAAATAAAGTACCAGTTTTTATCTACAACTTTCCTGCTGACGTAACTTCCCTGACAAAAAAATAAAAAACTTCCTCACAGGTCAACTTTTCAATGTCTTTTTTCAAATATATAACCTAATTTTTACTTTTATTATATTATTACAAATTAGTTTTATTATATAATCAATTCATACTAACACAGTAAGCATCCACTACTTATGTATAAGGGTCATTGTCAAATTAACTGTCCTTTTAGGATTTGTAAAACAAATATTTATTGAAAAATATTTTTCTAAAAAAAAATACAAAAAGCAATTATTATAATGACTTATGTGATTACCAATACCCCTTAATCTAAAAATTATGAAATAAGTCAATGTTTGTTATTAAAATAATAATTTTGTTGCTTAGGGTACTGAAATAATTTCATGAGTGTTACCACTGAAAAAAAAAAAATTGATACAACTGTATTAAATATACAAAAAAAATATATTCACAGTAAGATTAATAGATAACTACTTAAATTAAAAAATATATATGCAAATTTATATATTTATATTTAATATTTTTTTTAACAAAGATATTTCATGAGTGTTACTTTTACTTGATTTTTAATTGTTAGTTTTTTCATTACATGCACACAAAAATTCAAAAACTTTGGAATTGATTTTTGTGTGGTAGTTCTGCCTTAACTGAACCTAATAATATATAATATATAAGTCAAATTATCGTTAATGTGAGGATTTTTGTCTTAAAACACCAAGTAACACTCATGATTTAAGGTAACACTCATGATAAAGCATAACACTCATGAGGTCTGCTCTGATATCTTTATAATAATAATATGTAGAGCATAAAAAATGCTCATTTATGTTAATTTTTATCACAGGTAAGATGATAACTCAATAACATTTTGCACTAAATAGTAGTCTTAGGATATAAAGATTTATCATTTAAAGAAGATACATAGGAACATAATAGGTAAATTATGAACAATTCTGTTGACTGCCAGTAACACTTAACTGATAAATTAACTAATAACTACTATATACAAATTAAAAACAACAATACAAAATTAATTGATTGCTTTTCCTTGCTCAAAAACATCAAGACTAGCTGGAAATTTATAAAAGACACGGTTTCCTTTAAGCTTAATATCTGGGTTAGGGAGCACACCAACTATTTGGTTATAATCAATATAGGAAATGTCACTTTCATTTGTTTTAAATAATGTTCCATTTTCACCGACAATATTTAGAAACATGACCTTAACTTCTCCATCTTCCTCAATATCAGTTTGACATACCCCAACATACTGGTATGTTGTTTTTTTTCGTTCACCACCAACGAGTTTTACTAAAACATGAACACCTTTGCGTACATTTTCAGTGGAGGGCTGTTGAAGAATTGGAAGGTTGGCATCTACTTCGGGATCAGTAGAACATATAACTTCATCTAAATCAATTTCTTCCTCATCTGTATTAACGTGTTCAACAGGATCATCTGCATCTGTATCACTACTTGAATAAACATCAGAGTACATTATCTTTTGCTTCCTTTTAATTGATGAACTTGGTTTAGAGATTGATGCCACAGTTTCCTTACAAGTATCATTGTTATTCGAAAGGTTAGTAAAATTATGTGTTTTAAATGGAATTAGGCAATTGCACAGTTTTCCAACCAACCAGTTATTTTCAGAGCAAAAACATGACAAAGGGCGGTAAACAATTTTTCCATAACTGTTTGTAACAACCTGATGAATTTGTAGGGTGCCAGGAACTACTGTTAAATCTTTTGGGATTATTTTATCAATTCTGTCTATTTCAGATTGATCTACTAAATATAATGTCACACTAGAATCTTCTTTCAATACATTGTAAAGAGTAATAGCATCTGGTATATCTATTCCATGGGCTACTTTTGAATTTGCTGTCCTTTTTAGTGCTCCACCTACACCATCAGGGGCTCCCTTACCATGTGAGGCTTCAAAAAAGTTCCATGTTCCACACTGAAAACCCATGTCTAGCAGGAGTGTAGAGAACAAGAAAAAATTTTTCTTTTGCCGGTACTGTGTACAAGGACCGTCTGAGAAAAAGTGAACCGTATTTACATTGGGATAATCTTTAGACAGACTACGAAGAACAGGGTCTAAGTGTGCCCAGATAGCTGCTGGGTTATGATCTCTACTAGCAGAAATAGAACAAAATGGAATTGGTTTTTGATTTTCTCTTACTAGAATAACTCCTGTGTGCAACGTTGCTTGGTCCCGGCTTGCTCCAAAATGAAACGATTGAATTTCTTCACTTAGCTTACAGGAATAATTTTCCGAAAAATCAATGTGAAGTAGTGCCTCATTATCACTTAGACTGTCTTTGAGTGTTTTATATGCGTTGTTTTGATTTTTAATATTGAAAACATGTTTCTTAAAAATTTTCAAATCGTTCTGGACTTCTTCTACTAACATTTTAAGAGGCTTTGTCACACTGATTTTAGTTGCTACTTTTACTTGGTACTGTACTTTCTCCCCTTGCTTAGTTTTTTCTTTTACTACTAAAACATCGTCCCACTTTTGCCAAGTAACTTGCTCATTTTCATCCTTAACTAATATAGGAACATTTTGATTTTTGCACTTGATACATTTTCCATACATACACAATACAGAAGACTTCTCACAAGTTATACTTTTATAAAGATCATGAGGATTTTCACTATTTACAAGCTTCAGCTGTTTTAACTTTTTTGTTTTAAATGTAATGTTTGAGTGTTGTTTGCACAAACACGTGTCTCTAGATACCTCACTAGGTTTACAAACATAGAATGGTCTATAGCGAGTAAATGTTTTATACGATATATTTGGTTTTTCAGTTTTCCTAGATTCCAAAAAGGTCTTATACAGCTTTTTCATGGAAGTTACCAAATAACGCTTCTGCATTTTAATCTTCTTTTTTGTGATTGTTTCTTTCATCCCTGCAGTTACTTTACTTACGTCATCACATAAGAAAAAACGTTCAATCTCAAATTTAACTGCACTTTCTTTTGCATGGACCTTTTCTACTAACCTTTTCCTACCTGCAAGCCCAATTGATCTACTCACTAAACCTTGGAGACGATATCGCCTTATATAACTGGACATGAGCAGTGAACTAACAACTCTTTTATGTTGTTTTTTTTTTTAAAGACTGATAGCCAGATTTCAAAGATTTAACTAAGGAATCATGAAATATCAAAGTGCGGACAACTTTACTTTTAATAGCATCTTTCCGTTTAAGTGATGTAAAAGATGAACCCAAACATTTCTTTGCCTTTGAAAGAGGAGTCAATTCATTTTCAGGTGTCCTTTTTACTCTATCGTTTTCTTTCTTCTGTATTCTATTCAGCCTTTTTCTATATTTTTCTATTCTTGTTTGGGCACTCTTAAGTTTAAAATTTAAATCTCTTACCTGATCTTTCAGTTTTGTATTGTCTCTTACGCATTTTGAACGATTCCGTAACACCTTTCTTCGCCCTCGAACTTGACATCCTGAAGGTAAATCATTACTGCTGTTTTCTTCCGGGGGAGTTGGTGGAAGTTGTAATTGAGTAGATTCTTTTTTCCGTCTCTCCTTATCCCATTTCCTCCACATCTTGCGTTGACTGCGTTGTTCTCTATCTGACATCTCTCCAATTTTCTTTCTTCGAGCATTTCTGAAAAATAATTTGGGCTTTATTAAAATTGTATCTTAATTTATTTGGTAATATCATTGTTGTAAACCAGACACTACACACATTCATAACATATCTTTCATATTTACAAAGATGTTGGCTTTACTCATGTTTTAAAATTATAAGTTTGGGAACCTACCTTATTTTGTGTTTTGCCTTGTATGCTGCTTCCCGCTCAGCATCAGAACGCCGTTTTTCCCTGTATCGTTTCTGCTTTTCTGCTGCCGTCAGCTTGGGTTTCTTTGTAGCCTAGATGGTAAATAGAGAATATATAGAAATTGGTAAATCAGTTCATGAACTATTTTTTTATTTTTATTTATGAAGTCTGGATGAAAAGTAAAGCACACACATTATTACCAATAATTTAAGTAAAATTTCAAAATGCATTTAAATTCATGGATTATTAAGTGATAGGTAGGTATCCTACAGCTTTAATAAAAATATTCATTTATACTACCAAAAATGCAAGAAAACTTGATTTTACTCATGAGTGTTACTGGTAGCACATGAGTGTTACTTTTGATCGGTAACACTCATGAGAGGTAACACTCATGTGAAATTGAGAAAAATATACCTAGTTCCTCAAGAAGCATGCACCACATAGTTTTGAGGTTAGGGCATTGTAATAAGGTTACAATTTAGTTTCTCAATCACAATATAAAATAACTAATTGTTAAAAAGTAATGTTTTAATTCAGGTAACACTCATGATAGTGAATAAAAATACTTACCATTGTTGATGAGTTTTTCCAGCAAAATAAAGACTGATTGATTGTCAAGAACTGCAATTTTTCCCTCCAACTAAGTAACTGAATTATTAACTACTAGTTCTTCTTCTTCTTTGTGATTTCTTTTTCTTTTCTCTATTTAAATGTAGTAACACTCCTGAGGTAACACTCTTGAGAATTTTGCGGGACACTTTCCAACAAGAATTTTTGGTGAATAATAAATTATTTATGTTAAAGATACATATTGAAAGGTAGCTTTCAAATATAATACTGCCATTGTGTTAAATATTTGTTAGTGTAGGATTTTCATCCTTAAAGTTATCATACTTTCAAACTGAAAAACATAGGGTGGGACATCAAAATTTTAAATACTTTGAAGTGAAACCTGTTAAAACCTTTGGGTAAAAAAAAATTATTTTCCATTTCCTAATGTCACATCGCTTTATTTTTATTGCTTTATTGATACTAAATATGATATCTAAGTTTATTTGAATATAATAAAAGATATAACCGAATTTGTACCTTGGGACATCAAATGGACAATTGATTTGACAATGACCCATAAAGTTACACAAAATTTCAAAGTGTTCAATTAATACTTATTCCCTTAAAATGCTGTGTAATTGAATTGTGGCCTTTCAAAATTGAATCTCTATGGGATATACGATTTTAAAGCATATGTAACTTATGTTAACTTATTTTTTAAATCTTAAACCTTTAATAACAGGAAATAGATATTTTCCAACCACTTCCTTCTGAAACTTTGAATTTATGATAACTTTTTATTAGTGAGCCAACGTTACAGTGCTTTACCTCAAAACACCCATTTGATTAGCATTGCTTATGGGCTTACAGTACTGTTCTCAATGTGAAATTGAGTACATCTCCAAGTTAAGTACTGTATAGCTAAGTACTTTTTACCCCTTTTGGTATTTTTGCAGTTTCTTGCCACCAAACAAATTTGGAACATTTTGCTTGAAATGGGTCTAGAATTGGCTGTAGTTTCACGAGATATGCTTTTTATTCCGCAAAAATAACGTATTTTACCGAAAAATTCGAAAAACCAATGTCACAACTTTTAGTATTTTTGTCGTATTTCAGTTAATTTAAATGGTATTTTAATCATTTTTTATGTGTTTTTTGCGCTGAATACAAATTTGAAAACTATTTTGGTCTATTACAAATATTTCTCAAAATATTACAGAAAAACTACTACCGCGGCGGATCACGATTAGCGGCCATTACATACAACAACTATTAATCACAAAAACCGAATTCAACTATATCGTCGCGGGACTGATGGCCGGCAGGCAGTCACGGAGGCCAAGCACTCGAATTTAGCGCAAATTATAAATTTTGGTTGAGAAAATAGACAATTAGGATAAGTTAGGTTATTTCTGTAAAAAATGCATTTCTCGAGCTGAAAAAAATAATTTTACTACAAAACCAGTTATATATTTGTGTTCAGCATAAAAAATCGTGAAATGAAAAAAATAGTTGTCGAAAATAACGATTTTAAAAAGGTTTGTTTTTCACTATTAGATAAAAAACTAGTTTTTAGATTTTTCGATAAAAAATAAGTTTTTCGCGGATGAAATCAAACTCCTGAAGAGATATACATTTTTCTCCACTTTTTCAACATGAAATCATATTTTCAGAGGTGGCAAGAAAGTGCATAATTACCCAAGCTGCGTAGAGACACTTTTTAAGCACTTCCAGTGTTAAATTTTATAAGATGGTTAGTTCAGTCAAAGATAAATACTCTAGAATTTATTTATTTTACATGCAACAAAACAGGATTTTGTAATGATTCATGAAGTTTATACTGATTAGAATGTGACATAATTTATCGGGACATAATTTATCGTTATCAATTTACCTAGTTATGTTATGATTCATGAAAATAAAACAATATAAATAAATTTACTATCAAACAAACAACAACGCTTTCCAAATTCAAACAAAATTACAAAAGCATCAAAATTAGAACACATGTTTGTTTCAGCTGATGTTGGCACCAATTATACTAAATGGAGACATAACATATAGAGTATAATATAAACCATATTAACATATATGTGTGTTTATATATATATATAATGTAGACCGATATATATTAAATTAATTCTAAAAATATACTTTTCAATATAAACTTACTCCTGAAATACTCGTCATTATATTAATTTTGAATGCAGATCACTACCAATTAATTTCATTGGGCCATCAAATTAAATCTTCATATTCAATTTAATATTACTAGGTATTTTTAATAAAATGAGGATTTCTGTGCATCACTGAGTTTATTACTAAATGGCAGGACATACAGCCCACATAAAATAAGATATAACATTCATTTTATTTAGTATCACTTATTGTTAATACCAACTTTTTATGTTTGGTGAGATGCAGGATAGCTTACAAACTATAGAGGTTTAGCAATCGAATAATGACAAATTTAAAATAAAAATTAAATACTAATATCACTTAAATAAATCTTCATTTACCTCGGGATAGTAAAACTATCCCTTTTTTAGCTTACAAATTGTGAATAAGTCAAAAATACAGCCCAGAGTTGAGAAAAAAGTAACCTAGCAACGTAACAGGAACGACTGAAGACGAAACAGAACAGAATAAAACAACTGACTCAAGTGACATATCCATCAGACACTTTTTTTATAACTCTGTTTTATTTTACAATCAGTTAAATTCAACATAACAATAAGTATAAAGAATGGCATTTTTACAAGAACGTGAGTAAGTAACTATTCAAAAATAGTGCACCAAAAAAAGTTATTGAATGAGAATCTTTCAAAGTTAAAATTAAAATCTGTACGGCAGGTTCAATAACGTTGTTCGATTCAACCTTGCGACCTCATGAGAGTTATCAAGTAAATTAAGTACAAGGTAATTTTGATAACTCTACTTGACATTTTGAACTAATCCTCTTGAACTGTCAAAATCTACGGTTACTGTGTTGTGTATCTGTTTGAAACGAACTATGGAGCACCAATAATTGTTCTTAAAGTCTTCGACTGAAAACGTTGAATAATTTCAATATTCGATTCACTACTCGTATTCCAAAGTTACAAACCATATGTCCAGACGGGATTTAATGACATTTTACACAGAAGAATATTGTTAGGTTTACTAAGTTTTGATGTGTAGTTCAGAAGCCATGACAGTTTTTGGGATTTCAAATTTAGTTGCGGTCTTTTATGCCATATATGTGTTCTCCAAGTCAATCTCTTATCCAGATGTATACCTAAATATTTTACAGAATCTACTTGAGGTAAAGGGACATTGTTGAGTGATACAGGGATACAGGAGGAGAGTGTCCATGTCTTAGGGTAAAGGTGATATGGCTAGATTTGGTTTCATTCACCTTGATCCTCCATTTATGCAGCCACCTAGTTTTGAGATGCAGCTATGGGGTCCTTGGGGTGATATAATTGCTGTGTCATCAGCAAAAGTAGCTGTGGTAGTAGTAGTGGCGTCGTTTACTGGGATATCCGCCGTGTAAATGATGTAAAGTAATGGCCCAAGGACGATATCTTGAGGAACGCCAGCACATATAGGTACCAATCTGAATTGAAATTTTGAAGCTTGATTTGAAATTGCCTTTTTGAAAGAAAATATTTTATAACGCTGTAAAAAGTGTGCGAAAGTGATTTTTTAAATTTTGTACAGCAGACTAGTGTGCCACACCTTGTCAAAAGCTTGAGACACGTCTAGAAATGCCGAAGAACTCCAATGAATTTCGAATAACTTTTACAACTCTATGAACCTGTTTAGTTGTAAAGTGATTTCTTTGGAAACCAAATTGATGTTCAGGAACCAAACGAATATCATTTGTAGCAGTTTGTAAACGTTGAAGTAGCAATTTTTCAAACAACTTAGACGGTATCGGTAGTAGACTTATAGGCCTATATGAAGTCACTTCAGTTAAGGGCTTTCCTGGTTTAGGCACAAGAACCAACTGAGCTACTTTCTATTGGGTAGGAAAAACTTCTAGTCTTATGATTGCGTTGAATATGTATATGATCATAATTACTCCCTTCCTTGGCAAGTTCTTTAGAACCTCTCCACTTACAAGATCGAATCCTGGAGACTTGTGATGTCGAAGGCCATCTATAACATTCTTTACTTCTGAAGGTCGGAATGATTTGATTTGTAAATCCAATTGTAGGGGTGAATCCAGGTATTCAGTAATTTCGTTTTCATCAACACCGGATAGTGTTGATAAGGTTTGAAAACATTTGGGAAATACCACGAAAACAATGCCAGTTTTTCTTCAACACTTTTTGCCCAGCTTCTATTTTCTTTTCTGACTAGAGGATTGATTTGTTTTGGACGTTTAAAATATTGTGTTAATTTCCAAAGAGAGTAATTAGTATCAACAGTTGCGATTAGATTCCATTTTTAATTTGGAAAAGATCTTGTTTTAACATTTCTTTTGTCATTAGGATTCCTTAAAGTTTGCCAAATCCTTCGTAACCTACGTTTTTCAGCAATCATACGTCTAATGTACAGTGGATAGTTATCAGGTTTGTGCATGCAAGAGTTAGCTGGCAGTGGAGTTGCTTCCCACGCTGCAGATTAAATGGCATACTTAAATTCATATACTCGTTGCTCCAAATCAGCAGCTGTTTTCAGAGGGACTTTTAGATTAATATTATTACTAACCTCAGTCCTAAATAATTCCCAATTAGTGTATTTGTTTGAAAGACTTAGAGCACATGCACTAAACATTAGTAGAACAGGTGAATGATCTGATGATAAGTCTAGACAAAAATTTACTTGGAAAAAGTTTGGTGATATACCTTTTACGACAAAGAAATCCAGTAAATCAGGGATTTTATTCAGATCTGAGGGCCAGTATGTTGGTGACCCTGAAGAAAAACATTGTAGGTTGCTGTCATGAACGGTTCCTCGAGGATTAATAATTCTAGATCCCCAATGGTGGTGCTTAACAATTAAAGCTCCACCCACAATAAATTTTCCACCTAAGCTTTCGAAGAAATCCTGAAACTGGTCCCCACTTATGGCATACCGTGGAGGAAAGTAGACAGCCGAAAATTTTCTAGATCCTGTGCTACATTTCACAACTACACTAGAGGCTTAAATAAATAAATAAAGTCTTTATTTTGGAGCGGTTTTCAACAAACAATGCTGCTTTACAAAACAACTCAAGTCATATTACAATTATTTAAAAAATTAAAAGCTAATTTTAAATATTCATAATTAAAACATAAAGTTATGTACAGTACAGTTATATATGGATATATCAGCTTGTATTATACATTAAATATTTATATTCATTGTTTTTATATGTAGTTTCAGATACACCCTGGCCTGTTAAACTGGAGGAAAATTCATTAAATAATTTAGGAGCAAAGTACGCAAATCTTTTTCTTTCAAATTCACGGCGAACGCGAGGCATCTCCAAAACTTGATCCTGTCTAGTGCTGCGAGATTGGATCTGAGACCTGTTTTTTAGTTTTCCCTCAAATATCCCGGCCTGCCAGTGGTAAGGATTCTATAAACTAGCATAAGGAGCGCAGAGTACAGGTATCAGTTACAGTCAGCAAACCCAGTGATCGTCGCGCCTCCGAAACATGGTCAAACTTTCTTAGTCCACATACATACCTGACACACATATTTTGCACTCTCTGTAATTTTTCTAAATCCCCTTTAGACACAATATTGCCATACACAGGGAGGCAGTAATCGATCACAGTGAGCACAAGAGCCTGGACAAGGCGAAGCTTGGTCTCCTTAGGAAACAAGTACCTATGTTTGTATAACATTCTTAGTCGACTAAGGGCCCGCTAACAAACAGCACTTACATGACCAGACAAAGTGAGGTCACCATCGAACATGAGGCCCAAGAGCTTTGAGGATTCACACTCATTTAGTCTGATACCGCCAAGTAACACCTCACCGACAGACTCTGAACCCACATTGGAAGGAATCGACAATACACAATAATTTTCCTTGTTCAATTTAATCCCATGCCTCTCAGACCAATCATGGACAATGCTTAATTCAGAATTCAAAATAGATACAGCTGTGTCAGCTCTTCCGGCACCATATGAAACACAAAGTTGGGCATCATCGGCGTATGAATACAAGCGACCATTTTGTAAGCCTGAACCCATAGTGGTGGCAAACAGAGTGAACAGAATAGGCCCGAGGCAACTACCCTGTGGGACACCAGCAACCTTACTCAAAAATGAAGAGAAATCCATCCCAACTTTAACATTTTGTCTCCTATTTACCAAATAGGAATGAAACCAAGGCTTGAGGTAGTCAAATTGCATATTTTGTAGTTCGTAATGGTTGATGTGACTTTTGATTAGAATAGCAGCACACCCATGAGCTATGTTGTCTGGATGGTTGCTGTGATAGAAAGTATAAGAAGGAATATTAAAGAAATTTCTGTCAGTAAAATGGGTTTCAGAAAGAAGTATTAAATCCATATTATGTTGATGTACAAACAATTTCAGTTCTTGGCAATGCTGTGCCAGTCCGTTGGCGTTCCAAATAGCGATCTTAAGAACGTTGTTCATTTTGATAGTTTAGTAAGCACAAAAGTTAGGAGACTAAGCAATGCCCCTATTTGTTGAGATTGTCGCACAAACAACTTTTCTACTCTTTCAAAATAATATGCTACAGATTCAGACTTACGTTCAGTATTTTTATCGCTAAGGTCATCGAAAGCACTATTACTATTTTTATTTATTTACTCATTAGACGCCGATCGTCAAGATACGGGCGAATATGGATTTCGAATGAATGTAGATGAGCGAATGTAGTCATTGTTACAAACTAAGGCCGACTATTCCTTAGAAAGTGTCATTAATTAATAGCCCAATGACAAATGAATAGCCGGTGGTTATCAGCTAATCCTTCTCAAAATGTATTATGACTCTGATTGGGATCGAACTGAGAACCTTTAGCACATGAAGCTGGGATTGAACCAACTATGCTACCGACCAATCTACTACTTGTGGAAGAGCTGGTAGACGTACTTGGTTTGTAATTTTTTACAGCTGCCGAAAACAAGACATTGGGTTTCATTAACAGTAGGTAATTTAGTTTGGCCAGCATTTTCACCAACAGTTTTATCACGCAATTTTGGAAACCTTTTGCTTTGCATCTCTTTGTATACAGCACATCCCTTATATTTGGCGGTATGATCCCCATTACACAGTGCACACATGACTGGGGTGGTTCTATCCTTTGGGCATTTTGACGTGTCATAGGCTTGCCCACATTTAACACGTTTAAATGGGCGCGTACAGTAACCCTTAGTATGGCTATATTGCTGGCACCTTTTGCATAGCATAATTTCCCGTTTTGCATAAGGTGCTTCAAATATTACCTTTGCATTAAAAAAAATACTGAATTTGGAAAATATCGTTGTTGTTGGAGATACGTTAAAAAGTTAAAAAAGTTAAAGATTGTCTTATTTTACCAGTCGAAGTTAGGGCTCTCTAACACTTAACCTGGGGACCAAAAGGGTTTACGTGACTTCCAAACCACGGGAGCGGCAGGGCAAAAACTATTAGTGGTCACGTTGGGAATAGAACCCGGACCGGCAGTGTGGCAAGCCAGCGCCTTAGAATTTTTTTATAGGTTCCAAGTTTATAAAAAACATTGATAATTGCTTTTTTTTTCAAGTACTTATAGCATTGGATACGTTTCTCACTTTGACGCCCAATTTACTTATTTCATCAGCGGCATCATTTTCATCTACAGAGAAGTGCACACCCTTTAGCATAACTCTAAACGCCCTCTCCTGTTTCAATTGGTAAGTATGAAAACATACACTCAACTCGGTTAACTTAGTAACTAGTTTTTTGTAGACATCGGATGATTGAGGCTGAATTTTAACAGTGTATCTGTTAATACACTTATATGAGAAGTCCTCTTTGTTTACTACTTTAATAAAGGTGTTAATCATTGCTCCCACATTATTTACATCCGGAATGAATATGGGTGGGCATTTAGGTTCCTTTGATGTGCTGTTAAGATCGCTACTAGTAGATGTCAAAGGTACAGGAGAGGTACTGTTAAGAATGTTGTCTAAGGTTCTACCTTTCAAAACATCATACCTGTTGTGAAGTGGAATACATAAAGTAGGTTTGAACTGCTTGTTTCTGTTTTCAGCGACTCAATAATGTTCATCACCATCCTCTTTTGTTTTACTGAGTAATGCTGCGAAGGAACATCGTCATCATTAGCCTTTGGTTCACCACGTATGCATGTGTATTGTCGGTCGCCATAGGAAGAGCATAGTTATGCTATGTAATGTGTATTGGTTCATTTTTATGAACTGACCTATTATAGTCCATGTTTATTTTGTATTTAATTTGTGCAACGGTTAACCTAAAACTTTCAACCAAAATGTAAGGCTAAACCAAATTAACAGAAAAACCAAAACAAGTAAATACAATTAAATTAATTTATATCTACATGATGTAAAAACTGATATTAACAATAAAAAAATAATATTTAACGCAAAAACACAAGTAAAAACTGTGAAAATGTTAGGAAAAACCTTCTACTATTCACTGTTCGCTCAGCTGATAAAATTGATGATCAGACTCTTATAAATAATGGATTTTGATTTTGGAACGTTCATGTTAGTGCCGTCATCAATTGTAGCACAGTCGTATGAGCTTTCGTTACATGGCAAAAAAATATCAGATATATCACAGTTCTCAACGTTTATTTTCAAATTAAATAAATCAAATCATAAAGTGGTTTTCTATTACGCACAAAACGTGTTGGTATTGCTAGATGATATATTTAATCAAGAACTGTTGGGCATTACTAAGAAGTGTATTACTCTTCCTTCTGCTCTAGAAATCAGTCTGATGGCACCACAAGAAAAGAAAAAAGAAAAAATTATAAGTTGGTATGTCTTGCTTTCCCTACTACAATTAATTGTAATATTCTCTAAACCTGAATGTGCCTAATAATGAAGATAACTTTCGACTAATTTTTAGGAGAGTTCAGCTCATTTTGTTCGTAATGATGAATAGGCCTATAACTTCGGGTGAATAACTTCATTTGCTTGACTTTCCAGGGTAATATTTAAGAAGAGGCTGCCTAATCTACTGTAATAACTGCACATTTATCCAAATTCATTTTCATATGGGTGGGTCAATATCACAGTTGTTGTAAGAACTTACAACTTATCCATGTAATAATATAATATAATAATAATAATCTATAATACTTTAGATTTAAGTACTCGTTTTCAATATTAATCATAACTTTGTGTATTCATTTTTATTAAGTTTGTCGCTTATATGTTATAGTAGTGTACAGATTTAAAATAAACATGATGTTAAAAAAAAAAATGCAGAAACTGTATTTACATGCCTTTTAAAACTGCATTGAATGTCAAATATTACATAAATCATGTGTTTTTGTTTTGTTGCCATTATTTATTTATAAATGTATACATTTTAAGCTGTGTCAGTAGTATTCAAAATTATTTGTGTTTTCAAAATGCCCGTAGATTTCATTGATTTGCCCCTTGAGATTATCGAGATGGTATTGTGGTTTTTGGATTATGAAGACCTTCTCAATGTGCGGAAGACCTGTCAGTATTTAAATGATGTAGGTCGGGATTTGCACCGTTCGTCTCTGAAGCGTATTCGGAGGCAGGTGACAGAAGCTGTGCGGCGATACTGTAGTGTTCGCGACTGGCGACGAGGTCAGAACTACGACCTCCGCAGAATCACCAAGGGGGCGGGTAGTCTTCTCAAGTTGGCTGCCATCATTGAAGTTGTGGACGCCGAGACTTATCATCTAGTGAAGGATGGAGTACTGCCCCCTTTACCGGGAGCTATTCTATCCGAGTTGCACGTTGCTGTAAAGCTTGCCACAAGGCGCAACCCTCTGGTAGGCCGCGTGAGAATCAATAATCTACTAAGACAACTGCAACAGTATTGGGCCAACGGAGTTTCTTTGAGGCACGGCCCAGTGAACGATACTGTTCTCTACTATACGATTGTTGACTTGTTGGACTGCCTGCCGAGATCCAAGATGACAATCGAAACCACCGAGTATGGAATTCAAGTGACATGCGGGCTCCTGATCACCCTCCTGCCCCTCTATCCCCCGTTGCCCTTCGGATATGACCCTGTATTTGGAATCACAGAAGAAACAGGCTGGATAAAAAGTGCCGGTATTCACCTGTTCAAATACATACCCACTTGTGCCGGAAGCTACGCAAGTGCTATGCAAGATTCTGGCCACTTGGAGAGGTTTTTGGCTGTCAACGAGCTTACCCTCCAGGTTATATGTGACCACCCAGGAGAACCTCTGCCCAAGCTCTCCCAGCTCAAGGACGTCGCCATGCAAGGGTTCCGCTTAGTCAACAACACTGAGGCTCGATACACCATCCTAGCCATGTCGTATCAGTGCCAGGACAGCTTCACGTAGCAACTAACAGCAGCCCTTATAATCAGTGTATTTTTTAAATAAACTATTGAACCATTTTAAGAACATAACTCGTTTAACACAATTCAACGAGGTTTTTACGTTGACCTTCAATGTAAATGTTGCTTGGTTTACATTGAATAAAATAGATTCATTATTTTGCATCTACATTCAAATATTAATCCATAAGACAGCATTTTAACATCATGTTCAAGTATGCTGTACTTATCCAAACTTAGGGAGATCGGTTTAGTATTAACAAGTGACTACCGTCAGTAAGGAGCTGAACCCTCCGGACACTGTGCAAGGAACTGTTGTTCGAATCGATGTGTGATTTCCTCGTGTGAAGGGACATTTACTTCATCATTTGACTACATCGTTGGCATAGTGGGCATTTTGCCTCTCTCATTGGTCACTCCGATGTTTAGCATAAGTCCAGACCATCAACTTCATACTTAATTCCGTTGGGACTAAGAGTTCCTTAATCTTGTGCATTTCATGATAGTTATTTCAACATGTCGCAAATCAGCTTACAGACACTGGAAGAAGAGTATGATGTTGGTCCAAGAATTTGTTATAACAAGGCCTTTCAGAAATGTCAGTCCATCAAGACAATGCAATCACAATTATTTGTAGAGAGCATCCTGTTGAAGACGTTTATTAAAAAGGAGTTGATTAGTATATAACCGCTTCAGTAATATTGTAAGGGCATGGACAATTGTTTAAACATGTAATTTATTCGTATGTAATCAACGATATAAGTTTATTGACAAGCGCCTTCAGAATAAAGTATATTATTTGTTTAGCAGTGTTGTATGTGAGTATCCTCGACTTAAAGGCGTTGGTAAACGTTTGAAAAAATAAATTCATAACTTTCACTTATTATTCATGTTTGGCCTCATTAAGGGTTTTCTCACAATGTTATAAGCATAATTATTTAAATGACATAGGCATATTATTACCACCTGAAGTAATTCCTGTCATGGGGTAGCCTATATCTAGCCTTAACACTGAATTTAGATCTTCTATACAGCCTACAAGAAAAAAGTAAATTTATAGTTTTACAATAGATCCTAAATACAAATTTTGTCTTAAATGTATTTAGAACAAGGATCAAACTAAAGTTAACAATCCATGAGAATTTCTGTAATTTGTACTTTCGAGTCCTACGGTCACACTATTAGCGTAATTTATTTCCTTTTAGTTTTATAACATTTAATACATAATTTCTGGGGAAAACAGATTACCTACAACATCACTTATCATGCCTGAAGTTGTACAAAGATTAATTCTAGACAGTACATATTTAATAGTAGAACATGTCATTTAGAGAATTTGCAATCTGAATGAAATAATAAAATAACGTCTCAACTAATAATACTGTACATAGTGTCAACTGTTGTAAGCAATAAGTAATAATTTCACTTTGAAAAACCAATGATGAATCTTTGAAATACCAATGATGAATCTTTGAAATACCAATGATGAATCTTTGAAATACCAATGATGAATCTTTGAAATACCAATGATGAATCTTTAAAATACCAATGATGAATCTTTGAAATAGCAATGATGAATCTTTGAAATACCAATGATGAATCTTTGAAATACCAATGATGAATCTTTTTCCCGCGGAACCCGCTCTCCTGATTTACAGACTTTCTTTAATATTTACGCCATTCTGCATCACGGTCTCTCTTTAGTTCAAACAACTATATCAAACACAATTTTATATTTCAACTTTAAAATTATATAAATTCAACTTTAAATACTAAGCTTAGTGCTGCTGATCTAGAGCAACTAAGTCCTCCAAGATTATATAAATTTTATTTCGGAAACTCTTCACTACTTAATTAATAATTCATTTATTTTTAATAATTTCTAATGTGCTCAAAAATCGTTAAACCAATTATTAAAAGAGGTTCTAAAATTTATTGTATTAATTGCATTCACATCTCAAGAGTCTGCAGAAGATGTCGGCCATGTTGGTTTTATTCGCTTAAGAATGGTGTTATTTGTGAATCCATATTTTTTCGCTATTTATTTACCACAACTTGTGTATGAGGTGTCATTTTAAACGTTATCATATTGCGAATTGGGTTTGCTTTTGATATTTTGAATACACACGCCTAGGTTTGAAAAATATGTGAAAATAAATACATCTGAACTTGATGTGAGCACGAACGTATCGTAATGTTGGGTTGTCGGTGACTGCTCTGTCTTGATAGCATCCAGCTCAGTATTATCAAAAAGCCATGGGGTTACAAAGAATTGACCAATTATGTTTGGGCGAGTGGTGATCGGATACTCAGACAACTGAAATTCCCAGCGCTACCGCGTTCTTGGACCGGGCAGCGCACCGAATCGAACGGTCTCGGTCCAACAGTTGAGTTGGTTCGAGATCTCGATATAGCGCGAGTTTGTCATTTCGTGATTTAGTGTGGCGGCTTGCGGTTAATTACACTAGCGCTGGAGCGGTGGGCGGCGACTCGAGGAACTAATGGGCCCCGCCTCCCTCCACCTTATTGATATCCGGTTATCTAGGACCTGCAATCGCTTAATCCTGGACCTCACATCTCACGCTCGCTCTAGCTCACAACTTTATGTGGGTTACCGTACTCCAGTCAAGTGTGTCGACCCCGTCAACTACCCGTGAGGTCGCGTCGTGTCCCAGAGGGGTTGTCTCACCAGCACGAAATTCACTATATATTTGAGCAATCTTATATTGTGGGGTAATTATACATTAGTATTCTTCCAGTGTATTTACGTGTATATTGCAGAGTTCAATGTAGTTTCTTTCTTGAAGCCGAGTCGATTATTTTAAAATCAATGGTACCTTCCAGAGCAGATTAGGGCTGCCTGGCAATAAGACGGTTCGGATATCACCAAGCTTAATTTGAAGACTTTGCTGAAATGAGTCAAGAATTGGTTATATTTTCGTGGGACATGCTTGTTTACTCTGAGAAAATCTCATGTTTTACTGAAAAATTAGAAAAAATAAATTTCAAGATTGTTATTATTTTTGACACAATTTCGTTAATTTAAATTATATTTTAATCAACCTTTTTTATTTGATGTGTTTTTTGTACTGAATATGAATTAGAAAATTATTTTGGCTGTAACAATTATTTCTCGATATATAATGGACAAACTAATTTTTCAGCGAATCGCAATTAGCTATTACAACTACATTATAATAATTATTTGTTAGCAAATACGCTAACATCATAAACACCAACTATTTACTACAAAACTCGAATTCACCTATATCCTCCTCGCAGCACCCGAATTCGACCTAAATTACATTTTTTTTATTTGAGAAAATATACAATTAATTGAGATGTTAGATTATGTTTGATTAAGTAAGTAAAAAGTAATTTTTTCGGGTCGAAAAAATAATTTTATTGGAAAACCAACTATATATTCGTGTTCAGCATAAAAAACACGTGAAATGAAAATAAAACTGTTGGAAAATAACGATTCAAAAAAGTTGTTTTTTCACTATCACATAAAAACCAGTTTTCGATTTTCCGGTACGAATTTTCCGCAATTGAAATCAACCGTATCAAGAGATATAAACTCATATTTTACGAATGTTTTAAACAAGAAATCGTATTATGAGAGGTAGCAAGAAACTGCATAATTACCGAAAGTTCATAGTTATTTGGTTATTTCGTTTTGCTAGATTTGACAATACTAACTATCAAGGGCTATTTTTATAACTATATCCTAAACCTGGCATGGCAATGGGAGACACCCATCATAGCTTTTATTAGATATAATATAAATTAATAAATGACATCATTTATTAATAAATGACATCATTAAATAAAGTTAACATTTTCATATTTATAATTATTTAGTTTTTTGAAGTATTAAAGTTATTGTTAGAATAGATAGTAATGTTTGAACACTAAAATTATTGTTTTAGAGCTGGAAGTTGTGATTTCCAGTAAACATTAGACACATTATTTGAAACTGACTTTATTGGTTAAAAACAAGAGAAACAAACTGTACGATTTTGCAATTAAATATAATTAATATTAAATTACACATATAATTTCATTGGAAGTGTTCATTACAAATCACCACCATCATTCAATTCATTCATTTAATAAAGTTAATGAGAAGATCGGGCTGCTTCCAAAGAATACAGATTTGGCATGAGTTCGTTGCCTTGTTATTGACCAACTCGCTGCGCACGGATAATCACGCATAGCTTAAGAAGATAGCTTGCTTGGGACCAATGAATGAATACACAACATTCGTCAGTATTTATTTATCTACTATTTATTTAACATATACAAAATCTCGATGTAAAATGTAGTTTATGAATTCAATATACAGGGTGTTTAAAAAAGAATGACCCGATTTTAAATTGCTATATTTATTAGAAACAATGACTTAACCCAAACATATTGGACCTTTAAAAACTAACAAAAGAATGAAGTTTACGATAATGACTCATAAATGTTCAATATATCCTCCATTTGCAGCACGGATGACTTCTAGTCTGATAGACACTTTGCTCACAGACTGGGACGTATTCATCATCGACTAAATGTCATCCGTGCTGCAAATGGAAGATATATTGAACATTTATGATATATATCCTCCATTTGCAGCACGGATGACATCTAGTCTGATAGACACTTTGCTCACAGACTGGGACGTATTCATCATCGACTAAATGTCATCCGTGCTGCAAATGGAAGATATATTGAACATTTATGATATATATCCTCCATTTGCAGCACGGATGACATCTAGTCTGATAGACACTTTGCTCACAGACTGGGACGTATTCATCATCGACTAAATGTCATCCGTGCTGCAAATGGAAGATATATATCATAAATGTTCAATATATCTTCCATTTGCAGCACGGATGACATATAGTCTGATAGACACCTTGCTCACAGACTGGGACGTATTCATCATCGACTAGATGTCATCCGTGCTGCAAATGGAAGACATATTGAACATTTATGATATATATCCTCCATTTGCAGCACGTATGACATCTAGTCTAATAGACACCTTGCTCACAGACTGGGACGTATTCATCATCGACTAGATGTCATCCGTGCTGCAAATGGAAGATATATTGAACATTTATGATATATATCCTCCATTTGCAGCACGGATGACATCTAGTCTGATACGTCCAATTTAGTCGATGATGAATACGTCCCAGTCTGTGAGCAAAGTGTCTATCAGACTAGATGTCATCCGTGCTGCAATACTAGATGTCATCCGTGCTGCAAATGGAGGATATATATCATAAATGTTCAATATATCTTCCATTTGCAGCACGGATGACATTTAGTCGATGATGAATACGTCCCAGTCTGTGAGCAAAGTGTCTATCAGACTAGATGTCATCCGTGCTGCAAATGGAAGATATATTGAACATTTATGAGACATTATTATTGAACTTAATTCTTTTGTGAGTATTTTTCTAGTTTGTAACGCTGTTATCATTAGATCCATCTAACGAGCTCTTTAGGACAATCTATGAACTATAAATCTAAAAAAGATACATATCTTTTCTTATGATACCACTTTGTGTATCGCAACGATGACGATGCACACCTCTCTATGACAGAACTCCTCAAGAGCCTAAATTCTCTTACCATCGTATTTTCTCTCCATTTTACATAACTATGAGTCTCCTTCTTAAAGCCGTTGCTGTAAGTCAACCGGTCAACTTGGACTATTTACTTATAAGAACGATACTGATCTCACAAGTTTGACGGGAAGCTCTAAATAGTAGTTTTATCAATATACCTCATTAGTCTTTTTTTATTAAAAAATAAATAAAACAATAACAAATTTTCATAACGAGCCTTTTTTAATAGGAAAACAAAAAATTAAAATAATCAACCTGCTGATAAGGCGATCTTCTCTTCGCATCTAGAGGCGAAGGGGCCTAATTATAAGAGCCTAAAATCATGTACGCCTAATGATTAGATTGTACAGTAAAAATTAATGGTTTGGTCATAAAGATATAACCTGACATATTGTTTTAAGGATATAAATCCAATAAATAGAGATCCCCAATCCCTCAGTAAGTTGTGAACTACGCTCATCGAGTTAGTTTACTTAAAATTTCGTTATTTAGTTTATGTTCACTCTAATTAATTATTAATTAAGTACCAATATTACTAATTGTACAAGAACTTGCCTCTTTTCATTTGTTCCTGTTTTTACTGTTAAGGGCTGTTCTTATTCTTCCTTACATGATGTGAAAATCAAAATTTCGCTTTATGATGACTTTGCAACAAATGAAATATAATTAGATAGGCCTAGGCCTTTCCTAACTTCTTCAATTCTACCTCGAACATGAGTAGTCTTATCTTGTCCGTAACCTCCAGATCGCGATGCAGTGTCCTTTCGATAAGTTCTATGACTAAGGGCCTACTATAGTTTATATTCTATGCAGTTAATTTACCGAACAGATGAGCTATTTTTCTTTGCCTACATCAATTAATGCAATATATTTGTTTTTATCTCTTTTTATACGTTTTTGTGTCAAAAACGTTTGATCAGGTCTTCAGATCATAATTTCCGCAAACCAACCTATTATTAGAAAGAATTACAAAAAATATGGATATTTCTATTTATCGAGAGCATTGATATTTTCAATCAAAATCAAAACAAAGAACAAAAAATATAAAGATTTTAAGTTGAAACACAAGCAACAACCTAGATCGGTCTTATCACATTAATAAGTTGAGTTCAATCTTCGCGCCGAGACGAGTGTCTCAATCTTCGCGCCGAGACGAGTGCCTCAATCCGTATTGTATGAGAGATTACGTCATGCATAGTCGGAATATTTCTTAGTAGAATGACACATGAAATTCTCCTATGGGGTAATAGTATAAAAGCAACATTATTTTCAAACAACAGAAAAAAGCTATTAGAATTTTGACCTAAATTCCAAACAATCTTGAAAAACATATTTCATAAAAACAAAAACATTATCTTTACCATCACTATTTATATATTACGTTTTAATCCATGTTATATCACACATACACGAATTTCAAACTGTGGAAAACATACACAATCATAAAACTAGAAGTCAAGAACATGTATTTTTAACAATATGCAGACTATCTAAATTTCTAAAATCAAATCGTGACCAAATTGGAGAACGACTTTTTGACACTTTACCAATTAACATAAAATATATTACTTTGAAATGTTTCAAGAAAAATATTTACATTTTGTTGGAGATCGAATTGTATGCAATAGAAGAATTTACTGAACAAATTAAAAAGTTGAATTTAATATTTCCCTAATTAAATGTGGAAGACCTGAAACCTTTGATAAAAATCAATTTACAGAAAATCATACAATCTATTTATTAATGAAAAGAAAATTGTATCTATACATTTACCTTATGCAATATAAATTATTCATGACATTATATATATATATATATATATATATATATATATATATATATATATATATATATATATATATATGTATTTTTTAATGTTTCTGCAATTTATTTGTACAAAAGTAATAAAATGATATTTATTTATTTATTTTATTGTTGTTTCATTTCTATTACTTTTTGGTGTATTCAAGAGCTTATCACTTAGTTATGGACAGGATGGCTTGCTTGTTGACAGTATATGTTGTTGATAAATAGATTTCTGTAATTGTCAACCCTTACTATATTTATTTAGGAACTCACCCTTAAAACTCTGGATAAATATACTAGCAGACTAATAACAAAACTGCAACAAATAAAGTTTTTAAAAACAGTTTGATGTGAATTTCATCACACATTGGAGTTTCTTCCATCATTAAATAACGCTGCATAGTTGAGTGAGATATTGCCTTTTCTTCTTATTTTTCATAAAAGTGTTATTTAGCAAGTTGGGTCTAATGGGTCGGTAGCCCCGAGGTGTCTGCAGAACCCTCTCTGTTGGGCGAGCAATAGTGTGGCTGTGGACAGGGGCTGCGACCATGTCGCGGCACTGTGGCGTCTCGCATGCCATTACGGGCAGCGCGCCTACTTTACGACGGCGATATCATGATGTCAGCGGCAAGCTTTGGCTTCCAAGTAGCCGTGTACCCCGTCCGCGTCTTAGTCGTTACGGGGCCACTTAAGTTCGCGAAAACTGTCCGCCGTCCGCGGGCCTCGGCTAAAATGTCGCAGACACTATCGGCACCGCCGCATCGGCTCGATTTCTGCAATAAATACTGGGACAAGTGCAGCAAACCGCGGCCGCGTATTTAGACATGCAAAAAGACCGCGACTGCAGAGGCCAGTGTTTAAATCTTGCATTAATAATGTATCATTTCTAGCGGTGAGCAAGCGGAGCTACCGTCCCGTCCAATCTAACCCGGGCTACCACAGGCTCTTGGGGTCTGCAGCATCAACTTCGGTGTTCATGACAGTTAATCAACTAGCATAATTGTTGGATTAATTGTTGAGGTAGATATTTATATCACTAGAATAGGAGCCAAGCATTTAGGAACTTTATTTAGAAAGTGAAAACATCAGTTGACAGTTTCTGGAGACAATTTTACTCTATAAAACAACAAGAACGCGTTTTAAATTACAACCCTCGAAAATGCATTTTAAAGTAATAAATATAATTTTGTCAATATTGTACATGGATTATTATTACTACTCCACATTGATAGCTAATTTGCCAATGATTTACACTTAATATTTATTTATTTCTCAATATTTACTCCTTGTTATAGGTCAAAATTGATTACGCTTTCCTTGATAGTTTCCTCTCAGTCGGTTTGTTGCTTTCTTTTTTTAAGCCCCAAATTTATACCTAATGATTCCTTCACATTTACTATATTTAAAGACTCAATTGATTAGAATTCGTACAATCGTTATTCATCATATTGTATCAGTTCTCCTCCTTGCCCGCAAGTGCTCGTCGATACTTCAGACACATTCATTTACTCAACGATGTTGTAATGTTAATTGACTTTCACTCCACGTAAGGCCTCTTTACTCATTTACAACAAACTCGTCATTTTCTTTCGTTGTACATTCACATTATTCACATATCACAAAAACAGCTGTTCAAATCACAAGAAGTAAATTATTCCTTTCATACTGAGTTTCTAGTATCTGGTGTTCAGTCGGGTGTTGGCAATACATCGACGAATATGTTTCTAATTTTCAATGTAATAGTAACTAAAATATTGAAATATAATAATATAAGGTGATTTTTAGTAAGTTTGTGTTAGTAAAATTAATCAAACAATAAAAAACTTCAAAAAAGTAAAAAAAGGACGCCAAGTACATTGAAAAAGTTATTGATAAAAAAAATGTGAAATCAAAATGGGATAGCCAAGTACCTTTGGTACTCCAATGAAACAAACAAATCATACAAACAAATTGGAAAAAATATGGCCATGGATGAAAATTAAAATTTTTGCCGTTGGCGTTCGAGCGAGGATAAAAAGAGCCACCACCAAAGATTTTAATTTTCATCCATGTCCATAGTTTTATATTTTGTTTGTATGATTTGTGTGTTTCATTGGAGTACCGAAGGTACTTGGCCATCGCATTTTGATTTCACATCTTTTTTGGTTTACTTATCAATAACGGTTTTAATGTGCTAGACGTCCTTTTTTACTTTATTGAAGTTTTTGTTATTTGAGTCCATACATATTTTTTGGTTTATTTATATATAACTTTTAATGTGCTCTGCGTCCTTGTATTACTTTTACAAAGTTTCATGTGTCACATCTCAGGACAAGCTGAGTTGAATTGTAATTCTTTTCGCCCTCCTCCATCCCCAATATTATACCATTTTCCTTCAGTTATTTACAATCCAATAACTTTGACATTTTTACTTTCTCCCATAAGTGTTAGCATAGAGAAAGTATTGTGATCGTTCAAAAATACTTTTACAAGTCGGTCTAAAAATCCATTTCAGGGTCCCCTGAACCCAAAAAGGGGGGTTTTCGAAAATCATTGCTTTGTCTGTCCGTATGTGTGTTTGTGTGTATGTGCAGTTCGCTGGAAACCAAACGATGGATAAATTTTTATGAAATTTTGTATGTTGGTGTATTTAGCCAATATCTCCAGACCATTATTCACTTTTTTGAAATTTCAGTTTTTTTTTAAAGACAAAAAACATACAAAAATATATTTTTATCAAAAACGGCTCTAACGATTTTGATTACATTTTCAGAAAATATGTGGCTTACAATTTAAAATAAAATATTTTACTAAAACCTTGACTAGTTTTTAAGTTATGACAAGAAAACATATTTGGGAATCACACTGGCAATTTCAAAGTTTTCATTTTTTAGTGTTTAATATGGAAGAAAGTTTGTGCCAATTCTTTTGACCCATTTATTTCAGCTTGAATTACAATCACTTTTCCTTCCGTTAGACTTAAGATGTTATTTCCTCAACTTCATGTTGAACCTGTATACGATTACCTTTTTCCTTCAATTAATTTCCTTCGACTGCAATCACATTAGCATATTTGTCGCTTGGAATACAAAAGTGTTGGATAATTTTGCTCCTTCTGTTGCTCTCAACAGATAAATATTTTTGCCCCTTCGGACACTACCATATAATGCCTTTTATTCTCCTCCAGATGCTATTTCCCTAGCCGCTTGATGTCCTTATGTACGACTGTTGCTTCGCTTCGGGTTAATTCTCTACGCTTCTTACCCTCCTCCCGTGGTTCCCTCTAAATAATTACGTCAATATAAAAGCTCAACCTGCTGCCATTCTTCTAGACAACAAAGTTGTATGGTCTAGAACACCCTATAAGTTTGCTTTAGGTGAATTTCAACTCGAGGAATCTCAATACTGTAAATATTCCAACTAGTTTTTACACGTAATTTTATAGAGAACAAATATATAGGAAAACTGTAATTACTTGTTAACTATAATCATTGCATCAATACGATAAAATATCAAATATACAATTTAACATGTTTATTTATTTACAATACAGTTGTTATTAATTTACTAAGATCAACCCAATATTATCCTTAAGGTCTCTTCACACCAAAGTAGCCGAAATATTAATACGTTTTCGGCCGTATTAATACCTCGGCTACGCCTTTCGTGTTCCGTTCACACAGAAAGCTACGTCAAAGACGATAGACGCAATAATTTAAGATACTATGCAGGCGCGGGAATGAACAATGTGGGGAAATCGGCTTTTGCGCGTGTTAGTGAAGTTAGGTTCTTGTGGCACACAACGCCCAGAGTTACGTTACCCAACTAACAGTTAGTGGATTTTGGTTCTTGTGGCGCACAACGCCCAGAGTTACGTTACCCAACTAACAGTTAGTGGGTTTTGGTTCTTGTGGCGCACTTACCCAACTAACAGTTAGTGGGTTTTGGTTCTTGTGGCGCACAACGTCCAGAGTTACGTTACCCAACTAACAGTTAGTGGGTTTTGGTTCTTGTGGCGCACAACGGCCAGAGTTACGTTACCCAACTAACAGTTAGTGGGTTTTGGTTCTTGTGGCGCACAACGTCCAGAGTTACGTTACCCAACTAACAGTTAGTGGGTTTTGGTTCTTGTGGCGCACAACGTCCAGAGTTACGTTACCCAACTAACAGTTAGTGGGTTTTGGTTCTTGTGGCGCACAACGGCCAGAGTTACGTTACCCAACTAACAGTTAGTGGGTTTTGGTTCTTGTGGCGCACAACGTCCAGAGTTACGTTACCCAACTAACAGTTAGTGGGTTTTGGTTCTTGTGGCGCACAACGGCCAGAGTTACGTTACCCAACTAACAGTTAGTGGGTTTTGGTTCTTGTGGTGCACAACGGCCAGAGTTACGTTACCCAACTAACACTTAGTGGGTTTTGGTATAGTGGGTTTTGGTTCTTGTGGCGCACAACGGCCAGAGTTACGTTACCCAACTAACAGTTAGTGGGTTTTGGTTCTTGTGGCGCACAACGGCCAGAGTTACGTTACCCAACTAACAGTTAGCGAAATTAGGTTCTTTTGACGCACAATACCAAGTGGTACGTTATCAAACTAATGGTTAGTAAGGTTATGTTCTTCTGCAACTCGTTGATGTGACATCAGGTAGAGGAGCTAAGTCAAACAATTTCTCCCGGATCAATTTGGATCTCTCAGTTCTGTAAAGCTAGGAGCTCGCGCGACTGGCCAGTGAGCTCGGCGGCGAGTATAAAGGCCAGCCTGAAGCCACGACGCTGTACATCACAGTTTGCCACCGCCCCCTCACCTCTAATGTATTAATTATGTTACTTTGACTATAATGGCTCGCACTCGACTAAGCATTCACGGATCGTCTTATCATATTTGACCAGACATTGGTAAAATTGTTTGCTGAAGTCTTAGTTACTGTAAGAGGATAAAAAACCGAAATTAATCATTAGTGCAAAATGGTATTGATTAGTCAGTAAGATTGTTCGGGTATAGAAGTCACAGGGATCACAAATATTAAGGTGGTCGTTTCGTTTCACGAAAAACACCAAAACTATGGGATTTTATTTCGACGCTTCGGCCGTGGTGGCATCGCAACAGTTGAAGGCTGTTCTAGAGAGGCATTAGTTGAGTTTTTAAATTGCGTATTTTTAACTGTCATTCTTGAGGGGTTTTAATAAAAACACTCATAATATCAACTTATGATCCACTAAACTGAAAACCTGAATTCAGCTCTGTGACGGGAGATCAAATTTTTAAACACTTTGAAGTGTTTGAGTTTAAGTACTTTGAACAGTTGACTTTATTTTATTTGGATAATGGTACTGGTCAGATTTTTAATGATAGTACGTACATTGCTCACTGTAACCCAATGTAATAATAACCACAAACCATGTAATAATAAATATTTGAAATAGAACAGCATGGTTTAGCAAGTTGACGTCAACTTAGCATTGCTACTACTATAGGGCTGTATGGAGCTGTCGACTTCCAGCGGTGGCTTGGCAGTTTAGGAAAAGGTCACCGTGAGACGTTTACCTAAGTTTGCAGTCATAGAGTCTATATTCCAAGAAAAAAGTAACCAAATTATATGTAAAGGCAACTATGTGAGATGTGTGATTTTAAATTTCACCCTTATATGGTTATGGACAAGCCTTATGAAATCCATCAAAGTGTAATAAATAATTTGTTTATTTTTATAAATATACATTGGTATGATTGTTATGTATGTAACTGTTCATTGTACGTCGATACATGTCTGTATGTGAATGGTACAGTATAACAATAAAAAATGTAAAACTAAGTGACTGCATAATTATTTTTACTTGTTTTGTAGTTATTTTATTTGTTTAGCTAAAGTAAAAACGTACCCTAATTAAGCCTTGCTTTATAGTTTCTATTATTATATGTTTCATTTTCTGTTTTCTTAATGGCTATACCACAACTAAGAATATAATTATTTCATAAATTAAATTTTTAACTTTAAAATTCTGTTTTCAGTTTTAAAATAGATTATTATCAAATACCTAGAATTTGAAACAATTAAATACATTTAGAAGTAAACAATCCTTGTATGGGATTATTTCCTTTATCTTAGTAAAATAATGTATTTACAATCGCATGAGCAAGGTAAACAACTTTTTGGAATATAATTTTGTCACAGAATCAAAATTAGTTCTCTTTACTGAAGTACAGTAATATTAACAGCATGTAGTGAAAATGAATATTTTATCTATTAGGAAATCAGTTATCTATAATGAAAATGTTCCTAACATTAAAGAATTAAGGGTTAACTCTTCGATTCCCATTCCAACTACAAAACAACAATTTACTTTCGGCACCAATTTCGAAAGGATTAAAAATGAATGTCGAAGATTAAGATATCAGAGAAGGAAGGGGTGGGAAAGCAGGTGTGGGACACGCCCCAGGGTGGTGGATTGGCCACGGTGTAAGTGTAAGGTGTGGGTGGCTCGGCCAAGTCTATGATTACTTCACATCTAGTGTGTGGCCAGGCAACCAGAGGTCACGCAGTTCGGATTTAAAATAAGAAGGCCTTTATTTTAGTGAATTTACAATACAATGTTTAAATATTTGCTGTGAGTTTTTTTAAGGAGAGGCCGATCTGCTTTACAACCTTACCTGACTCGTTTAAAAGCCCGATTCAGATCTCAGAAGTTTAAAAACTATCGATCAGGTAGTAATATGGGACATTAACCTAGAACCTTCTACTCAATCCTGCTCTTCTGGTTATATATATATATATGTTAGCATGCGATGGAACCTTTTGCTCCCTGGATTTTTATGCTACTATAAGTATCAGGTAAGCAGAATCATGTAGGGGCCGAAAAAAAATTCCTTTTTTCACCCTAAAAAATTTATTAATCATGTACTTATATTTCCTCTGAAAATACAGTGTTTTGTATGAACACAGACAATTTTGGTATGAAAATGATTAGATAAGAAAGGCTCTAGAGCTGTCGAACACAGTTCAAGTAACCTTTAGACATATAAAAGGGAGGGAAATATCCAAGACGTTATATGAGACCCAAACTTGATAATTTTGTACTATGGCGCGTAAAAAGCTTAACACAATATAAAACCTTCAAATTACCAATACTAAAATATTTAACCATTTATGATTGCTTGCGCAAAATATTTGTTTCCAACCATTTACACACTTTCACCGATTTCATAGTATTTCAATTCGTTATTGAAATAGTATGTTTGTCTTCTAACTACCATAAGACTACTACCAAATAACATCCTCATCAGTACAAGTATTGGCCCACCCCATACATGTTAAGTGGTATTGATAATCTACTGCCGTTTTTAATAAAACATATCCTCAAGTCTGGGAACGTTTGGGAACATCCTGTATATTACTTTGTGCATTAGCATTATCACAAACAAATCTGTTGTTCGTGGCAATCGTGTCATAATTAGTGTGATAAAAACACTAACTTGATTAGGAGATTGTCGAAGATGTTCAAAGACATTGAATTATAATACAGAAATTTACTCATAATATCCTTAAAAGTTACTGAAAAATTAATGAAATTAGTTTCTGTCAATAAGAACTGTTTTAGTCGTGTTCGAATTCGTAGACTAAAGACTCCCTACACTTTAACAGAGAATCTTAATTTTTATGGAACTATATCTTGTATGAAATGCCCTAATTCATGTTTTTGATTAGACATAGAAATATGAAACCAACAAAGTAGCCGTGAAAAAGTAAAACATGACTTAGTTTATGTTGTTTTTTATTTTTTTATTTTACAGAATAAAATCTCGTTTTAGGCTGCACTGTTCGGCGTTGCGCGACGGTACGCGAAGGGTGCAGGGGTGTCCCCTAGTTCTATTGAATAAAATGAGAGAATTTATGCTCAAACGCCCGATAATTTATGTCACGGAGAATCGCTCGTTCTTTTTACGCGCGTGACCGCGTTTCAAAAGTGTCCCGCGATCGCTCTAAATGAGGGAAATGGGCGCATTTATGCAGCGCATTCGGCGTTCCACGTCCTGCGACAGACACGCCGCATCCCATTGAACAAAATGGGAGCATTTATGCACAAACGCGTTACTTTTGTGTCATGAAGGAACGCGCGTTAAAGAGTGTCGCGCGTCCGTTCTAAATACATTGAATCACAATGGGTGTTCCGCAAGGGTCCGTCCTTGTCCCTCTTCTTTTTCTTTTATATGTAAATGATTTGAATATAAACATAGAGGGTCACATAATCCAACGTTCTGACGACACTAGTGTGGTTATCCAGTCCAACTTACATACCCGTAACACTAAAATAATGTTTACATTGGAAAGTCTTAGTGTCTAGTTTTATCAAACAAATTTGACAATGAACGAAGAAAAGACCAACACTTTGAATTTTAATCTGCAGAGAAATAATTCCACAATCTCAGTCAACTAAGGTTTCTAATTTTGTCAGTTCTTTTTAGCTGCATGTTGATTCAGATCTCAAGTGGGGAATCCCAATCTCCTACATATGTTCTAGGATGAGTTCCTGTGTTTACGCTCTTCGCTCTCAGGCTTATTAAATCAGGACATCCTCAAACTTGTTTGTTTTGGTTATATGGTGCTCATTTTGCCTTACGACGTGATGTTTTGGGGAACGGCTCCTTTGGCTTCTTTTTAAAGGATCATTCGGATTGTATTTAGTGTTAAAGGTCGAGACAGTTGCGGTGAGGTATTCTTTTTTGAAACGATTCCTAGACTTCCATCTCTTTTCATTTATTCCATAGGATTGTTTGTATTACAAACAGCCTTTTCCACGTACACAACTAACACAACCATCATTATTCAACGATACATAAAAGTAATCAGATAACTCCTTTTCATAAAACATGTAAATATAAAAAAGCAATATTCAACAAGACCCCTCACAGTGTCAAAGAGTGTTCAAGAATAAAATAATTTTAAAAGTAAAGAAACTAAAAAGAGTTACCATTCCGTGAATGGTAAATTTACTAATTCATTAAAATTTATTCAGAATCACTGCTAATTAAATAATTGTATCTTATTAAGCATCTTTACATTTATATCCATATGACTGTGTTCCATACAAATGCGTGTCTTTCAATAAATATGTATTTGATTGAATTTGAATCAAATGGGTGCATTTATGTAGCGCATTAGCGTTTCACATCTCGCGACAAAGCAGTGACCAGGGCTTTTCTTGAGCTCGAGATGTGGAGGGGTATAATTACTCAACATTTGGCGGTAATATTTTCTCCATTTCTACAGTTTTACATTAGTTCCTTTGTACTTCATATAAAACACTCCTCTCCGAATTCTTACTCTATTGATGGGATGTACTGACCAGCACCTTTGTTTACTGGGTTTCCTACTTACAAAATTATACGACATGTACATCGGGATTGAATCCATATTTCAAATTGTTGATCAGCATATGACTACACGATCACAACTTATAAAGAATTAAGTTTGGTAGATTAATCACGATCTACCACCGATTAAGTTTGGAAATGTGGCAGTAAAAATTCGCTCTAGACTGAAATGCCATACGTTCGTCTTCCAATGCCGTGAATTCAAATTATTTATTAGCATATACAGTAGATTTGTACACAAAATTTATTTGAAACAAATATTATGGATCGTAAAGTTCTTAAATTTAATTCCAAAGTAATCGTAATTGAAAAACTAAATAAACGTTGACAAAAACATGAAAATATACATATAGTATTAGAACTTTGTCCATCTAGACCACTCTGATAAACCACTAGCTTTTAATCTGATAATACTCCTGTATAGAGTAAAAAGCATTACTGTAGTTTCCAAAAAAGTGTTTAACTTTTTCTTGAATTGCTCTTTAGTCTTACTTTTTTTAATTTGTTGGGGTAGGTTATTAAAAACCTAAACTCCTGGATAATGTGCCCCCTTTTCAATTTTTGTAGTTTTATGGATAGGGTAATATAATAAATTGTCTACTCTTGTTTCTCTATTAGATTCTTTGTACTTGGAAAGAAGACTGAGGTTATTGAAAGTCAAGGTTAAAACTGAATATAAATAGATAGATGGAACTGTAAGCAGTCTATATTGCAAAAATATTTAACGACAAGGGTGTGACCAGCGTAAATTAAAGATTTTTCTAATGATTTTTTTTGTGCTTTGAAGACTTTGTCCACAGATGGAGAAGATCCCCAAAAACGCTATCCCATAGCGAATCAATCTTTCAAAGTAGCCTCTATAAATGACTAGCAAGATATCCAAACTACACGTATCTTTCGACATATTAATGGCACACGCCGCTGAGCTCTTCAGAAACTGCTGTATGTGACTCTTCCAGGACAGTGTTTCATCTAAAATAACTCCTAGAAACTTGGTCTCTGAACAAATATAAATTCTTGAATCGGTTATTAGAGGATTGTCATCTGATAATATCTTAGACCGAGAAGATAAGTGGAAATTCAGATCATTGGTTTTAGTGGATTTGACCAGGAGGCCATTTGACCAGGAGGCCATTTGACCAGGAGGCCATTTGACCAGGAGGCCATTTGACCAGGAGGCCATTTGACCAGGAGGCCATTTGACCAGGAGGCCATTTGACCAGGAGGCCATTTGACCAGGAGGCCATTTGACCAGGAGGCCATTTGACCAGGAGGCCATTTGACCAGGAGGCCATTTGACCAGGAGGCCATTTGCTTCAAACCAGGAAGAGCATTATTTTAACGTGTCAGCTTCATTTGCGGAGACTGTGTCACAGTTATTACCCCTAACTAGGGCTGACACATCATCTGCATACATAACAAAATATGAATGTGGGTTATTGTAATTTAGGTTGTTTATATATAGAAGAAATAGAATCGGAGAGAGAATACAACCTTGAGAACACCTATCTTTGTCTCCATCCAGAATGAACATTGTGATGGGCCGTGAGTTTGAGAAATTTGTTTACGACCCTCAAGGAATGACTGAATCCAACTTAGAGACTGTCTGCAAATCCGTAGTAAAAAGGTTTGTCAACCAGAAGGGAATGTTTGACACAGCCAAAGGCCTTGGATAGGTCGCAGAAGACTCCAACCGTCCTCTGCGACCCATCCAATGCCTCTAAGACTGCTTTAGTAAAGTCAAAGATAGCTGTTTCAGTGGATTTACCCTGCCGGAAACCATGTTGAGAATTGTTCAGTATGTTCCACTTAGCGAGGAAGGCCGTAAGTCGGTGAAGATAGATTTTTTTTCAAAAATCTTGGACAGAACTGAAACTAAAGATATTGGACGATAGTTTTAAAATTGCAAATGATCACCTTTTTGTGAAAGGGTTTACTATAGTGTATTTAAGTTTCTCAGAGAAACTTCCAGACAAAAAAGACAGATTCACTAACACGGCTAATGGATATGAAATTTCAGGACCGCAGGATTTTAAGAGGTTAGATGATAACTCAACCAACAAACAAGCTATTTGTCTTTGATAGACTTTATGGTAGATAGAAACAATGATGCACCACTGGAGGTTTAAACAGAGTATGTTTGTCCAGTGCGTTTAGTGGGGGTGCGGAAGAGATGGGCTCATTCAGGAAAAAATGATTAAAGTTGTCCTCGAATGCCTGCCTATCAGATAACTTCTTCCCATTTATTACCATTCTTCAATAAAAATTTTCACAGATTCTTTACCATTTTCCCCTTTTACAAAATCCCATGTCATTGGACGTATTCTTAGAAGTCTTAATAACCTTTTTAGAACTTTATTGTATTTTTTAAAGTAGTTAATAAACTTAAAATATGTGCATTTTTTTTATTTCGCTCATTTCCCTCTTTTTGGAAAGTGACATTTTTATGTCCCTGGTTAACCAATGTCTACTGTTTTTATGCTTCAAACTAATATATATGATTGGAAATGCATCATCATCTGAAATGCATCATTTACGATCACAAGAAAAATTTCGAAATATCTGTCTATTGACTATAATTCACCATTGAAACATCGTCCCCCCTAACGGCAGCCAGATCAGATTAGAAAGACATTTTGTTTTCTCTTGAGAAAATATGTTTTCTAACTGTTGTACATGTATGTTCTGCTAAGAACGACTTGTGAGGGAGTGTAGTAAACTGGTCTGTGTGGTCGGACAAACCGAGATTAATGTTAGCTTATTTTTGTTGGCTGGTAGTGTAATTTGTAACATTATAGTCTATTTGTGCTGGTGAATTTTGTGTAAAGGGTGTAGGTGAAGTAATAAATGTTTTTAGACCAAACGCCTCAAATTGCAAAGTAAATCGGAACTAAAAGTAGAGTTTTCCATTCCATCTATATCTATCTCCCTCTGCAAATAATAAAATGCTTTTTCTTGAAAACCTCTACGTACTTGTGGCAGGACCCGAACACGGTTCATAAAACCAGCCTTATTGAAAGGTTTTAACTAAATTAAACAACCCATAGGCCACTATGGTGTTAAATAAAAAAGAAAGAGGGTTGATAAGTCAAATTGTGCCAGCCCACGTTTGGACACTGAATTAACTTTTGAAACAGAGACCGCAGAGCAACTACAAGGCCAGGCAGGCTAATGCAGTGAGATAACTCTATGCTTCAGAAAATATATATTTTGGGGAATTTTGCTGTTTTTGAAACTGGATCAAAGTAATTCGTCTTTGAGTTATCATATTAAATTTGATAAGAAACGAAACAGTACATTGTTCTGTTCAACATTAAATTCTATATATGTAGCCTAATTTAAACCAACCTACCGAAGTTAGATATGTGTTTATAGTGGGTGAGACCGTTAGTTAAGAGTTTTCATTGTATTAGGTGGATGGGTGAGTGTAGGATAGTTTTAGGGCCGTTACTGTTCGTGTATAAGATGGATGGATATATATGTGTGTGTGGGGGATAGTTTTAGGGCTGTTACAGTTCGTGTATAAGGTAGATGGATGTACCTATGTGTAGGATAGTTTTAGGGCCGTTACAGTTCGTGTATAAGGTAGATGGATGTACCTATGTGTAGGATAGTTTTAGGGCCGTTACAATTCGTGTATAAGGTAGATGGATGTACCTATGTGTAGGATAGTTTTAGGGCCGTTACAGTTCGTGTATAAGGTAGATGGATGTACCTATGTGTAGGATAATTTTAGGGCCGTTACAGTTCGTGTATAAGGTAGATGGATGTACCTATGTGTAGGATAGTTTTAGAGCCGTTACAGTTCGTGTATGGTAGATGGATGTACCTATGTGTAGGATAGTTTTAGGGCCGTTACAGTTCGTGTATAAGGTAGATGGATGTACCTATGTGTAGGATAGTTTTAGGGCCGTTACAGTTCGTGTATAAGGTAGATGGATGTACCTATGTGTAGGATAGTTTTAGAGCCGTTACAGTTCGTGTATAAGGTAGATGGATGTACCTATGTGTAGGATAGTTTTAGGGCCGTTACAGTTCGTGTATAAGGTAGATGGATGTACCTATGTGTAGGATAGTTTTAGGGCCGTTACAGTTCGTGTATAAGGTAGATGGATGTACCTATGTGTAGGATAGTTTTAGAGCCGTTACAGTTCGTGTATAAGGTGGATAGAAATGTCTGTGTGTAGGATTGTTTAGGGTGGTGTCCACCTCTTTGTACTATTATTATCTGAAGGGTTTGAGAAACTATCTCTGAGCTAATGCAAATAACTGACTACCCAGTCTAGTCCTGTATGAGTGCATCCACCGAAGGGGTCTGAGACCACCTCTCTGTGCTAATTTGACTACTTCAAGCGGCCAGCGAGCCAACCTCATAAAATAGTGCAATTTTCTTTCATAAAATGGTGTAATTGAATGTTGTAACAAAGTGGGTAGTAATTATCGACGGCGTGCTGCAAGTTTATGGTAGATGTGATGACACGAGAGTCAGGGTCAGATTCCATCAGTTGCAGTCTTAGAGCTTGCACCGAGTCAGGATGACTGACAGGGATATATATACTCTGATATACGTTGGACGGCTCAATAAAACAAGAAATGTGTCTGTAAAACTTTACCACTGGAAATTAGAAACGATCAAAACACTAGTCAGACATCTGGTGACAACATATCACCATGACGTTAGTATTATTTAATATTTTGTCAAAAAATTTAGTAAAAATAAATTTTGAAATAGAATATTGTGATAAATAAAGTAATGAGTGAGGTGTCAAAAGTGAAAATAAACAACGAAAGCATGGAGAAGAATGCAAATGGACACTATTTTGTGATCAGTCCTAGAGCAAATTTGGCTTGATAAAAAGAAGATAAATAAGATTAAAATGTTACTTTATCTCAAAAGTGTTTAGTCAATAACAATAAATGTGGCTAGTTCTAATTAGTGTTGACTATTCAATGCACTAACAACAAACTTTACTTTATGATATTAACGTTTCTGTAATTGCATACAAACTCACAACGTATTTTTCAGAAAATAATCTATAAAAATTAGCAAGCATATTAAATAATGAGTCATTAAAATTTTCATACATTTACAGCTTTGCCAAATTAATTATGTCCTATTACGAATACGTGATCGTAACGTAGGATATTTACCATTTTGGAATGACAGAAGTTCGGATACGTGAACGTAACGAAGACACTTACCAGTCTGGAATGACTGATGTTCGAATACAATATCGTAACATAGGATTTACTAATCTGGAATGACACAAGTTCGAATACGTGATCGTAACGTAGACATTTACCAATCTGGAATGACAGAAGTTCGGATACGTGATCGTAACGTGGATATTTACCAATCTGGAGTGACAGAAGTTCGAATACGTGATCCAAACGTGGATAGTTACCGATTTGGAATGACAGAAGTTCGAATACGTGAACGTGAACGTAGACATTTCCCTCGCTTCTAGTTCCATATTTTTGGAATTCTCTGACCTCCACCAAATTGGTCTAAACACCCAGTCTACAATCAATATAAGGTTCAGTCAGTAATCCAAGCTCAACGGTTCTGTCTGAATAGTTTGGTTTAGGCAAGCGTTTAGATGTAAAGTACTCTTACGAACCTATTTACAGAATATAGCCAACAGCCTCAACGTATATGTCCTTTGTGTCGAAATATATCAGGCTATTAAATACATACATCCAATCAACCAATGATTTGTGATACTTCGTAGATAACGGAAGAAATATTTGTGTAGGTCCTAACTACACAATCAGCCCACAATCGAAGCGCATTCCATGGAACTTTGTGCACTCGCTTTCCTGCAATAGAAATCACTTTATTTCTTCCAAACATTGTTTTGTTTTGTTGCTCTGATGAAGGAATTTGTGTCATAAGAGTGTGGAACAATTGTACCAATCATAAACGAAATATGTTATTGAAAATACTCATGATGTATTAGGACCATGAGCACTTTAATAATGTTATGTCATAAAGTTATTTAATGCATCAAATTAAAACGAAGCTTTGTATCGTTAGGTTGAACCTTGTTATTAATCAAGTAATTAGGAAAATTGAGTCATCATATGTTATTTTGTAAGGTTGTTCATTGCACTCCAGAGGTGGAGTGGTTGGTCACTGGGGATATATTCTCCATAAGACCTATGCCAAATCGATAAGCCAAGTATTTTTTCTGATAAAATTACGTTTCATATTTTGTTTTGTAGATTTTTAAATGGGGAAAGTTGAGTGCTTAGCAAATTTTAATATTTGTCATACATGTACTTAAAATTGTTCTCTATTCAAAAATTAGTTAAATGAAAACAACAACAATTTGGAAAAAACAATAAGCAATCACCATCAAGCATTTAATAAAGGGTTGCAAAACATTTAAATCGTTAAACATTGGCTAGTTTACAAGAGCTTACGTTGAGCTGTTTCTGCTTGAGTCACGAGAACGTGTGAACTTGATGTTAAGTAAGTTGTACCTTTATGAACATTAAATACCACTGTACTGTGGTAATGACTCGTCTTGAGTCATGAGAATGTGTGAACTTGATGTTAAGTAAGTTGTACCTTTATGAACATTAAATACCACTGTACTGTGGTAATGACTCGTCTTGAGTCATGAGAATGTGTGAACTTGATGTTAAGTAAGTTGTACCTTTATGAACATTAAATACCACTGTACTGTGGTAATGACTCGTCTTGAGTCATGAGAATGTGTGAACTTGATGTTAAGTAAGTTGTACCTTTATGAACATTAAATACCACTGTACTGTGGTAATGACTCGTCTTCATCACTGTGAGGCAGTGGTGAACTTGATGTTAAGTAAGTTGTACCTTTATGAACATTAAATACCACTGTACTGTGGTAATGACTCGTCTTCATCACTGTGAGGCAGTGGTGAACTTGATGTTAAGTAAGTTGTACCTTTATGAACATTAAATACCACTGTACTGTGGTAATGACTCGTCTTCATCACTGTGAGGCAGTGGTGAACTTGATGTTAAGTAAGTTGTACCTTTATGAACATTAAATACCACTGTACTGTGGTAATGACTCGTCTTCATCACTGTGAGGCAGTGGTGAACTTGATGTTAAGTAAGTTGTACCTTTATGAACATTAAATACCACTGTACTGTGGTAATGACTCGTCTTCATCACTGTGAGGCAGTGGTGAACTTGATGTTAAGTAAGTTGTACCTTTATGAACATTAAATACCACTGTACTGTGGTAATGACTCGTCTTCATCACTGTGAGGCAGTGGTGAACTTGATGTTAAGTAAGTTGTACCTTTATGAACATTAAATACCACTGTACTGTGGTAATGACTCGTCTTCATCACTGTGAGGCAGTGGTGAACTTGATGTTAAGTAAGTTGTACCTTTATGAACATTAAATACCACTGTACTGTGGTAATGACTCGTCTTCATCACTGTGAGGCAGTGGTGAACTTGATGTTAAGTAAGTTGTACCTTTATGAACATTAAATACCACTGTACTGTGGTAATGACTCGTCTTCATCACTGTGAGGCAGTGGTGAACTTGATGTTAAGTAAGTTGTACCTTTATGAACATTAAATACCACTGTACTGTGGTAATGACTCGTCTTGAGTCATGAGAATGTGTGAACTTGATGTTAAGTAAGTTGTACCTTTATGAACATTAAATACCACTGTACTGTGGTAATGACTCGTCTTGAGTCATGAGAATGTGTGAACTTGATGTTAAGTAAGTTGTACCTTTATGAACATTAAATACCACTGTACTGTGATAATGACTCGTCTTCATCACTGTGAGGCAGTGGTGAACTGTGTAAAGTTCAGACTATGTTTTTGTCCTAACCACTAGCAAATCCACAAGTATATGATTTGACTCCAATCTCCTTTCGGGAGAATAGGAGGTTAGGAATGGATGAAGGATTTATTAGCCACTCATTGGTTACACATAATCCTTTCAGAGCAGGGTAGCAAATAATTTCAATATCAGACAGACATTTATAAAAAGTCTTAGTCAATTAAATCAATTCATATCTAGCATTGAAGAATTATTTAATATACTGGCACAAAAAATTACATTTTCGGGTGAAGTCAAATTGAAACCTGTGATTTTCCATACTGTGCGAAAGGGGGTTTTTCAAGACATAGGTATATTTGCATCTCGTTGTCCCGGTCACAACTTCACTTAGTTGATACTTGACTAAGGCTGTCATTATTTTTTATTAGTTAGATTAAAAAATGCTAGTTATATGTTTTTAACTAAAATATTTACGTTTATTTAATACATATATTACATCTGAATACTTAAAAAAAAAATCTGTAGGCTTTTTGTTGTTCGAGTATATCGTCTATACCAATAGAATAACGGACTTTTGTAGTTTTCCACCCATATTGGAACCTGAACTATTTTGTTTGAATGATTAAACTACATAGCATTGTAACTTGTTGTAAGCTGTAAGAGGTAAAACTCATGTATGCGGAATTAAGGAGCCATCCCTAAATTACAGGTTCCGTGTTACTAGCGCACGTGTTAGAAGCGCACAAGAGTCAAAGTGTGTTAGAAGCGCACAACCCTTCTACCTGTGGCCCGGAGGGTGTTAGAAGCGCACACGAGGGTCCAATTTGGCCTGCCGGTGGTCCGGTATAATCCCTCGGCCATAAATGGATAAAACAAGGTTGAGTGCACATCCTCGTTAAAATTTAAATATTTGTGGATTGAAAATTTCTTTAAAAATAAACACAACTGGTGTAAAAGTATTAGTATTCAATTATATTTTAATTTTTGTCCCTGTTAAATTCAACAATTTTGAGTGTTTTAAGCTCAAGTTAAGGAGTACATGTTTAGTAACATTTAATTACAGACATTAAGTGTAATTATCAACAACAACTAATAACGTAGTTTATACATAACATAGCAAGTGTAAGGCACAACAAATATTGGAAATATTGGATAATTACATGCAATGCTAATTTTAATTCCAGGCATTGAATGTAATTATCAACAACAAATAATAGCCTACTTACTACGAGACAGCAAGTGTAAGGTTGTTTGAATTTAGTTGGTATTATATATAATTATAATTTTAAATATTATTATATTTTTCATTTTACTTATTATTGTATCTGTTATTTTTGTTAGTGTTATTGGAAGACTATAATAAAAAATGCATTGTGATGTAGTCAATTTTAGGATTATAAATTTTGCACAGTAGAATAATATTTAGAAAATATTGTTTACTATTTAATTTGTTTTTGAAATTAACATCTCTTGTGCAACCAGCTTGAGTATTACTGGAGTTATTTATAATTATATAAAAATTAGATCCATTAGTATCTACATCAAATTTACCGATAATACGATATATCTTGCCTTTCGGCCTGTTCACACCCAATTTTTTATATCTTACAGCATGCAATAATTTGGTGGAAATTGTTATAGAGTAGTTAGAAGACTGTTTTTAATTAGGCCAACATTATTATCAAATTTTAATTGCCTAAATACAGTATTAGACGTGTTTGTTAATAATAACTACTAATTTAAGTTATTTACGTTATCGATATTTAGAAGGGTGATTTAATAATCTAGTTGACTCTAAAAACAATCAGGTGACTACTGACTGACATAAATTTATACAATAAATGTGGTCGTAGGCCATTTGCCCTTTATTATAATGTGAAAAGTACATAGATACAGATGTTTCACAGTATCACTTAGGCACATATTTGTCAGATTTATCTATTGGAACTTACCAAAAGAAGTTCGTTATTTAAAAGTACTGAGGATACCGGAGGGGTCATCATCCTTCAGACTTACCTGACAACTACCTGGTAAGCGCATTCCTGTAAGTATCACTCAGTGAACTAGTAGACTATAAGGGTGAGAATATAGACGCATTGACTTCAGTCATTCAATTGAACGTTACTTACAAGTCTAGATACAAGTCCAATAAAATATTCTAACAGAATTCATTGTTGGTATAGCTGTCAAAACGTCAAATAAGTTTTATTATAATTTTATTTGAGAATAACAAATACCATTATATAAGAAAATGTAGCTATGTTCATACATTTTATGTATGATTTAATAAATACTGTGTTACAAGACGCGTTGTGCTGTAATTTTCTGTAATACAAACTGTTGTACCTAACTTTTCAGAGAATTTTTCAGATTTGAGACGCCAACACAGCTTGTGTGTATTTTAGGGACAACATGAATTCTTACATGAGTGTAGAATGAATGTGAATGACATGTAGTCTGGTTAAAAACTGAAATCGACTTATGCTCAGAAGGCCATTTATTAACTGCCCAATAGCCGGGAAACTAAGTTGCTGGTTAACGTGGAATCTGAACCACGTAGTGTTGATTTTGGTTTCAGCTACGCCTAGTACTTGGCTTGTTGTATTCTCTTCCCTGTACAACATCTGAACCCTTGCCACCATCCAACAAAGACACCCCGGGCTTCTCTAGTAGTCCCCACACCGATGGGAAGCATTGTGTGGACGAAATATCGGTATAGGAGGTCTAAGAACAGAACCTATTGCCTACGATACCCGCGCCACGTGTGTCAACAATATTATTAATGCATACATCTGTATACATTTTATTTACTGCAAGATACTATTTTAAAGTAAGTATATAAAAATAAAAACTATATCCAAATTGTATCTTAAGAATACACTTTTAATCTAGCAATTTTATTTTTTTATATGTGTTCTAACAATAACAAATCAAACTATCATTAAAATTAGAATTGCATTAATATTAACTAAGTTAATATTTGTTGTGCCTTACACTTGCTATGTTATGTATAAACTACGTTATTAGTTGTTGTTGATAATTAATTACACTTAATGTCTGTAATTAAATGTTACTAAACATGTTCTCCTTAACTGTAGCTTAAAACACTCAAAATTGTCGTATTAAAGTGGGACAAAAACTAAAATATAATTAAATAATGTTACTTTTACACAATTCGTGTTTATTTTAAAATTAATTTTCAATTCACAAATATTTAAAGTTTAACTAGGATGTGCACTCAACCTTGTTTAATCCATTTATGTGCGGGGGATTATACCGGACCACCGGCAGGTTAGAGTGGACCATCGTTTGCGCTTCTAACACCCTCCAAGCCTCAGGTAGAAGAGTTGTGCGCTCCTAACACGCTTTTACCTTGTGCGCGTTCAGGGATACTAATAATAGTTCAGGTTCCAATATGGGTGAAAAACTACAGAAGTATGGGGACCAATATGGATGTCGTATTCTAACACGTGCGCTAATAATACGACACGAATGACGGAACGCCTGACGGGGGTTTTTTACAGCGTTATGCACCCTTACGAGGGAGGTTGGGGGGAGCGTCTACGCAGCGTTACGTAACAATTAAACGTCAACAATTTGTTTAGAATCAGTCACAAAATGTATCTTTTCTAACCAAAATACAATATTAAAAAAATGATTTTGAAGTTAGTAGTGTATTCTCCCCAATTAGAAAACAAAGTCTAAACAATGACTTTATCATAAATCAACATATGCATGAAAATAGAAGAAAAAAATTGGAGGAGGATTGGTGACAGCGTTATGTAATATTTGAGGGGGTTTAGTATTACTGTTACGAGTCCGTTACACGGGGGGGGGGGGGGGGTCTGAAAAGGCCGATTTCAGTGTTACGTAATTTAGAGACTACTAAGCAGCCATTTTAGAATATCTACCGATTGATTTTTTTTTTTTTCATGTTATGATATGAATATTGCAGAAATTGTTAAGAAATTTAAAATTGGAGTAAGCGAATAAACCAAATTCATTTACGTTCACGAATAAAATAATAAAAATGTATTGCTTATACCAATTTGCTACAAATACAAGGTAAATGAACCACAGTAACAACACCTGTTGTACGTGAGCTTAATACATTTAAAAATAAAATCGTACTATTTCGGTCAAATATCTACAAAGACCAAGTAAGCACATGACTACACTAACCATTTGTAAGTATAATTTCAATAAAATAAATAAAAGCATTTCCTCACAGTATATTTGTTGAAACGTATATTTTATAATAATATTAAATAAATAATAACAAAAAGAAAAATATTTAATTCCAGGTATTATTCCGGGTAAAATAAAAACTTTAAACAGTTATTAGTTTTAAGCTATGTATTATCAAATTAGGTCTCCCAGCTGTGGAATAGTCTTCCGCCAGAGGAACGTTACATTATAAAAGGAGTGTAGAGAACACTTGATGAGGAAGTATGGCTGCACGATCAGTTGTTGGAACTGAGTAACTGAACCCGGTGACTTTCAGGGTTTGGGAAATCTATAAGGATAATTATTTGCACATTTTTGCATACATACGGAAAATGAAATACTGACTTGAAAATTGACTGATTCAAAATAAGACACTAACAAAGGCCAACTGTAATGCTTAAACAGTATAAACAATGAATAGACAAAAAAGTAAAAATAAAATCAAACTAAAATAATGGTCCAATTAAAAATATCGAAACTAATGAAATAACATAAGTAGGAAAAGAAAGAGAAGATTCAGGATAATATACTTCTTATGGAAACCCTATCAGAATAACTTGAGAGCCATTTTCTAAAGTTATACAAAGTAAATAAAAATATTAAATCTATTTTATGTGGGTGGGTAACTGACATAGTCAGGCCCAAAAGACTGAAAATATTGTAGGTAAATATTTTTGTTTACTTTTATAATTAAATTGTAGGATTACCTCGAGCTATGCACAGGAGTAACGTCATTGTTCCACCTAGTACGGCTTCTAATGAAAATAATTTTAGAATTCTATAATGAAAACATTTTGAACTGATACAATGTTTAGCTCTAGATACATTGAGAATGAACTATCTCGTAATCTCTTTTCAGACCTAGTAGCAAAAATAATTTGGAGATACTATAACTTATTAAATAAGGATTTGTGTGGAGCACCGTAGTAAATTAAATTTTATAATATATTAGGGAAAATATAATGTTCTAAACAAGGTTGTATGTTACGCAAAAACAAAAATAAATAAAAAGTATGTATAGATCTCCTTATTTTACAATTTAATTTGATAATTTGGGTTACCCACGAAAAGTTTTTCTCCAGTATAACACATAAATAATTCATGCTAACTACTATATCAATTATCTGGCAGTAGAAGTATTTTGAAGTGTATTAAGACTGCAAGAATAATATTTAAATGAAACGGTAAACTCGTATAATCGGCGAAACCAAAATAATATATTTCGTCCTATCCACATTTAGCTACTTTCTGTTTGTTTCACATCAGTCCCTAAATGCAATGATTTTGATTTTATAATGATTTGAATCAAAATTGAATTGAATTGAATCAAAATTTAATTAAATTTAAAATTCATCTGTATAAACTTACAATGAAACGAGGAAAACAGTGGTGTGTTGGACTTGTCACAGGCCACTTAATTTCTTAATTAACAACCATCAAACTCGGGTACAAATCATTATCACCACTATACTCGGGTACAAATCATCATGACCACTGTACGTGTATGGGAGGGCGGGTGGGTCATGATTAATGTACGTGTATAGGTGGGCGGGTGGGTTATGACCACTGTACGTGTGTTAAAGTGAGCTACATATAAAGCTATACATATAAAGCTGTGCTTACTAGTTTCTCTGATCACAAAGAACCGCATTATATTACTGGGCCAACAGTAGTTTATATTTTAAACTAAGATGTATTTTTTAAGATTATTTAAAAATGATATAGGTCAGATTAGAAGTCATTATTGTCGATCACATAAAAATATTCATTAATAACAATACATTTTGCAATTTATATTAATTATTTATAACTTATGTAATAACTGTACAGTTTCTGATTAGTTCATATAAAATTATGAATGTAATAAGATTTTTTTATTAAAAAAAAGAAGCGAAAAGTACACTTTTATCATATTAACAAGGGCTTTAAACCATAAATAAATTTACTGAACAGATATTTTTGGATGGTATGTTTTAAATGGGGTATAGAATAGACTTTTCAAATAGTTTAGGTTTGTGATACTTTAAAATTTCAACCTATACAGTATTTTTAAATTTGGTGTTCTAGTAAGCATATAAATTTCCAAAAATCATGACTGAAAAATGAAAAAGAGGAAATGTTATGCTTTCGCGTAGTATATTTTTTTTTATATATAATCAATTAAATCAAATATATTTTTATGTAACCTTGAACTACTATTTTAAGGTTACTTCACAGTCGAACTGTAAATTCATAGGTTTGAACTTTTTTCCGACTTTATGTGATGGTATTGATAAAACTTAACGATCTTCTCACTTCATTAAACGTATACAAAGTAATAAATTCTTCTTGCATTTTCGCTCTCTCAGTTCGCAGAAAGGCATGAACAACACTGGCGGGAGGCAGCCATCACTGTCGTACATCATCTCATACCTATTACCACATCTTCGCGGAACGATAGCACAGTAGAAGACCGATCGCCTCTTAACCAACGCCTTTACGGGCTTTATTGCTAATAGGATGATAAAAACTATCAGCAATTAAACTGTATTATCTTTATGTGCACGATACAGTTTAATGGCCGGTTAAGGGGGAAACTGCAGGTCATTTGTCATGAGTGTAGGGTCTACATGACTACATAAATGTAGGAATAATGTACAGTTTTACCAAAAAAAGGTTTACGATAAAATTGTACCCATAAAGTATAAAATGAGTACCAACCAAACCTAGTGAAACCCATTGTTACATGATACATATTACAGTATATGGTCTTGAGTATGTGACTTTTTCTATATCCAATATCGGTTATTACTTCATGGTAGTTCGTTAATTGAAAGTCTTTAGTATATGACAACTTTATCTACTGTATATCCGATATCGCTTATTACTTCAAGGTAGTTAGTTAATTGAAAGTCTTTAGTATATGACACCTTCATCTACTGTATATCCGATATCACTTATTACTTCATGGTAGTTCGTTAATTGAAAGTCTGTAGTATATGACAACTTTATCTACTGTATATCCGATATCGCTTATTACTTCAAGGTAGTTAGTTAATTGAAAGTCTTTAGTATATGACACCTTCATCTACTGTATATCCGATATCGCTTATTACTTCAAGGTAGTTACTTAATTGAAAGTCTTTAGTATATGACACCTTCATCTACTGTATATCCGATATCACTTATTACTTCATGGTAGTTCGTTAATTGAAAGTCTGTAGTATATGACACCTTTATCTACTGTATATCCAATATCGGTTATTACTTCATGGTAGTTAGTTAATTGAAAGTCTTTAGTATATGACACCTTCATCTACTGTATATCCGATATCACTTATTACTTCATGGTAGTTCGTTAATTGAAAGTCTGTAGTATATGACACCTTCATCTACTGTATATCCGATATCGCTTATTACTTCAAGGTAGTTATTTAATTGAAAGTCTGTAGTATATGACACCTTCATCTACTGTATATCCGATATCACTTATTACTTCATGGTAGTTCGTTAATTGAAAGTCTGTAGTATATGACACCTTCATCTACTGTATATCCGATATCACTTATTACTTCATGGTAGTTCGTTAATTGAAAGTCTGTAGTATATGACACCTTTATCTACTGTATATCCGATATCACTTATTACTTCATGGTAGTTCGTTAATTGAAAGTCTGTAGTATATGACACCTTTATCTACTGTATATCCGATATCACTTATTACTTCATGGTAGTTCGTTAATTGAAAGTCTGTAGTATATGACACTTTTATCTACTGTATATCCGATATCACTTATTACTTCATGGTAGTTCGTTAATTGAAAGTCTTTAGTATATGACACCTTTATCTACTGTATATCCGATATCGGTTATTACTTCATGGTAGTTAGTTAATTGAAAGTCTTTAGTATATGACACATTTATCTACTGTATATCTGATATCGCTTATTACTTTATGGTAGTTAGTTAATTGATAGTCTTTAGTATATGACACCTTCATCTACTGTATATCCGATATCGCTTATTACTTCAAGGTAGTTATTTAATTGAAAGTCTTTATTATATGACACCTTTATCTACTGTATATCCGATATCGCTTATTACTTTAGGGTAGTTAGTTATTTGATAGTCTTTAGTATATGACACCTTCATCTACTGTATATCCGATATCGCTTATTACTTCAAGGTAGTTATTTAATTGAAAGTCTTTATTATATGACAACTTCATCTACTGTATATCTGATATCGCTTATTACTTTATGGTAGTTAATTAATTGATAGTCTTTAGTATATGACACCTTCATCTACTGTATATCCGATATCGCTTATTACTTCAAGGTAGTTATTTAATTGAAAGTCTTTAGTATATGACACCTTTATCTACTGTATATCCGATATCGCTTATTACTTTAAGGTAGTTATTTAATTGAAAGTCTTTAGTATATGACACCTTCATCTACTCTATATCCGATATCGCTTATTACTTTATGGTAGTTAGTTAATTGATAGTCTTTAGTATATGACACCTTCATCTACTGTATATCCGATATCGCTTATTACTTCAAGGTAGTTATTTAATTGAAAGTCTTTAGTATATGACACCTTTATCTACTCTATATCCGATATCGCTTATTACTTTATGGTAGTTAGTTAATTGATAGTCTTTAGTATATGACACCTTCATCTACTGTATATCCGATATCGCTTATTACTTCAAGGTAGTTATTTAATTGAAAGTCTTTAGTATATGACACCTTCATCTACTCTATATATAATACCGCTTATTACTTCAAGGTAGTTATTTAATTGAAAGTCTTTAGTATATGACAACTTCATCTACTGTATATGTGATATCGCTTATTACTTCAAGGTAGTTATTTAATTGAAAGTCTTTAGTATATGACAACTTCATCTACTGTATATCTGATATCGCTTATTACTTTATGGTAGTTAGTTAATTGATAGTCTTTAGTATATGACACCTTCATCTACTGTATATCCGATATCGCTTATTACTTCAAGGTAGTTATTTAATTGAAAGTCTTTAGTATATGACACTTTTATCTACTGTATATCTGATATCGCTTATTACTTCAAGGTAGTTATTTAATTGAAAGTCTTTAGTATATGACATCTTTATCTACTGTATATCCGATATCGCTTATTACTTTAGGGTAGTTAGTTATTTGATAGTCTTTAGTATATGACACCTTCATCTACTGTATATCCGATATCGCTTATTACTTCAAGGTAGTTATTTAATTGAAAGTCTTTAGTATATGACAACTTCATCTACAGTATATCTGATATCGCTTATTACTTTATGGTAGTTAGTTAATTGATAGTCTTTAGTATATGACACCTTCATCTACTGTATATCCGATATCGCTTATTTCTTCAAGGTAGTTATTTAATTGAAAGTCTTTAGTATATGACACTTTTATCTACTGTATATCTGATATCGCTTATTACTTCAAGGTAGTTAGTTAATTGAAAGTCTGTAGTATATGACACCTTTATCTACTGTATATCCAATATCGCTTATTACTTTAAGGTAGTTATTTAATTGAAAGTCTTTAGTATATGACACCTTTATCTACTGTATATCCAATATCGCTTATTACTTTAAGGTAGTTATTTAATTGAAAGTCTTTAGTATATGACACCTTTATCTACTGTATATCCAATATCGCTTATTACTTCAAGGTAGTTATTTAATTGAAAGTCTTTAGTATATGACACTTTTATCTACTGTATATCTGATATCGCTTATTACTTCATGGTAGTTAGGTAATTGAAAGTCTTTAGTATATGACACTTTTATCTACTGTATATCTGATATCGCTTATTACTTCAAGGTAGTTAGTTAATTGAAAGTCTGTAGTATATGACACCTTTATCTACTGTATATCCAATATCGCTTATTACTTTAAGGTAGTTATTTAATTGAAAGTCTTTAGTATATGACACTTTTATCTACTGTATATCCAATATCGCTTATTACTTCAAGGTAGTTATTTAATTGAAAGTCTTTAGTATATGACACTTTTATCTACTGTATATCTGATATTGCTTATTACTTCAAGGTAGTTAGTTAATTGAAAGTCTGTAGTATATGACACCTTTATCTACTGTATATCCAATATCGCTTATTACTTCAAGGTAGTTAGTTAATTGAAAGTCTGTAGTATATGACACTTTTATCTACTGTATATCTAATATCGCTTATTACTTCAAGGTAGTTATTTAATTGAAAGTCTTTAGTGTATGACACTTTTATCTACTGTATATCCAATATCGCTTATTACTTTAAGGTAGTTATTTAATTGAAAGTCTTTAGTATATGACACCTTTATCTACTGTATATCCAATATCGCTTATTACTTCAAGGTAGTTATTTAATTGAAAGTCTTTAGTATATGACACCTTTATCTACTGTATATCCAATATCGCTTAATACTTCAAGGTAGTTATTTAATTGAAAGTCTTTAGTATATGACACTTTTATCTACTGTATATCCGATATCACTTATTACTTTAAGGTAGTTATTTAATTGAAAGTCTTTAGTATATGACACCTTTATCTACTGTATATCCAATATCGCTTATTACTTCAAGGTAGTTATTTAATTGAAAGTCTTTAGTATATGACACTTTTATCTACTGTATATCCAATATCGCTTATTACTTCAAGGTAGTTATTTAATTGAAAGTCTTTAGTATATGACACCTTTATCTACTGTATATCCAATATCACTTATTACTTCAAGGTAGTTATTTAATTAAAAGTCTTTAGTATATGACACTTTTATCTACTGTATATCCAATATCGCTTATTACTTCAAGGTAGTTATTTAATTGAACGTCTTTAGTATATGACACCTTTATCTACTGTATATCCGATATCACTTATTACTTCAAGGTAGTTATTTAATTGAAAGTCTTTAGTATATGACACTTTTATCTACTGTATATCCAATATCGCTTATTACTTCACGGTAGTTATTTAATTGAAAGTCTTTAGTATATGACACCTTTATCTACTGTATATCCGATATCACTTATTACTTCAAGGTAGTTATTTAATTGAAAGTCTTTAGTATATGACACTTTTATCTACTGAATATCCAATATCGCTTATTACTTTAAGGTAGTTATTTAATTGAAAGTCTTTAGTATATGACACTTTTATCTACTGTATATCCAATATCGCTTATTACTTCAAGGTAGTTAGTTAATTGAAAGTCTGTAGTATATGACACCTTTATCTACTGTATATCCAATATCGCTTATTACTTCAAGGTAGTTAGTTAATTGAAAGTCTTTAGTATATGACACTTTTATCTACTGTATATCCAATATCGCTTATTACTTCAAGGTAGTTAGTTAATTGTAAGTCTTTAGTATATGACACCTTTATCTACTGTATATCCAATATCGCTTATTACTTTAAGGTAGTTATTTAATTGAAAGTCTTTTGTATATGACACCTTTATCTACTCTATATCCGATATCGCTTATTACTTGAAGGTAGTTATTTAATTGAAAGTCTTTAGTATATGACACTTTTATCTACTGTATATCCGATATCGCTTATTACTTTAAGGTAGTTATTTAATTGAAAGTCTTTAGTATATGACACTTTTATCTACTGTATATCTGATATCGCTTATTACTTCAAGGTAGTTAGTTAATTGAAAGTCTGTAGTATATGACACCTTTATCTACTGTATATCCAATATCGCTTATTACTTCAAGGTAGTTATTTAATTTAAAGTCTTTAGTATATGACACCTTTATCTACTGTATATCCGATATCGCTTATTACTTCATGGTAGTTAGTTAATTGAAAGTCTTTAGTATATGACACCTTTATCTACTGTATATCCAATATAGGTTATTACTTCAAGGTAGTTAGTTAATTGAAAGTCTGTAGTATATGACACCTTCATCTACTGTATATCCGATATCGCTTATTACTTCAAGGTAGTTATTTAATTGAAAGTCTTTAGTATATGACACTTTTATCTACTGTATATCCAATATCGCTTATTACTTCATGGTAGTTATTTAATTGAAAGTCTTTAGTATATGACACTTTTATCTACTGTATATCCAATATCGCTTATTACTTCAAGGTAGTTATTTAATTGAAAGTCTTTAGTATATGACACTTTATCTACTGTATATCCAATATCGCTTATTACTTCAAGGTAGTTATTTAATTGAAAGTCTTTAGTATATGACACTTTGATCTACTGTATATCCAATATCGCTTATTACTTCAAGGTAGTTAGTTAATTGAAAGTCTTTAGTATATGACACCTTTATCTACTGTATATCCAATATCGCTTATTACTTTAAGGTAGTTAGTTAATTGATAGTCTTTAGTATATGACAACTTCATCTACTGTATATCTGATATCGCTTATTACTTTAAGGTAGTTATTTAATTGAAAGTCTTTAGTATATGACACCTTTATCTACTCTATATCCGATATCGCTTATTACTTCAAGGTAGTTATTTAATTGAAAGTCTTTAGTATATGACACTTTTATCTACTGTATATCCGATATCGCTTATTACTTTAAGGTAGTTATTTAATTAAAAGTCTTTAGTATATGACACCTTTATCTACTCTATATCCGATATCGCTTATTACTTCAAGGTAGTTATTTAATTGAAAGTCTTTAGTATATGACACCTTTATCTACTGAATATCGGATATCGCTTATTACTTTAAGGTAGTTATTTAATTGAAAGTCTTTAGTATATGACACCTTTATCTACTGTATATCCGATATCGCTTATTACTTCAAGGTAGTTATTTAATTGAAAGTCTTTAGTATATGACACTTTATCTACTGTATATCCAATATCGCTTATTACTTCAAGGTAGTTATTTAATTGAAAGTCTTTAGTATATGACACCTTTATCTACTGTATCCGATATCGCTTATTACTTCAAGGTAGTTATTTAATTGAAAGTCTTTAGTATATGACACTTTATCTACTGTATATCCAATATCGCTTATTACTTCAAGGTAGTTATTTAATTGAAAGTCTTTAGTATATGACACCTTTATCTACTGTATATCCGATATCGCTTATTACTTCAAGGTAGTTATTTAATTGAAAGTCTTTAGTATATGACACTTTAATCTACTGTATATCCGATATCGCTTATTACTTCAAGGTAGTTATTTAATTGATAGTCTTTAGTATATGACACCTTCATCTACTGTATATCCGATATCGCTTATTACTTCAAGGTAGTTATTTAATTGAAAGTCTTTAGTATATGACACTTTTATCTACTGTATATCCGATATCGCTTATTACTTCAAGGTAGTTATTTAATTGAAAGTCTTTAGTATATGACACCTTTATCTACTGTATATCCGATATCGCTTATTACTTCAAGGTAGTTAGTTAATTGAAAGTCTTTAGTATATGACACCTTTCATCTACTGTATATCCGATATCGCTTATTACTTCAAGGTAGTTATTTAATTGAAAGTCTTTAGTATATGACACCTTTATCTACTGTATATCCGATATCGCTTATTACTTCAAGGTAGTTATTTAATTGAAAGTCTTTAGTATATGACACTTTTATCTACTGTATATCCGATATCGCTTATTACTTCAAGGTAGTTAGTTAATTGAAAGTCTTTAGTATATGACACCTTTATCTACTGTATATCCGATATCGCTTATTACTTTAAGGTAGTTATTTAATTGAAAGTCTTTAGTATATGACAACTTCATCTACTGTATATCCGATATCGCTTATTACTTCAAGGTAGTTATTTAATTGAAAGTCTTTAGTATATGACACCTTCATCTACTGTATATCCGATATCGCTTATTACTTCAAGGTAGTTATTTAATTGAAAGTCTTTAGTATATGACACTTTTATCTACTGTATATCCGATATCGCTTATTACTTCAAGGTAGTTATTTAATTGAAAGTCTTTAGTATATGACACCTTTAACTTCTGTATATCCGATATCGCTTATTACTTCAAGGTAGTTATTTAATTGAAAGTCTTTAGTATATGACACTTTTATCTACTGTATATCCAATATCGCTTATTACTTCAAGGTAGTTATTTTTTTGAAAGTCTTTAGTATATGACAACTTCATCTACTGTATATCTGATATCGCTTATTACTTCAAGGTAGTTATTTAATTGAAAGTCTTTAGTATACGACACTTTTATCTACTGTATATCCGATATCGCTTATTACTTCATGGTAGTTAGTTAATTGAAAGTCTTTAGTATATGACACCTTTATCTACTGTATATCCGATATCGCTTATTACTTCATGGTAGTTAGTTAATTGAAAGTCTTTAGTATATGACACCTTTATCTACTGTATATCCGATATCGCTTATTACTTTATGGTAGTTAATTAATTGATAGTCTTTAGTATATGACACCTTCATCTACTGTATATCCGATATCGCTTATTACTTCAAGGTAGTTATTTAATTGAAAGTCTTTAGTATATGACAACTTCATCTACAGTATATCTGATATCGCTTATTACTTTATGGTAGTTAATTAATTGATAGTCTTTAGTATATGACACCTTCATCTACTGTATATCCGATATCGCTTATTACTTCAAGGTAGTTATTTAATTGAAAGTCTTTAGTATATGACACCTTTATCTACTGTATATCCGATATCGCTTATTACTTTAAGGTAGTTATTTATTTGAAAGTCTTTAGTATATGACACCTTCATCTACTCTATATCCGATATCGCTTATTACTTTATGGTAGTTAGTTAATTGATAGTCTTTAGTATATGACACCTTCATCTACTGTATATCCGATATCGCTTATTACTTCAAGGTAGTTATTTAATTGAAAGTCTTTAGTATATGACACCTTTTTCTACTCTATATCCGATATCGCTTATTACTTTATGGTAGTTAGTTAATTGATAGTCTTTAGTATATGACACCTTCATCTACTGTATATCCGATATCGCTTATTACTTCAAGGTAGTTATTTAATTGAAAGTCTTTAGTATATGACACCTTCATCTACTCTATATCCGATACCGCTTATTACTTCAAGGTAGTTATTTAATTGAAAGTCTTTAGTATATGACAACTTCATCTACTGTATATCTAATATCGCTTATTACTTCAAGGTAGTTATTTAATTGAAAGTCTTTAGTATATGACGACTTCATCTACTGTATATCTGATATCGCTTATTACTTTATGGTAGTTAGTTAATTGATAGTCTTTAGTATATGACACCTTCATCTACTGTATATCCGATATCGCTTATTACTTCAAGGTAGTTATTTAATTGAAAGTCTTTAGTATATGACACTTTTATCTACTGTATATCTGATATCGCTTATTACTTCAAGGTAGTTATTTAATTGAAAGTCTTTAGTATATGACATCTTTATCTACTGTATATCCGATATCGCTTATTACTTTAGGGTAGTTAGTTATTTGATAGTCTTTAGTATATGACACCTTCATCTACTGTATATCCGATATCGCTTATTACTTCAAGGTAGTTATTTAATTGAAAGTCTTTAGTATATGACAACTTCATCTACAGTATATCTGATATCGCTTATTACTTTATGGTAGTTAGTTAATTGATAGTCCTTTAGTATATGACACCTTCATCTACTGTATATCCGATATCGCTTATTTCTTCAAGGTAGTTATTTAATTGAAAGTCTTTAGTATATGACACTTTTATCTACTGTATATCTGATATCGCTTATTACTTCAAGGTAGTTAGTTAATTGAAAGTCTGTAGTATATGACACCTTTATCTACTGTATATCCAATATCGCTTATTACTTTAAGGTAGTTATTTAATTGAAAGTCTTTAGTATATGACACCTTTATCTACTGTATATCCAATATCGCTTATTACTTTAAGGTAGTTATTTAATTGAAAGTCTTAGTATATGACACCTTTATCTACTGTATATCCAATATCGCTTATTACTTCAAGGTAGTTATTTAATTGAAAGTCTTTAGTATATGACACTTTTATCTACTGTATATCTGATATCGCTTATTACTTCATGGTAGTTAGTTAATTGAAAGTCTTTAGTATATGACACTTTTATCTACTGTATATCTGATATCGCTTATTACTTCAAGGTAGTTAGTTAATTGAAAGTCTGTAGTATATGACACCTTTATCTACTGTTTATCCAATATCGCTTATTACTTTAAGGTAGTTATTTAATTGAAAGTCTTTAGTATATGACACTTTTATCTACTGTATATCCAATATCGCCTATTACTTCAAGGTAGTTATTTAATTGAAAGTCTTTAGTATATGACACTTTTATCTACTGTATATCTGATATCGCTTATTACTTCAAGGTAGTTAGTTAATTGAAAGTCTGTAGTATATGACACCTTTATCTACTGTATATCCAATATCGCTTATTAGTTTAAGGTAGTTATTTAATTGAAAGTCTTTAGTATATGACACTTTTATCTACTGTATATCCAATATCGCTTATTACTTCAAGGTAGTTATTTAATTGAAAGTCTTTATTGTATGACACTTTTATCTACTGTATATCCAATATCGCTTATTACTTTAAGGTAGTTATTTATTTGAAAGTCTTTAGTATATGACACCTTTATCTACTGTATATCCAATATCGCTTATTACTTCAAGGTAGTTATTCAATTGAAAGTCTTTAGTATATGACACCTTTATCTACTGTATATCCAATATCGCTTAATACTTCAAGGTAGTTATTTAATTGAAAGTCTTTAGTATATGACACTTTTATCTACTGTATATCCGATATCACTTATTACTTTAAGGTAGTTATTTAATTGAAAGTCTTTAGTATATGACACCTTTATCTACTGTATATCCAATATCGCTTATTACTTCAAGGTAGTTATTTAATTGAAAGTCTTTAGTATATGACACTTTTATCTACTGTATATCCAATATCGCTTATTACTTTAAGGTAGTTATTTAATTGAAAGTCTTTAGTATATGACACCTTTATCTACTGTATATCCAATATCGCTTATTACTTCAAGGTAGTTATTTAATTGAAAGTCTTTAGTATATGACACTTTTATCTAATGTATATCTGATATCGCTTATTACTTCATGGTAGTTAGTTAATTGATAGTCTTTAGTATATGACACTTTTATCTACTGTATATCTGATATCGCTTATTACTTCAAGGTAGTTAGTTAATTGAAAGTCTGTAGTATATGACACCTTTATCTACTGTATATCCAATATCGCTTATTACTTTAAGGTAGTTATTTAATTGAAAGTCTTTAGTATATGACACTTTTATCTACTGTATATCCAATATCACTTATTACTTCAAGGTAGTTATTTAATTGAAAGTCTTTAGTATATGACACTTTTATCTACTGTATATCTGATATCGCTTATTACTTCAAGGTAGTTAGTTAATTGAAAGTCTGTAGTATATGACAACTTTATCTACTGTATATCCAATATCGCTTAATACTTCAAGGAAGTTATTTAATTGAAAGTCTTTAGTATATGACACTTTTATCTACTGTATATCCGATATCACTTATTACTTTAAGGTAGTTATTTAATTGAAAGTCTTTAGTATATGACACCTTTATCTACTGTATATCCAATATCGCTTATTACTTCAAGGTAGTTATTTAATTGAAAGTCTTTAGTATATGACATCTTTATCTACTGTATATCCGATATCACTTATTACTTCATGGTAGTTCGTTAATTGAAAGTCTGTAGTATATGACACCTTTATTTACTGTATATCCGATATCACTTATTACTTCATGGTAGTTCGTAATTGAAAGTCTGTAGTATATGACACTTTTATCTACTGTATATCTGATATCACTTATTACTTCATGGTAGTTCGTTAATTGAAAGTCTTTAGTATATGACACCTTTATCTACTGTATATCCGATATCGGTTATTACTTCATGGTAGTTAGTTAATTGAAAGTCTTTAGTATATGACAAATTTATCTACTGTATATCCGATATCGGTTATTACTTCATGGTAGTTCGTTAATTGAAAGTCTTTAGTATATGACACCTTTATCTACTGTATATCCGATATCGGTTATTACTTCATGGTAGTTCGTTAATTGAAAGTCTTTAGTATATGACACCTTTATCTACTGTATATCCGATATCGGTTATTACTTCATGGTAGTTAGTTAATTGAAAGTCTTTAGTATATGACAACTTTATCTACTGTATATCCGATATCGGTTATTACTTCATGGTAGTTCGTTAATTGAAAGTCTTTAGTATATGACACCTTTATCTACTGTATATCCGATATCGGTTATTACTTCATGGTAGTTCGTTAATTGAAAGTCTTTAGTATATGACACCTTTATCTACTGTATATCCGATATCGGTTATTACTTCATGGTAGTTAGTTAATTGAAAGTCTTTAGTATATGACAACTTTATCTACTCTATATCCGATATCGGTTATTACTTCATGGTAGTTCGTTAATTGAAAGTCTTTAGTATATGACAACTTTATCTACTGTATATCCAATATCGGTTATTACTTCATGGTAGTTCGTTAATTGAAAGTCTTTAGTATATGACAACTTTATCTACTGTATATCCGATATCGGTTATTACTTCATGGTAGTTAGTTAATTGAAAGTCTGTAGTATATGACAACTTTATCTACTGTATATCCGATATCGGTTATTACTTCATGGTAGTTCGTTATATGAAAGTCTTTAGTATACGACACCTTTATCTACTGTATATCCGATATCGGTTTTTACTTCATAGTAGTTAGTTAATTTAAAGTCTTTAGTATATGACACTTTTATCTACTGTATATCCGATATCAGTTATTACTTCATAGTAGTTAGTTAATTGAAAGTCTTTAGTATATGACACCTTTATCTACTGTATATCCAATATCGGTTATTACTTCATGGTAGTTAGTTAATTGAAAGTCTTTAGTATACGACACTTTTATCTACTGTATATCCGATATCGCTTATTACTTCATGGTAGTTAGTTAATTGAAAGTCTTTAGTATATGACACCTTTATCTACTGTATATCCGATATCGCTTATTACTTCATGGTAGTTAGTTAATTGAAAGTCTTTAGTATATGACACCATCATCTACTGTATATCCGATATCGCTTATTACTTCATGGTAGTTAGTTAATTGAAAGTCGTTAGTATATGACACCTTTATCTACTGTATATCCGATATTGCTTATTACTTCATGATAGTTAGTTAATTGAAAGTCGTTAGTATATGACACCTTTATCTACTGTATATCCGATATTGCTTATTACTTCATGATAGTTAGTTAATTGAAAGTCTTTAGTATATGACACTTTTATCTACTGTATATCCGATATTGCTTATTACTTCATGATAGTTAGTTAATTGAAAGTCTGTAGTATATGACACCTTTATCTACTGTATATCCGATATCGCTTATTACTTTATGGTAGTTAGTTAATTGATAGTCTTTAGTATATGACACTTTTATCTACTGTATATCTGATATCGCTTATTACTTTATGGTATTTAGTTAATTGATAGTCTTTAGTATATGACACCTTCATCTACTGTATATCCGATATCGCTTATTACTTCAAGGTAGTTATTTAATTGAAATTCTTTATTATATGACACCTTTATCTACTGTATATCCGATATCGCTTATTACTTTATGGTAGTTAGTTAATTGATAGTCTTTAGTATATGACACCTTCATCTACTGTATATCCGATATCGCTTATTACTTCAAGGTAGTTATTTAATTGAAAGTCTTTATTATATGACAACTTCATCTACTGTATATCTGATATCGCTTATTACTTTATGGTAGTTAGTTAATTGATAGTCTTTAGTATATGACACCTTCATCTACTGTATATCCGATATCGCTTATTACTTCAAGGTAGTTATTTAATTGAAAGTCTTTAGTATATGACACCTTTATCTACTGTATATCCGATATCGCTTATTACTTTAAGGTAGTTATTTAATTGAAAGTCTTTAGTATATGACACCTTCATCTACTCTATATCCGATATCGCTTATTACTTTATGGTAGTTAGTTAATTGATAGTCTTTAGTATATGACACCTTCATCTACTGTATATCCGATATCGCTTATTACTACAAGGTAGTTATTTAATTGAAAGTCTTTAGTATATGACACCTTTATCTACTCTATATCCGATATCGCTTATTACTTTATGGGGTTTAGTTAATTGATAGTCTTTAGTATATGACACCTTCATCTACTGTATATCCGATATCGCTTATTACTTCAAGGTAGTTATTTAATTGAAAGTCTTTAGTATATGACACCTTCATCTACTCTATATCCTAATACCGCTTATTACTTCAAGGTAGTTATTTAATTGAAAGTCTTTAGTATATGACAAATTCATCTACTGTATATGTGATATCGGTTATTACTTCAAGGTAGTTATTTAATTGAAAGTCTTTAGTATATGACAACTTCATCTACTGTATATCTGATATCGCTTATTACTTTATGGTAGTTAGTTAATTGATAGTCTTTAGTATATGACACCTTCATCTACTGTATATCCGATATCGGTTATTACTTCAAGGTAGTTATTTAATTGAAAGTCTTTAGTATATGACAACTTCATCTACTGTATATCTGATATCGCTTATTACTTCAAGGTAGTTATTTAATTGAAAGTCTTTAGTATATGACATCTTTATCTACTGTATATCCGATATCGCTTATTACTTTAGGGTAGTTAGTTATTTGATAGTCTTTAGTATATGACACCTTCATCTACTGTATATCCGATATCGCTTATTACTTCAAGGTAGTTATTTAATTGAAAGTCTTTAGTATATGACAACTTCATCTACAGTATATCTGATATCGCTTATTACTTTATGGTAGTTAGTTAATTGATAGTCTTTAGTATATGACACCTTCATCTACTGTATATCCGATATCGCTTATTTCTTCAAGGTAGTTATTTAATTGAAAGTCTTTAGTATATGACACTTTTATCTACTGTATATCTGATATCGCTTATTACTTCAAGGTAGTTAGTTAATTGAAAGTCTGTAGTATATGACACCTTTATCTACTGTATATCCAATATCGCTTATTACTTTAAGGTAGTTATTTAATTGAAAGTCTTTAGTATATGACACCTTTATCTACTGTATATCCAATATCGCTTATTACTTTAAGGTAGTTATTTAATTGAAAGTCTTTAGTATATGACACCTTTATCTACTGTATATCCAATATCGCTTATTACTTCAAGGTAGTTATTAATTGAAAGTCTTTAGTATATGACACTTTTATCTACTGTATATCTGATATCGCTTATTACTTCATGGTAGTTAGGTAATTGAAAGTCTTTAGTATATGACACTTTTATCTACTGTATATCTGATATCGCTTATTACTTCAAGGTAGTTAGTTAATTGAAAGTCTGTAGTATATGACACCTTTATCTACTGTATATCCAATATCGCGTATTACTTTAAGGTAGTTATTTAATTGAAAGTCTTTAGTATATGACACTTTTATCTACTGTATATCCAATATCGCTTATTACTTCAAGGTAGTTATTTAATTGAAAGTCTTTAGTATATGACACTTTTATCTACTGTATATCTGATATCGCTTATTACTTCAAGGTAGTTAGTTAATTGAAAGTCTGTAGTATATGACACCTTTATCTACTGTATATCCAATATCGCTTATTACTTCAAGGTAGTTAGTTAATGAAAGTCTGTTAGTATATGACACTTTTATCTACTGTATTATCTAATATCGCTTATTACTTCAAGGTAGTTATTTAATTGAAAGTCTTTAGTGTATGACACTTTTATCTACTGTATATCCAATATCGCTTATTACTTTAAGGTAGTTATTTAATTGAAAGTCTTTAGTATATGACACCTTTATCTACTGTATATCCAATATCGCTTATTACTTCAAGGTAGTTATTTAATTGAAAGTCTTTAGTATATGACACCTTTATCTACTGTATATCCAATATCGCTTAATACTTCAAGGTAGTTATTTAATTGAAAGTCTTTAGTATATGACACTTTTATCTACTGTATATCCGATATCACTTATTACTTTAAGGTAGTTATTTAATTGAAAGTCTTTAGTATATGACACCTTTATCTACTGTATATCCAATATCGCTTATTACTTCAAGGTAGTTATTTAATTGAAAGTCTTTAGTATATGACACTTTTATCTACTGTATATCCAATATCGCTTATTACTTTCAAGGTAGTTATTTAATTGAAAGTCTTTAGTATATGACACCTTTATCTACTGTATATCCAATATCACTTATTACTTCAAGGTAGTTATTTAATTAAAAGTCTTTAGTATATGACACTTTTATCTACTGTATATCCAATATCGCTTATTACTTCAAGGTAGTTATTTAATTGAAAGTCTTTAGTATATGACACCTTTATCTACTGTATATCCGATATCACTTATTACTTCAAGGTAGTTATTTAATTGAAAGTCTTTAGTATATGACACTTTTATCTACTGTATATCCAATATCGCTTATTACTTCACGGTAGTTATTTAATTGAAAGGTCTTTAGTATATGACACCCTTTATCTACTGTATATCCGATATCACTTATTACTTCAAGGTAGTTATTTAATTGAAAGTCTTTAGTATATGACACTTTTATCTACTGAATATCAATATCGCTTATTACTTTAAGGTAGTTATTTTATTGAAAGTCTTTAGTATATGACACTTTTATCTACTGTATATCCAATATCGCTTATTACTTCAAGGTAGTTAGTTAATTGAAAGTCTGTAGTATATGACACCTTTATCTACTGTATATCCAATATCGCTTATTACTTCAAGGTAGTTAGTTAATTGAAAGTCTTTAGTATATGACACTTTTATCTACTGTATATCCAATATCGCTTATTACTTCAAGGTAGTTAGTTAATTGTAAGTCTTTAGTATATGACACCCTTTATCTACTGTATATCCAATATCGCTTATTACTTTAAGGTAGTTATTTAATTGAAAGTCTTTTGTATATGACACCTTTATCTACTCTATATCCGATATCGCTTATTACTTGAAGGTAGTTATTTAATTGAAAGTCTTTAGTATATGACACTTTTATCTACTGTATATCCGATATCGCTTATTACTTTAAGGTAGTTATTTAATTTAAAGTCTTTAGTATATGACACTTTTATCTACTGTATATCTGATATCGCTTATTACTTCAAGGTAGTTAGTTAATTGAAAGTCTGTAGTATATGACACCTTTATCTACTGTATATCCAATATCGCTTATTACTTTAAGGTAGTTATTTAATTGAAAGTCTTTAGTATATGACACCTTTATCTACTCTATATCCGATATCGCTTATTACTTCAAGGTAGTTATTTAATTGAAAGTCTTTAGTATATGACACTTTAATGTACTGTATATCCAATATCGCTTATTACTTCAAGGTAGTTATTTAATTGATAGTCTTTAGTATATGACACCTTCATCTACTGTATATCCGATATCGCTTATTACTTCAAGGTAGTTATTTAATTGAAAGTCTTTAGTATATGACACTTTTATCTACTGTATATCCGATATCGCTTATTACTTGAAGGTAGTTATTTAATTGAAAGTCTTTAGTATATGACACTTTTATCTACTGTATATCCGATATCGCTTATTACTTCAAGGTAGTTATTCAATTGAAAGTCTTTAGTATATGACACCTTCATCTACTGTATATCCGATATCGCTTATTACTTCAAGGTAGTTATTTAATTGAAAGTCTTTAGTATATGACACTTTTATCTACTGTATATCCGATATCGCTTATTACTTCAAGGTAGTTATTTAATTGAAAGTCTTTAGTATATGACACTTTTATCTACTGTATATCCAATATCGCTTATTACTTCAAGGTAGTTAGTTAATTGAAAGACTTTAGTATATGACACTTTTATCTACTGTATATCCAATATCGCTTATTACTTTAAGGTAGTTATTTAATTGAAAGTCTTTAGTATATGACAACTTCATCTACTGTATATCCGATATCGCTTATTACTTCAAGGTAGTTATTTAATTGAAAGTCTTTAGTATATGACACCTTCATCCACTGTATATCCGATATCGCTTATTACTTCAAGGTAGTTATTTAATTGAAAGTCTTTAGTATATGACACTTTTATCTACTGTATATCCGATATCGCTTATTACTTCAAGGTAGTTATTTAATTGAAAGTCTTTAGTATATGACACCTTTAACTTCTGTATATCCGATATCGCTTATTACTTCAAGGCAGTTATTTAATTGAAAGTCTTTAGTATATGACACTTTTATCTACTGTATATCCAATATCGCTTATTACTTCAAGGTAGTTATTTTTTTGAAAGTCTTTAGTATATGACAACTTCATCTACTGTATATCTGATATCGCTTATTACTTCAAGGTAGTTATTTAATTGATAGTCTTTAGTATATGACACTTTTATCTACTGTATATCCAATATCGCTTATTACTTCAAGGTAGTTATTTAATTGAAAGTCTTTAGTATATGACAACTTCATCTACTGTATATCTGATATCGCTTATTACTTCAAGGTAGTTATTTAATTGATAGTCTTTAGTATATGACACCTTCATCTACTGTATTTCCGATATCGGTTAATACTTCAAGGTATTACTTTAAGATAGCACAAGGAAACCTCCCATGGTGGCTGCAATACATCGATGCTGCAGCCAGAGGTTGGCCCTTTGCACACTATTCTGGCAAAGACTAAACACGTGTATAAACTAACTCCTATATGTGGCCATCGAGTATGTGGCCAAAACTGCATGTTACTACAAAGTTAATAACAGTGATACGTTTTTGTAAGAAATCAAAAGCTATAACCATTATAAAAGCTAAAAAAGAGGCATGGACTCTTTTGTATTCCGAATATTCTTAATATCATATATAGTTGGAAACTTGGCTACTTGGTATCTTCTTAAAAGCTTTAAAGAGTATCAAGTTAGCAGTTATTATGAAAACCAGTAGAAAGATACTCTCATGGAGCACAATGCTAAATGAAATTTCTAGAGAGCAACACAGACTAGACCCACATACAACAAACTTTAGTTTTATTTACTATCTTCATCCTTGACATTTGGGGTTAGATAGATGTCAACACTAATTTTAATAATAATTCTGACTCTACACAGTCTATCATGTAAAAAAAATAATAATAGCCTACATACCGTCCGAAAGTAATAGTGTGATGTCAATTATGTGGTATTGTAGTTCAAAAAGTATAAAATTACGTCTTTACTGCATATTTCTGCATATTATATCAATTAGTCAAAATTTAATTGATATTTACAAACAAATACTTACCAACTATGTAATTTTATTAATTTAAAAAATATCTTAGTATATTGCTTGTGCACTCACATTAAAGACATAAGGCAGTTCAGTTTGACTTTTAATGCCAGACTCAAGCTAGACCACAGTCCGGACCCGAGTGCTTCAGTTTGTCTTCGGCTCACTTTGTCCAAGTCTCCTCCAATGTAGTTAAATTAGTGTATTGTTCATATGACAAGATATTTTGTGATCATATGTATCAAAACCATAATATACACAATCACAGAAACTCATGTACTAAAAAAAAAAAAAAAAAAAAAAAAAAAACAATACATATTCTTCAGTGGAATCCACTGTGTGACCATATTGAGTGTGGAGTGGCAATATGTATACATTGTACAGAAGACATAAGTACTCTTCTATTGTGTATGGTTGACAAAATATATACACAATGCATACCCATTCTCTATTGTGTATGGTTAAGCAATATGTATTCATTGTACAGTATACATAAGTACTTCTCTATTGTGTATGGTTGAGCAATATGTATACATTGTACATTGTACATAAGTACTTCTCTATTGTATATGGTTGAGCAATATGTATACATTGTACAGTATACATAAGTACTTCTCTATTGTGTATGGTTGAGCAATATGTATACATTGTACAGTATACATAAGTACTTCTCTATTGTATATGGTTGAGCAATATGTATCCATTGTACAGTATACATAAGTACTTCTCTATTGTGTATGGTTGAGCAATATGTATACATTGTACAGTATAGATAAGTACTCCTCTATTGTGTATGGTTGAGCATTATGTATCCATTGAACAGTATACATAAGTACTCCTCTATTGTGTATGTTTGAGCAATATGTATCCATTGTACAATATACATAAGTACTTCTCTGTTGTATATGCTTGAGCATTATATATGCACGTACAGTATACACAAATACTCCTCTATTGTATATGGTTGAGCAATATGTATCCATTGTACAGTATACATTAGTACTCCTCTTTTGTGTATGGTTGAGCAATATGTATGCATTGTACAGTATACATAAGTACTTCTCTATTGTATATGGTTGAGCATTATATATGCATGTACAGTATACAAAAAAACTCCTCTATTGTGTACGGTTGAGCAATATGTATCCATTGAACAGTATACATAAGTACTCCTCTATTGTGAATAGTTGAGCAATATGTATCCATTGTACAGTATACATAAGTACTTCTCTGTTGTATATGCTTGAGCATTATATATGCACGTACAGTATACACAAATACTCCTCTATTGTGTATGGTTGAGCAATATGTATCCATTTTACAGTATACATAAGTACTCCTGTTTTGTGTATGGTTGAGCAATATGTATCCATTGTACAGTATACATAAGTACTTCTCTATTGTGTCTGGTTGAGCAATATTTACACATTGTACAGTATACATAGGTACTTCTCTATTGTGTATAGTTGAGCAATATGTATACATTGTACAGTATAGATAAGTACTTCTCTATTGTGTATGGTTGAGCAATATGTATGCTTTGTACAGTATACATAAGTACTTCTCTATTGTATATGGTTGAGCAATATGTATACATTATACAGTATAGATAAGTACTTCTCTATTGTGTATGGTTGAGCAATATGTATACATTATACAGTATAGATAAGTACTTCTCTATTGTGTATGGTTGAGCAATATGTATGCTTTGTACAGTATACATAAGTACTTCTCTATTGTGTATGGTTGAGCAATATGTATACATTGTACAGTATAGATAAATACTTCTCTATTGTGTATGGTTGAGCAATATGTATGTACTGTACAGTATACATAAGTACTTCTCTATTGTTGATCATTATGTATCCATTGAAGAGTATACATAAGTACTTCTATATTGTGTATGGTTGAGCAATATGTATGCATTGTACAGTATACATAAATACTCCTCTATTGTATATGGTTGAGCAATATGTATGCGTTGTACAGTATACATAAGTACTTCTCTATTGTATATGGTTGAGCAATATGTATGTACTGTACAGTATACATAAGCATTTTTCTATTGTTAAGCATTATGTATCCATTGAACAGTATACATAAGTACTCCTCTATTGTGTATGTTTGAGCAATATGTATCCATTGTACAATATACATAAGTACTTCTCTTTTGTGTATGGTTGAGCAATATGTATGCATTGTACATTATACATAAGTACTTCTCTATTGTATATGGTTGAGCATTATATATGCATGTACAGTATACACAAATACTCCTCTATTGTGTATGGTTGAGCAATATGTATACATTGTACAGTATACATAAGTACTTCTCTATTGTGTATGGTTGAGCAATATGTATCCATTGTACAGTATACATAAGTACTTCTCTATTGTGTATGGTTGAGCAATATGTATCCATTGTACAGTATACATAAGTACTTCTCTATTGTGTATGGTTGAGCAATATGTATCCATTGTACAGTATACATAAGTACTTCTCTATTGTGTATGGTTGAGCAATATGTATACATTGTACAGTATACATAAGTACTTCTCTATTGTGTATGGTTGAGCAATATGTATACATTGTACAGTATACATAAGTACTTCTCTATTGTGTATGGTTGAGCAATATGTATACATTGTACAGTATACATAAGTACTTCTCTATTGTGTATGGTTGAGCAATATGTATCCATTGTACAGTATACATAAGTACTTCTCTATTGTGTATGGTTGAGCAATATGTATCCATTGTACAGTATACATAAGTACTTCTCTATTGTGTATGGTTGAGCAATATGTATACATTGTACAGTATACATAAGTACTTCTCTATTGTGTATGGTTGAGCAATATGTATACATTGTACAGTATACATAAGTACTTCTCTATTGTGTATGGTTGAGCAATATGTATCCATTGTACAGTATACATAAGTACTTCTCTATTGTGTATGGTTGAGCAATATGTATCCATTGTACAGTATACATAAGTACTTCTCTATTGTGTATGGTTGAGCAATATGTATACATTGTACAGTATACATAAGTACTTCTCTATTGTGTATGGTTGAGCAATATGTATCCATTGTACAGTATACATAAGTACTTCTCTATTGTGTATGGTTGAGCAATATGTATACATTGTACAGTATACATAAGTACTTCTCTATTGTGTATGGTTGAGCAATATGTATCTATTGTACAGTATACATAAGTACTTCTCTATTGTGTATGGTTGAGCAATATGTATCCATTGTACAGTATACATAAGTACTTCTCTATTGTGTATGGTTGAGCAATATGTATCCATTGTACAGTATACATAAGTACTTCTCTATTGTATATGGTTGAGCAATATGTATCCATTGTACAGTATACATAAGTACTTCTCTATTGTGTATGGTTGAGCAATATGTATCCATTGTACAGTATACATAAGTACTTCTCTATTGTGTATGGTTGAGCAATATGTATACATTGTACAGTATACATAAGTACTTCTCTATTGTGTATGGTTGAGCAATATGTATCCATTGTACAGTATACATAAGTACTTCTCTATTGTGTATGGTTGAGCAATATGTATACATTGTACAGTATACATAAGTACTTCTCTATTGTGTATGGTTGAGCAATATGTATCCATTGTACAGTATACATAAGTACTTCTCTATTGTGTATGGTTGAGCAATATGTATCCATTGTACAGTATACATAAGTACTTCTCTATTGTGTATGGTTGAGCAATATGTATACATTGTACAGTATACATAAGTACTTCTCTATTGTGTATGGTTGAGCAATATGTATCCATTGTACAGTATACATAAGTACTTCTCTATTGTGTATGGTTGAGCAATATGTATCCATTGTACAGTATACATAAGTACTTCTCTATTGTGTATGGTTGAGCAATATGTATACATTGTACAGTATACATAAGTACTTCTCTATTGTGTATGGTTGAGCAATATGTATCCATTGTACAGTATACATAAGTACTTCTCTATTGTGTATGGTTGAGCAATATGTATCCATTGTACAGTATACATAAGTACTTCTCTATTGTGTATGGTTGAGCAATATGTATCCATTGTACAGTATACATAAGTACTTCTCTATTGTGTATGGTTGAGCAATATGTATGCATTGTACAGTATACATAAGTACTTCTCTATTGTGTATGGTTGAGCAATATGTATCCATTGTACAGTATACATAAGTACTTCTCTATTGTGTATGGTTGAGCAATATGTATACATTGTACAGTATAGATAAGTACTTCTCTATTGTGTATGGTTGAGCAATATGTATGCATTGTACAGTATACATAAGTACTTCTCTATTGTATATGGTTGAGCAATATGTATGTACTGTACAGTATACATAAGCATTTCTCTATTGTTGAGCATTATGTATCCATTGAACAGTATACATAAGTACTCCTCTATAGTGTATGTTTGCGCAATATGTACCCATTGTACAGTATACATAAGTACTTCTCTATTGTATATGGTTGAGCAATATGTATGTACTGTACAGTATACATAAGCATTTCTCTATTGTTGAGCATTATATATCCATTGAACAGTATACATAAGTACTTCTATATTGTGTATGGTTGAGCAATATGTATGTACTGTACAGTATACATAAGCATTTCTCTATTGTTGAGCATTATATATCCATTGAACAGTATACATAAGTACTTCTATATTGTGTATGGTTGAGCAATATGTATCCATTGTACAGTATAGATAAGTACTTCTATATTGTGTATGGTTGAGCAATATGTATACATTGTACAGTATACATAAGTACTCGTCTATTGTGTATGTTTGAGCAATATGTATCCATTGTACAGTATAGTTAAGTACTTCTCTTTTGTGTATGGTTGAGCAATATGTATACATTGTACAGTATAGATAAGTATTTCTCTATTGTGTATGGTTGAGCAATATGTATACATTGTACAGTACACATAAGTACTTCTCTATTGTGTATGGTTGAGCAATATGTATACATTGTACAGTACACATAAGTACTTCTCTATTGTGTATTTTTGAGCAATATGTATACATTGTACAGTATACATAAGTACTTCTCTATTGTGTATGGTTGAGCAATATGTATACATTGTACAGTATACATAAGTATTTCTCTATTGTGTATGGTTGAGCAATATGTATACATTGTACAGTATACATAAGTACTTCTCTATTGTGTATGGTTGAGCAATATGTATACATTGTACAGTATAGATAAGTACTTCTCTATTGTGTATGGTTGAGCAATATGTATACATTGTACAGTACACATAAGTACTTCTCTATTGTGTATGGTTGAGCAATATGTATACATTGTACAGTACACATAAGTACTTCTCTATTGTGTATGGTTGAGCAATATGTATACATTGTACAGTATACATAAGTACTTCTCTATTGTGTATGGTTGAGCAATATGTATACATTGTACAGTATACATAAGTACTTCTCTATTGTGTATGGTTGAGCAATATGTATACATTGTACAGTATACATAAGTACTTCTCTATTGTGTATGGTTGAGCAATATGTATACATTGTACAGTATACATAAGTACTTCTCTATTGTGTATGGTTGAGCAATATGTATACATTGTACAGTATACATAAGTACTTCTCTATTGTGTATGGTTGAGCAATATGTATACATTGTACAGTATACATAAGTACTTCTCTATTGTGTATGGTTGAGCAATATGTATACATTGTACAGTATACATAAGTACTTCTCTATTGTGTATGGTTGAGCATATATGTATGCATTGTACAGTATACATAAGTACTTCTCTATTGTATATGGTTGAGCAATATGTATCCACTGTACAGTATACATAAGCACTTCTCTATTGTTGAGCATTATGTATCCATTGAACAGTATACATAAGTAATCCTCTATTGTGTATGGTTGAGCAATATTTATCCATTGTACAGTATACATAAGTACTTCTCTATTGTGTATGGTTGAGTATTATCTATACATTGTACAGTATACATAAATACTCCTCTATTATATATGGTTGAGCAATATGTATCCACTGTACAGTATTTATAAGCACTTCTCTATTGTTGAGAATTATGTATCCATTGAACAGTATACATAAGCAGTCCTATAATGTGTATTGTTGAGCAATATTTATCCATTGTACAATATACATAAGTACTTCTCTATTGTGTATGGTGGAGCAATATGTATCCATTGTACGATATACATAACTACTACTCCTTTGTTGAATATGTGGGGCAATATGTATCCATATATAGTATACATAATATGTAGTATACAATAGTATACATGAGTACTCTTTTACTGCGTATAGGTGAGCAATTGTTATCAATTGTACAATATACCTATTGTACAAGTACCCTTCTATGAAGCACGCTGGAACAATTTGTACCCAATGTACAATAATCATAATTAGTATCCTTTTATTTGGCATGGAAGAGTAGTATTAACCCATTGTACAGAATACTATAGTTTTATTCTATCGTGTATAGTTGAGCAATATGTCATAGTATAGCCATGAACTCCTATATTTTATAATATATATTATACATTGAGTAGAATTCGTAAATTTACTTAGATCAAGAATGGTTTAGCAATATGTATAAACTGAATAGTACCCACAAGTACTTTTATATTGAGAATAACAGAACTTTACATGTTTGTCAAATCTAAACCAAAATATTTTCCTATATTGGCTACAGTAATAATATGCAATTATTTGACGATACTGCAATGTTTATTTAAATTAACGGGGGTTTCTATATGCTTTAGACTTTTATTATTTATATGGTAAGTATCTTGCACTTTTTTATCATGTCTTTTCATCTTATATATATATATATTTCATATTATATATATATATATATATATATATATATATATATATATATATATATTTATATGAAATATAATAGTTAACCCTAATACATTCTTTATTTTCTTTTAAAGGGATTTACCCTATAATTGTATATTCAATATGATTGTTTCTTGGAGATAGTAAGAAGAATAGCTATATAATAGATAGTAATTTTCCTTTGTGAAAATATCTCCTGTGAAATATAAATATATGGATACACAACGTTGACCCTAGATTTGTAATAACGTCATGTGCATATTATGTTATTGTTGTTATGTATTTTGTTTGTTTCCCATTTACAATAGAGCATGCATGTCATGTTATTTAACAATAATTTAGCTCTAATTAGCTCTCAAATAGTTTATAACATCAATAGTTAATCAAGAATAAAGCTGAAGAGGATTTTATGTAATGAGAACGAAGAATATTAAAATCATTATATTTCAACATACAAATTTGTATTTACAATACATATATACAAGAATAATAGTCATCTATGATACATCAACGAACCTTCATTACAAAATTACCCTTATATCTAGATATTTAAATAATTCCTAATATTATGTACAATACAGTTCAAAAACTACTTTGAGCTTATGTGTTTACTGTGAAGTGTTGGGGAATTTCACTGAAGACCAAGGGTTGGCACTACTTTAAGAGAATACCATAATAAATTAAAGAAAACTTAAACATGATACCAAAAAATGTATTTTACTGGCAAGAACTCATTAAGTCACACATTTTGTGACATTTAATGGAGGGATAAAACACAGTTTTCCACATTATGTTATGAAATAGATTATACATAGCGATGCTTCGATGTAATTTGAAATCATGAATTTTTATACAAATTTATCAGTCAAAGATACAGATGTTATTCTAAAACAGACGTTTTATTTAAAAAAAAGATGAAACTGTAAACTAAAGAATTTTCACATAACTACGTTTGGTAATATGGTCTTAGGCACACTTTTTTTTAAATTGTATTCAAGCTATTGAAAAGTTGACGGTATTAGTCTAAAGAACTATTAAAAACACATTAGTGCTTTGGGCACCAAATCAAAACCAATACATTGTTTATGTATTAATTTTCGTAAATATTCATCGATATGAAGTACTTTTAAGATATTTAATTTATCTCATAAGTTTATTTATTTAATTTACTATCCTATTAATCTATAATATAAGGACACGTTGAAAATATTTAGAATTATCAAAGTTTTACCTTTTCAGCAGTAATAGATATTCACAATAAAAATCGTAAATATTTTCAATATTCATAATTTGATGAATAAGGCACAATTATTGTAAGCTTATTAATCAACTACATTGTTAACTTGCGATTTTCATTTTTATTTGTTTGAGAAAAACAATCGTGGATCAACAAAGAAACTTGTAACACCAATTTTTTACCTATATATAATTTGTGAGTTACAAAGCATGTTGTACGCACTAATGCATTTTTTAATGAATCAAGAATAAAACAGATATAAGAAGATAACCTGTCATCTAGAATCAGTCTTTGTGCTTTTTGGTAAATGATTATTTACTGTCGTATACTGCAGGCATTGAATTTGTCGTACAACCATACAAACGGAATGCAAATAATTCTAAACAAAATCAATATTTACTTAGCTCTACGTCTTTTTATAGCTTTGCTTGTCTTTTGCAAAATATAAAATGTCTATTCAGATGTATACAAACAAAAAACTTAGTATATGTATCGTGAAGGATTTAAAACGATTTGTCAAAATTCTTTGTAAGATACAAACTATGTTGATATAAAATACAGGGTGATTGTAAATTGTTGGACACGTTTTAAGATGAAATAAATAACCAATCAACCTAAAAACATGAGTATTGTTTTATTAAATTGCAAATTTAGAACAGTTATATATACTAACTAAATAATAAGAACTATAAGAATTCTTTTTTTATAAGAATAATAATTATAAAAATAGTAATTATAAAAAGTGGTTATCAAAAGTCTGTAAAATGTCACCTAAACTATGAGTGTAAGATATGTTTTCTTCTTAATGACTCGTGATGTGGCAGAGTCAGCTGGTCAACAATGGACCTTTCTCTGCTGTTAATTACAATTCACTAAACAAACATTAACCTAACCTCAAAATCAAAATGGCTAGTGTGCAAGAAAAAGCAAAGTGTGTCCTTTGCTTTCACGAAAGCAGATCTTTAATGATTGTTCAAAGGTTTCGTTTAGAGTATAGCGCAACGTCTGAGTAAAAATTCCAAAAAACGTTGGTATTGGTAGTTTGAGCATACAAGAAGTGTCCAACATAGAAACGGTGCTGGTAGACTTCGAGTTTCTGAAACTGTTATTGAGCAAGTAAGAGAATTGTTTACAAGGAGCCCTGGTAAGTACTCGACGTGTAAGTTTGGAATTAAGATTGCCACAATCAACTGTCTTGAACATTTTGGGTAAACACATTAAGCTTTATGTGTACAAAATTCATTTGCTACATGACATTAAACCTAATAATAAACCTCTTCACTACGATTTTGCTATCAACAAACTTGAACTGGAAGAACAAACAGTACAAAATAAAAAGGCAATTTTTTCTGATGAAGCAACATTCCATGTTTCTGGTAAGGTAAATAAACACAATTGCAAGATTTGGGGTACTGAAAATCCTCATAATGTTCGAGAACAAGAAGACAGTCCCAAAATAAATGTTTGATGTTTGGTGTGCATTCGCTGTAGATGAAGTGATAAAACCCTTTTTTCACAGAATCGACAATCACTAAGGATGTATACCTCGACATGTTCCTACTTTTTGCAATACCACAAATTGAGCATATACAACCAAATGTTTACTGGCAACAAGATGGCACTGGTCCACATTGGGTATGATAGTATGAGACTACCTAAATGATGTTTCGTGGTAGATTGGACGAGATGAACTAATTCCTTGGTCTACACGTTCTCCAGATATCACACTCTTAGACTTTTTTTCTTTTTTTTTGGGTTATGTCAAGGACAGAGTGTACCCAAAGAAGGTTCAAGACATTTAGGAACTTAAGAAAAGAGTTAGAGAGGCTATTGGGTGCATAAATCCAGCAATGCTTAGTAAAACATGGCTTGAGGTTGAACTCAGACTACAATCTTTACGTGGAAACCACGGAGCGCACGTCGAAATGGTTTAGTTTACTTACGAAAAAGTAAGAGTAAAGTTTTCATCAATTGTTATAAAAAAACTACTTTAAATTTTCCATTAAATAAAACAATTTCCAAGTTCCCAAGTTGCTTGGTTATTTATTTATTCAATCCTAAATGTGTCCAATCATTTATAATCACCCTGTATATTCATATATTTATTTAACACTTGAACAAACATATAATTTTTAAGCAATTCAAAATTGATTGTAACTTATATAAATTTATTTAGTTAACTAAAATAATGTACAGTTAATTTAAAATCTATTATCAATATCAGTTGAATATTTTGTTAACTTGTGAAACATAATTGTTTTATACTGAGTATTTTTCAAATATATTTATTTCTTTTTTATTCAATAAAATATTAGTAATTTATTTGTAAATACATAACCTTACTATATGTTCCATGTTTATAAATATAAAACATTCAGCAAAATGATGTAATAGCCTATTATTTGCAAATAATTCAAGATTAGGAATTGTTTACAACTATCAAAAATACTCAATTAAACCAATTAATTAATATATATATCGTTCAAAATTTTAATAATAAACAGGATGTGGGATAGAAAGGTGTGAGGCTGGCAAGACAAACAGGAAACTAAAACCAAATTGTGATTTAACAATTAGTGTAACTAGGATCTTAAAATTGAGCGAATTTTTATGCTCTTTAGAATTATTACACAACTACAAAAAGTAGTAGTACATAGTATATTTACATAAAACTAAAAATACAAGAATAAAAATACAATTAAACAGTAGCACCAGACTCGAAGTATGTACACTCAGTCGGCCGACCAGGAAGACGCCTAGTCAGTTGTGAGGGAGCAGTAAACAAACACTGATAGCGACAGTGGATTGAGTGGGACAGAGATGAGATCAGTGATGTTGGGAGGATTGTAGTTTCACGAGTTAACTGGTTGGGTTATGAAGAAAGGCTCTATAGTACAGTATAATTAGGAAACGTTATCAAATTCAATAAAGCCGTCAGAAAATATTTTGCATATTTATGCCGTCCTGTTCTTATAAAAGTTTACGACAGTATGGTTCACTTAACCTTAAATACAAGGCACATACATCAAGGTACTTAAAATACCATTAGGTTACTTCAAATACTAAATATCAGTTACATATGTAGGCTACATTAGTAAGTTGATTTGAGACTAAGACTCTTCAATAGAAAATTAAGTTTAATAAGGGAAGGTATGAAATTACCAAAATAATGTTGTAAAGAACATTTTTATATGACTATATCTGAAGTAAAACTGGAAACTTAAAAACATTAACATCAAACAGTAAGCTATGTTGTATACTTATAGCTTACTTTTCATTATTGACCGGTTTACTTTCACAATCAAAAGGAGCTACAAGACACTTGAAAACCACATGAACTACGAGGGAATGACAGTCCATGAGTACAACTGGGACAAATTATTTTAAAAACATATAAGTGTAACCAGAACCTTAAGAGTGAAGAATTTATGTAATATTCTAGTTGTAGAGGAGGAGAAATGTAAGTTTTCTGGATCCCAACGGAAGTATTTCGTTATTGGCTAATCTTTGGTCATTTGAAAAAGCCTAAAACTCCCTACATAAGAAATAGGAATCTCAATAAAGTCGTTAACCCCTACAGCTACATAAAAACTTACCTAAACAAAGACATAGCTACCAATCAGTCGATCATGTACCTGTGAGGCGTAACAACAGTTCAACAGGGACAACTTGAAACTTAATGTTTACCATTCAATCATATAGGGTTGTTATATGTCCAGAGAATAACATATAAACATAGGTCAAATGAAGAAATGCAGTAAAATAATTATATTTTGTAATAGAATTTTGTACGATATAATCAATAATCAAGACAAACAATATGTTAAGTGTGATACCGTTGTCGAGTTTTACATTTATTCTTTATATAAAATCACCCGACTTACTAAATGTAACTCAGCAAACGTAAAATTAAAAAAATACTTAGTTAGCTAAAATAATTTGAGTATGAAAAATATATAAAAATAAACTTCAAAGTAAAATAAAACAGATTGATAGCTACGTCATAACATCAATGGTCAACGAAAACAATCAAGGGCTACGCAATTGTCTAAAGCGACGAAATCAATTAATTATACTAATCTACGCGTCCGTTTACATGAGGAACGAGCAAGTCAGCTGCTGTAGCAAGTCTTCCGTCCGTCTACGTGAGGAACGAGCAAGTCAGCTGCTGTAGCAAGTCTTCCGTACGTCTGCGAGGATGACGCTGAAGTCCTCGTCAGCCTTGTGTTGGGTGGCGGCGGGTGCCGGAGGTGGCAGAGACTCGTAGTGGTCATCCAACAGGTAGGGCAGCTCACTCTTGATGCCCGAGTATCCCGCCCCTACCCCTACTGAGTGATCGATCACTGCGGGATAGTAGCCGTACTGCTGCAACTAGAATAACAACAATCATCTCATTACTCACTTTAAAAATAATTATTTAAAACAATTTTAACTAAACATGTGGACTAAAATTGTATAAATCAGTTACAACAATGTTCGCATGAATATGTTTTTTGTAGATTTTTTTGTTGTTAAATTAATATGAAAAATGTAACATTTTCCCGAAATACTAGATAAAAAAATCTCAGATCAGTCTCGAAACACTAACATTTAAAACTATTACCGACACTTTTCATGCAGTTATAAAATGTCAAATACTGTTGACATACTTTCCGCGTTTTACTCTCGTTACTGTATGAAGTAATTTGTGCAAACAAACAATAGTGGGTATTAAAATATTTGGATTTAAAAGCCATTTAGTTATATTGTTGAAAAGTACGTGCATAATATACTTTTATGTTTTATGAAAAAAATATACATTAGAAATGTAACCTATAAGACAAAATAAAAAAAACGAGAGAGACGTTTTTACTATTACATTGTCTGGTCTTTTTTTATAAGCTGTGCATGAGTGTATCAACTTTGTTGACGTGTTGTGTTAACAATTAACTAACAAAAGAAAATTTTCCAGAATAATTTAAAAGAGACAATTTATTACAAGTATTGAATACATTCCAAGCATATACATCTTTAGTTGAAGAAACTTTAATAAAGCAACTAGATATACAAAATGCTCTGACTTTGCGTGAGAGGAATGGGGCTTTGAGCGATAAGAGAGGGCGATAGTGAATAAAGATGTGGCAGTACATTAGTCTGAAGAAACATAATGAAGAAGATACGGCTAAAAGCCCTTAATAAGATCGCCAGCATACAGTACGTTAAATCGTGATGATATAGAATTGTTTAGAAAATTCAAAACTACTTTAAAGAAAATTCGGCACTTAACAACAACGAGGAGAGACTTACGGAAACACCAAAAGGGTGAATACAAGGAGAATGAATGGATCAACGACGAGATGGGCAGATGGCAATACTAAAGGAACAATTAAAAAGAAGAACAGATGACTTCGGATCAATTACCTGCTGCTGGTAGTTGTGGTTCGAGTCTAGCTGGTGTTGCGTACTCGAGGTCATCTGTTCTAGTTCTGGCTGGTACTTGAGGTACTTGTCAAACTCGTGGGTGTCCACAGGAGTGTCCTCGTCCAGGCGGCGCTCCGAGAGATCGTAGCCCATACTGGAGGACGGCAGCTGGTAGGCGAGTCGACGCTGAGGAGAATGCTGTTCTTGAAGGACTGGTCCGGACGCTGTATGACATAAGCAATTGTTAAGAAATTGTGTTTAATATCTTTATTCTTAACAATTACTTGTGAATTCTTTTAAAGCAGAGCATACGTAAAGGTATCTTCACGTTGTTAAGAAAAGTGTACTGCGTCAAATAATTTCTTATATCCTCCACACACACCCTTAAATGAACGATGGTACTGACCCACCAACCCACCCTTACACGTTCACTCATTCAGAACCACCCACCCACACTTAAACGTACAGTTATAAGCCCACTGACCCACACTGTGATCTCCAAATCATACCGGCTACTAATCAAGCTAATCGTTACTCCTCAGGGTTCCCACCCTTATCCGTTCAGTGGTAATAAACCACCCACCCTTAACCGTAGAGTGGTACTGACTCACCAACCTACACTTACAATGTTACTGAACCACCCATCCACACTTACACGTGTAGTGGTGCTGAACCACCCATCCATACTTACAGGTACAGCGGTATTGGTACACTTACAGTAGTATTGCACATTTTATGCGATAGTGGGTTGACTTGATCAACGTTTCCTTAGGACGTTGATGAAGACTGTATCGTGAGGTATAAACGCATGGTTAATTTCATAACAGTTTTGAAGTCTCATTAGACATTTATCCGATTATCCATGTCACGACTTTATTAAGGTAAGTCTTTTAAATATTTAAAAGTTATTTAAAACCAAACAATGATGAGGTTTTCTTATCAGAACTAATTTGGCGAAACAGACACGACCAGCTGCAAGGAAGTAACGTGTTACAGTTACGCAGTGTTTGTTAATTTGGTGAAACAGACACGACCAGCTGCAAGGAAGTAACGTGTTACAGTTACGCAGTGTTTGTTAATTTGGTGAAACAGACACGACCAGCTGCAAGGAAGTAACGTGTTACAGTTACGCAGTGTTTGTTAATTTGGTGAAACAGACACGACCAGCTGCAAGGAAGTAACGTGTTACAGATACGCAGTGTTTGTTAATTTGGTGAAACAGACACGACCAGCTGCAAGGAAGTAACGTGTAACAGTTACGCAGTGTTTGTTAATTTGGTGAAACAGACACGACCAGCTGCAAGGAAGTAACGTGTTACAGATACGCAGTGTTTGTTAATTTGGTGAAACAGACACGACCAGCTGCAAGGAAGTAACGTGTTACAGTTACGCAGTGTTTGTTAATTTGGCGAAACAGACACGACCAGCTGCAAGGAAGTAACGTGTTACAGATACGACCAGCTGCAAGGAAGTAACGTGTTACAGTTACGCAGTGTTTGTTAATTGCGCAAAAAGCTCACTAATCAGACTCAGGCGATCTTGAAAGATTGGATGATATTATCAGAAACTGTTGAGGACGGAGAGAGCTTTGGTGATCGTGCCATGGGGGCAGTGATTGGTTCGTGACCTCGTGGACACGCCTCTGGCATCGCTATGGCAACCACTCGGACCCACCACACACTTGAAAGTAAGAGTTTTCACTAAAAGGCTAATATAAAAGAGATCCCAATCTAATTGAGATTAAAAAACTCAATGTTTCGTTAGGTACTTTTGGAACTTAAAATAATTACATTTTAATTAGGAAACCATTTTACAAATTACAATTTTATTCCACATCATCGCAATTTATTTGACAAAAATAAGGAAGTGGGCAATTAAATGGAAGCTTTAAAGGAAGGGGCTTTATAATAAGAAACTTCAGCGATCTTCTTAATGTGTTTAAGTAGGTAAGATTGGTTCTATGATAACTCTCAAGAGTACTGTATAATAAGAAACTTCAGCGATCTTCTTAATGTGTTTAAGTAGGTACGATTGGTTCTATGATAACTCTCAAGAGTACTGTATAATAAGAAACTTCAGCGATCTTCTTAATGTGTTTATGTAGGTACGATTGGTTCTATGATAACTCTCAAGAGTACTGTATAATAAGAAACTTCAGCGATCTTCTTAATGTGTTTAAGTAGGTACGATTGGTTCTATGATAACTCTCAAGAGTACTGTATAATAAGAAACTTCAGCGATCTTCTTAATGTGTTTAAGTAGGTACGATTGGTTCTATGATAACTCTCAAGAGTACTGTATAATAAGAAACTTCAGCGATCTTCTTAATGTGTTTAAGTAGGTACGATTGGTTCTATGATAACTCTCAAGAGTACTGTATAATAAGAAACTTCAGCGATCTTCTTAATGTGTTTAAGTAGGTACGATTGGTACTATGATAACTCTCAAGAGTACTTTATAATAAGAAACTTCAGCGATCTTCTTAATGTGTTTAAGTAGGTACGATTGGTTCTATGATAACTCTCAAGAGTACTGTATAATAAGAAACTTCAGCGATCTTCTTAATGTGTTTAAGTAGGTACGATTGGTTCTATGATAACTCTCAAGAGTACTGTATAATAAGAAATTTCAGCGATCTTCTTAATGTGTTTAAGTAGGTACGATTGGTTCTATGATAACTCTCAAGAGTACTGTATAATAAGAAACTTCAGCGATCTTCTTAATGTGTTTCAGTAGGTACGATTGTTTCTATGATAACTCTCAAGAGTACTGTATAATCAGAAACTTCAGCGATCTTCTTAATGTGTTTAAGTAGATACGATTGGTTCTATGATAACTCTCAAGAGTACTGTATAATAAGAAACTTCAGCGATCTTCTTAATGTGTTTAAGTAGGTACAATTGGTTCTATGATAACTCTCAAGAGTACTGTATAATAAGAAACTTCAGCGATCTTCTTAATGTGTTTAAGTAGGTACGATTGGTTCTATGATAACTCTCAAGAGTACTGTATAATAAGAAACTTCAGCGATCTTCTTAATGTGTTTCAGTAGGTACGATTGGTTCTATGATAACTCTCAAGAGTACTGTATAATAAGAAACTTCAGCGATCTTCTTAATGTGTTTAAGTAGGTACGATTGGTTCTATGATAACTCTCAAGAGTACTGTATAATAAGAAACTTCAGCGATCTTCTTAATGTGTTTAAGTAGGTACGATTGGTTCTATGATAACTCTCAAGAGTACTGTATAATAAGAAACTTCAGCGATCTTCTTAATGTGTTTCAGTAGGTACGATTGGTTCTATGATAACTCTCAAGAGTACTGTATAATAAGAAACTTCAGCGATCTTCTTAATGTGTTTAAGTAGGTACGATTGGTTCTATGATAACTCTCAAGAGTACTGTATAATAAGAAACTTCAGCGATCTTCTTAATGTGTTTAAGTAGGTACGATTGGTTGTATGATAACTCTCAAGAGTACTGTATAATAAGAAACTTCAGCGATCTTCTTAATGTGTTTCAGTAGGTACGATTGGTTCTATGATAACTCTCAAGAGTACTGTATAATAAGAAACTTCAGCGATTTTCTTAATGTGTTTAAGTAGGTACGATTGGTTCTATGATAACTCTCAAGAGTACTGTATAATAAGAAACTTCTGCGATCTTCTTAATGTGTTTAAGTAGGTACGATTGGTTCTATGATAACTCTCAAGAGTACTGTATAATAAGAAACTTCAGCGATCTTCTTAATGTGTTTAAGTAGGTACGATTGGTTCTATGATAACTCTCAAGAGTACTGTATAATCAGCGTGTGATAGATGTAAAAATCAAATCTATTTTCGACTGTCCTCACTTAGACGAGAAAATGGTTTTTGTCTACAATGATTTGGCATCGCCATATTTTGAATAATAACTTGCGAAATGGATTCACCGCTTAATTATTTAATGGAGGGGGGTTGAATTGAAAAAAAAATAGATAGGAAGGAAAGAACATTAGTTAGAACGTATAAGCGGGGTGAAAAATTAGAGTGTAATTTACTGCGTAATTACATAAATTAGGTAATACTTAATTTGCAAAAAAGCCAAGAAAAGATGTAGCTTTGATAATCAATATCAGTGAATTATTGACAAGGTCTCTAAAATGATTCGAGGGAAACAGAGACTTCTCTACACATGTACACAAAACAACTCAACCTGATTGTCACCTAGTATGAGTGATAAGACCTCTCTACAGATGGAAACAAGACAACCCAACCTGATTGTCACCTGGCATGAGTGATGAGACTTCTCTGCAGATGGAAACAAGACAACTCAACCTGATTGTCACTTGGCATGAGCGATGAGACTTCTCTACATATGGAAATAAGACAACTTAACCTGATTGTCACCTGGAGTGAGTGATGAGACCTCTCTACAGATGGAAACAAGACAACTCAACCTGATTGTCACCTGGAGTGAGTGATGAGACTTCTCTGCAGATGGAAACAAGACAACCCAACCTGATTGTCACCTGGAGTGAGTGATGAGACTTCTCTGCAGATGGAAACAAGACAACTCAACCTGATTGTCACTTGGCATGAGTGATGAGACTTCTCTACATATGGAAATAAGACAACTCAACCTGATTGTCACCTGGAGTGAGTGATGAGACTTCTCTACATATGGAAATAAGACAACTCAACCTGATTGTCACCTGGCATGATTGATGAAACTTCTCTACAGAAGGAAACAAAACAATTCAACCTGATTGTCACCTGGCTTGAGTGATGAGACTTTTCTACAGATGGAAACAAGACAACTCAACCCGATTGTCACCTGGCATGTGTGATGAGACTTCTCTACAGATGTACACAAGACAACTCAACCTGATTGTCACCTGGTATGAGTGATGAGACTTATCTACAGATGGAAACTAAATAACTTAACCTGATTGTCACCTGGCATGATTGATGAAACTTCTCTACAGAAGGAAACAAAACAATTCAACCTGATTGTCACCTGGCTTGAGTGATGAGACTTTTCTACAGATGGAAACAAGACAACTCAACCCGATTGTCACCTGGCATGTGTGATGAGACTTCTCTACAGATGTACACAAGACAACTCAACCTGATTGTCACCTGGTATGAGTGATGAGACTTCTCTACAGATGGACACAAGACAACTCAACTTGATTGTCACCTGCCATGTGTGATGAGACTTCTCTACAGATGTACTCAAGACAACTCAACCTGATTGTCACCTGATATGAGTGATGAGACCTCACTACAGATGGAAACAAGACAACCCAACCTGATTGTCATCTGGCATGAGTGATTGCTTCAGTAAATAATGAAGCATACATAATCATAATTATAAAATATATTCAATTTGATGATGACATTTTGATTTTATCTGAAGTTGATCATACAAAGGAACATGATGGTATGGAATCTGATTTGAATGCAAATTTATGAGATAAAAACCAATTGATTTATACAAATTGGAAGAAAGAAAAAGAAGACAAACAGTCATAGAGAGGATCTAAGAGAGTAAGTAAAGTAGTTATAGTATATAGGCATCTGAGTGATGGGAACGGTAAAATATTGTCAAGAAAAGGATTTAGATTGGTAATGGTTAAACAGAAATCTCTTAAAAAATCACTCACTTATATATATATTTATGGAAAACGTATTTAATTTTAGACGATAAAGACAATAGCTGAGGATTTTGTGTGGTATATGGTTCAGATGTATAGCCAAATACTAACAAGGCGAAAAGACTAGTAGTTTCTTGATGTGTCGCTTTGGTGGAAGTAGAAAGAATAAATTGTACAGAAAAAGTAAAGATACAAAATATCAAATAGAATTGAAAACCACACAAACAATAAAAGCAATGATAAAATGAGAAAACCTGATAAAACCTGAGCGTACGCAAGTTTATATTACGAGTTAGCGAAGGAAAAGTGGAAGAGAGAAAGTAAAATTCAAATTGATCTAGTAACAAAATAGCTATGCAAACAATAACATTTCAGAATAAAAACAAAAGAAAGTAAGTACTCCGACAACATTTGCATATTAGATTAAAAATAAAATAAAAATTAAAAAATGTTATTTATACAACAACATTCAAAACTAAATTGAATCCAAACTTATTTTATATGAGAGTTACTTCTCAGTATCTGTTAACAACACTGATCCTATTACTTTGGGAAACATTCCTAAAGGTTTATCTATAATGTCTTCAAACACTTATACACAAGATGTTCAAAATATGTATTGATAAAATAAAAATGGTAACATTAAAGAAATATTTTTCAAAGTTTTTAGAAGAGTTGTAATAAAAACATCGTATGCTCATGCAATAATCGACCTTCAAAAGTTCAAAATAGTAAATTATACTATCAACTTAGCTTGAAACTATTATAATACATTCAGAAGTTTTAAGTAGAAGACTATTAAATTAACTCTATAAACTAAGTAGACTACCTTTTCAACTTAAGTACTTTTAAGTCTGCGCTTAAAAGTTTCCTCATAAGAATAATTATGTTTCACATCTAGTACCCAAAGAATGTCCAACAAATATGAAAAATAAATAAATAAAATCAGGCCTTAAATTAACAGGATTATGTTTAATCTAATTCTTTACATTGTTAATGCATTTTTATTTAACTTAATGTGGCAATTTTGCAAACCCATCCTTTTCTAGAGGAAAAATAGTGAAGGAATTCAGACTATACTTTCCTTAACTAAAACTGACAAAGTTTTGAAATTAATATTATACTTCCTTTTGAAATGATACAACGTGGAAAATTAGCGAAGAATAACTTGAACAGGAAGATCCGAGTTATCGTCTGGAGTCATCGGCGAGTGACGTAATCGCTAACCAAGGACTCACGCAGTCAACCCTCACATCTATATGGCAATCTTCCCACATTAAAGCCTGGCAATGGATTGTTTAATTATACCAAAAACTAATAAAACAAAATACTTTATAAAGAAATCTCAAGGATTGCTTTTTGTTTTATGATTGGGTGTCTAATCAATGCAAGTTGACATAAATAAAATAAAAACAAAAACAAAAACAAAAACGTGAGAACTAGCAGTAGAATCACCTTACTTATAATAAACAATATGATTCAAGGTTTTTTGGTAAATTACCAGATAATGAAGTATAATTGGTTTTTGGGTTGAATAATTGAATCTTTCCATCGGATTCTGCACTTTTTCGTTGTTGTAATCGCCACAAACACAATTGGGTCATGTGAATAGGTAATTATGACTGATAAAATAGAGGTAAAATAAGTAAATTGGTCAAACCGACTTCTGCCTTAAGGGATAATATATTGCGTTGTTTAACATCTAATAAACTTGTTCCAACTTTACACTCTAGCCTTTGTAATGTCATCAATGTCATTCCTGAAGGAAAATCATCTACTGAAAAGGTCCCAGTTAGGATACAAATAAAATTATTCTTTAGTGAGGTAAGTCGCTGGGTTTCTTATATTTATGTGTGTTTAATTTGGTTTTATAATAATTGGTTTGAGTTAAAACAAGAGACATTTTCGAACATTTATTTTCTTCAAATACTACGCTAATTCAGGTTGTATTTTAGTGAAGTTATTTCTAAAGTACACGCAACATTCATATAACGAGACAGTTAGTGGGTTAAATAGTTTTGTTGCATCTACTTCGACTACCATAGTCGAAACAAATCCATTAAGACAAGAGTAAAATGTATGTTTTCAAAAGTTATATATTTTTTTGAAATGTACTCATAGATTTTCAAATTATTTTTATGGTTTTTGTTAAATATCTTAAATTAAAAATATTGTCAAACAAAGATTGTCAAAATACGTCCGAAGAGAACAGTAGAAAATACGAAGAATCCATAGTCCATCCACTGATAGGTAGTCATTAATCCACTATATTTCCGTTGTGCAGACATTGGGTAGGGGCACACCTACCTTCTCATCGTGTACATGGTCCACAATAAGGCCCTCACATTTTGAAAAAACAAATGGACAGATAAAATAGTTAAAGTTGTCACCTGTAAGTTAAAGTTGTCACCTGTAAGTTAAAGTTGTCACCTGTAAGTTAAAGTTGTCACCTGTAAGTTAAAGTTGTCACCTGTAAGTTAAAGTTGTCACCTGTAAGTTAAAGTTGTCACCTGTAAGTTAAAGTTGTCACCTGTAAGTTAAAGTTGTCACCTGTAAGTTAAAGTTGTCACCTGTAAGTTAAAGTTGTCACCTGTAAGTTAAAGTTGTCACCTGTAAGTTAAAGTTGTCACCTGTAAGTTAAAGTTGTCAACTGTAAGTTAAAGTTGTCACCTGTAAGTTAAAGTTGTCACCTGTAAGTTAAAGTTGTCACCTGTAAGTTAAAGTTGTCACCTGTAAGTTAAAGTTGTCACCTGTAAGTTAAAGTTGTCACCTGTAAGTTAAAGTTGTCACCTGTAAGTTAAAGTTGTCACCTGTAAGTTAAAGTTGTCACCTGTAAGTTAAAGTTGTCACCTGTAAGTTAAAGTTGTCACCTGTAAGTTCGTGTTTATAGATATATTTACAATGCAATTAACAATTGTGTAAATAAATTCAATTTTAGTTATTTGATGAGAACATTGAATCAATTGAGTCAGTTTAACCTTCATGATAACTATAAGGACTAAGGACCAAACTTAAAGACCAGATGGGTAAAATGTCCTCACTCTCAAGTAATACATTGAATTATTTTTATTTATATGCAGAATTACTGAAACTTAATTATTTTTCTTTTTTTTAACGGACATCTTCACTCGACTATAGTTCCTCTGCCAACTTAATTAATTCACTAAAATCAAGGTTTTGGATGGCTCATTTACTCCACGACTCCGTCTCCCACTTTTTTTGCTAGGCTGATAAACACATTGTGCAATTAATTCTTTGCAGCAGTTACTCACGTTGGTAGGAGTCGGTGTGCCTGAGGGTTCCGGGGCTGGCACAACTGGTGTAGTGAGAGCCGGGCGATGAGAGCCCCAGGCCCGCAGTGGCCGAGGGGGCGGAGGTATAGGCGGCCATGAAGGCGCGGGAGGTGGGTGTGTGAGGGTGGCTGTTGTAGGGCGAAGGCGAGGAGGGCGAGTGTGTCGGTTGCTCCTGGCTGGTGACCACTGGGGGGTAGAACGTGCCCGTCACCACGCCACTGTGCTCGTACGTCCCCAGCAGCCTCTGGTTCGTGCACATCATCACCATCCCTTTGGCTACCCCCATCGCCGTTATTGGACTCTGTCCCTGACTGCCTTGGTACGGCTGGTAGCTCTGGCGATACGGCAGTCGCTGGTAGTAGTCCTGGTGATTGCTGGAGGACGAGTAGCACATGAAGCGCTTGTTGTCGCCATATCCTCCTGCACTGCCCTCCTTGTTCTCCTGGTCACAAAATAACAATAATAATGATAGTGAACTATACTGAAAATAGAGAATAATAAACAGTACATGGATGACAGTTACAGACGTTACAACAAGAATTTTAACCAACCATTACAGAGCAACATATGAGGGGGATAAAAACAAAATTATGTAATGAAAGTAAAAAGAGTTAATACGACTCAAATCATTTTGTAGATCAATGAATTGATTTATGTTCGTTATATTTGGACGTCTGATTTGTTAACAAAACTACCCGAGGGACCTGAAGGTCATTGATCCCTGCACTTATTGTTTGGTACTTAGGTAGCAGGGTAGCAATTACATAATGACTGCCTGCCTATTTGAAAATGTAAATAATAATAAATATTTGATGAATAGCTGTCTAAATGATAACATTTGTGATTCTTTAAAAAGTAAATCAGTTGAATATTGTTTATATTTTCAAGTGCAGCTTTAATATTAAATTTATGAACAACTGGTAATGGCTCAATAACTGTTTTAAATCATTTACGCAAATAGAATAAATACTAAAATAGTTACACTCAGTTACATAAAAAGAAGCTGGTTACTGATAGAATCATACTTTTGCTAAATTTGTCATAATCTAAAACGATGAGAAATACAATTGATTTTATAGGTTTATATAATCAAGGGTAATAAGCAGCAATATGAAATATATTTAAAAGTATTAATATTACTATTTTTCATGTAATACTATAACTACGATTATTACTCGTAATGTTTACAGTTATTTTAATACTTTACTGATTTTTAAGGTTAGGTAAAAGAAATTCACTTTACATAGACAAAAATGCTCTTACCTAAATACTGAATATAACTTAATCGTATATGTGAATCTCTATAAAAGTATGTATATTGGATTGTAATTTAAGATGCTAATTTATAAATCCGTTGAAAACGGTTTGTGTCAAATAGTACAAATATACACCAAACTTACGAACTATCTTCGGGTAACCAATCAACAACTCTTCATGGAAGAAATATAAATGTAGTTATAGTACATTATTTATGTTTATATGACGATGTTGTAATGATACATATACTTTTATATTGCTAGGGCCTACAATATTGATACTCGACACTAAAGTAAAGACGGACAACAATCCTCAGTAATATCGGTAGTGGTACGACTGACAGATGCACTTTTCATAGTCGTAACTAAGATGTAAAAAGTTTACGACTAAGAAATTACACAAACCTGCTCCATGGGGGACATTTCTGGGGTGGGTAGAGCAGAGGTGGGGTTGGCGGAATCCTCGAGGTGAGCCGTAGGGGCGGAGGCCGAGGAAGTGTCGGGCTCTGGGCTGGCGGTGGGTGAAGAGTCCGGGGTGTGGAGGCCCGCGGGAGTGTAAGGGCCGCCGTAGTAAGGGGTGCGGGGCTGCGCCCTCGGAGGACTGGCTCCTAGACTTCCCGCCCGCTTGTTGTGTTTCCTACGCCTTGGTCTGTACTTGTAGTTGGGGTGCTCCTGCATGTGGATCACCCTCAACCTTTCAGCCTCCTCGACGAAGGGCCTTCGGTCCTGAGGGGTCAAGCTGCGCCATTTCTTTCCTGCAACATCAAATACTCGTTAGTAAAGTACTATAATGGAGATCTACTTGACGTTTGGTTACTTCGTTAGTATCTCAGATATGTTAATAAAGAATATTTGATTTAATGATGGGATAGGAAACTACAAACTAGTACCCCACACCCCTTATATACATGATAAACTTTGTTTAACCTAAACTAAACATCCCTATTCAACTTGCAATAACAAAATTAAGTATGAATAATAAATAAAAATTCAATTAGCAGTTTTTGGGTTTGCCACAAAAATTAGTCAATTAATTTTTAATTATTATATATATATATATATATATATATATATATATATAATCATATCGTGAGTATTTTTGAAATGTGTTATTATTTCTCAATTTCGTAAAAATGAGTTGGACACGTCGGGGTCGTTCGTGTATAGTCATGTTCAAGTGTTTCTTCCGGCCGTTTGTCAGAGCCTTATTCCTCACTGAACTGCGTGCCCAACCATCACTCCCGCATATGACCATTCAAGTCAATAATACCTAACTGAGCTTCGTTGTTGAATTAATATTCCCATCACCACTGTATGTCTATGGGAGGACGGGTGGGCCATCACCACTGTACGTCTATTAGAGGGTGGGTGGGCCATCACTACTGTACGTCTATGGGAGGGCGGGTGGGTCATCACCACTGTACGTCAATGGGAGGGTGGGTGGGTCATTTTTATCAAGCTTTTCTACTTGCATGTGTTATAAAATCCATGTATAGTTACTACTTTATTAGATTCATGCGTATTTTTGAATTGATTTGTTTTGAATTGGTTAGAACTGGATACCTTTCGCAACTGTTATCGCTATCAAGCACCTATTCACAGTTTTAACCAACTGTTCGATGTGAAAGACTAATACTTTGCATAAATTAAACGTATTTTCACTAAACGTATTGTTATTGGAAAGCATCAAATTTAATTTAAATGTCATATAAAGATTTTAACATTGCAAAAGTAATTCCTAGCAACTCATCAATCGAATTACTGATTAAATATAAGAGTATTTGTAAACAGAATGTAACTAATATATACATGGAGAATATATATATTTTTACAAATCAGACCAAAAGACCAGTAATTAACTATTAAAATAACTAAAAAATAAATTTTAATTATATTTGTTTAGATATGTAAAACCAACGAAAGTTTGCTTAACCAGTTTCTGGATCGTGTTCCTTCAAGCAAATCGCACATATCATTGGTTTTCACAAAGAGAGGAAGTAAGGAAGAAACTAAACACTTAAGTGTAAAACTAAAATATGATTATTCCTAATTGTTATTGTTTTCCAACCTTTGATCAAATGTCAAAGATAATGATGGCATTTGCTTTTGAGAGGAAACCAATTTGCCATATTTCTCAATATCTTTGAATACAACTAAAGAGCTCACGCATTTCTAGTTTGTGAGATCTAAATGACTCAAAAGAAAAAAACCTATAAAATCACACGACGACTTGTAATCTCATTTGTAAGAATGACTTGGCCATTCCAGCACCTTAAAATGTAATTGGCCCTTCATTGTGGTAATGATACTTTCTCATGAGCATTATTATGGCTTTGTCAATGAAGGTAATGAGTAGAGAATTTAACGAAGGATTACACATTATCAAGATAACCTTGCTTCGTACTACATAAATAAACACAAATTAAGTATTTTTGAATTTGTCATTTCAGTACAACATTTTTCAACTAAAACGGGAAATTACCTCTCAGACAATAATTCGGAAGCTTCACTTTTATTTTCAAAGATAAACTTCTACTGTCTTAATTTGACAAGCTTCCTGACAAAGTTTTTTTAAAGAAGTTCTCATACTTCAGAACCCTCACTATTCTTTTATCTGGTGGTTTTCAAAGGCTAAACTTTAACTTTTTGGTAATGAAATTTAAAAATTGGTTCATGGCAGTTCAGGAGTACACAAGGCCGATATGGAGACTATATCGGTCCAAGAGTTCTAGTATACACGTTTTGCTCAAGATATCTATCTATGCGTATAATATATGAACAAAATAATTCAGTGTAATTCTTAATGACGATAATACTGTGGACATTCAAGAAGTGACTCGAAATTCCATAGTCGTAATGAATATTCAATAGTGTAGATCAACAAGTTGCCACCGACGACGCGTATATCAGAAAAAAAACGCTTATCTTCAGAGTGGAAAAAGAATTACTTACAATGATCAGATAAATATTTCTAAAGTGCTCGTACAAATCATAATATTGCTGTTATAGTCGAGTTTAATGGCACTATTGGGTCTAAAAAACGTATTTGCCTCTAAATAAATAATTAGTTTAATACCTTAGTCTCCAGAATGTAACTTAACTTAATACGTCTTAGGAACTAAAATGTGATAATCATCCTGTACATCATGACTTGACCATTCAAGTGAGTCAGTTCGATAATCATCCTGTACATCATGACTTGACCATTCAAGTGAGTCAGTTCGATAATCATCCTGTACATCATGACTTGACCATTCAAGTGAGTCAGTTCGATAATCATCCTGTACATCATGACTTGACCATTCAAGTGAGTCAGTTTGATAATCATCCTGTACATCATGACTTGACCATTCAAGTGAGTCAGTTCGATAATCATCCTGTACATCATGACTTGACCATTCAAGTGAGTCAGTTCGATAATCATCCTGTACATCATGACCTAACCATTCAAGTGAGTCAGTTCGATAATCATCCTGTACATCATGACTAAACCATTCAAGTGAGTCAGTTCGATAATCATCCTGTACATCATGACTTGAACATTCAAGTGAGTCAGTTCGATAATCATCCTGTACATCATGACTTAACCATTCAAGTGAGTCAGTTCGATAATCATCCTGTACATCATGACTTGACCATTCAAGTGAGTCAGTTCGATAATCATCTTGTACATCATGACTAAACCATTCAAGTGAGTCAGTTCGATAATCATCCTGTACATCATGACTTAACCATTCAAGTGAGTCAGTTCGATAATCATCCTGTACATCATGACTAAACCATTCAAGTGAGACAGTTCGATAATCATCCTGTACATCATGACTTGACCATTCAAGTGAGTCAGTTCGATAATCATCCTGTACATCATGACTTGACCATTCAAGTGAGTCAGTTCGATAATCATCCTGTACATCATGAATTGACCATTCAAGTGAGTCAGTTCGATAATCATCCTGTACATCATGACTTGACCATTCAAGTGAGTCAGTTCGATAATCATCCTGTACATCATGACTTGACCATTCAAGTGAGTCAGTTCGATAATCATCCTGTACATCATGACTTGACCATTCAAGTGAGTCAGTTCGATAATCATCCTGTACATCATGAATTGACCATTCAAGTGAGTCAATTCGATTGATTGAGGATTGAGAATTAATGTGAGTACCATTCTGTACATTATAATTACGTCGGATTAATAAGAAACAATACTTGATCAAATATGTTACTGATTGAAATAGTGTTTTAATGAAAATATACCAATAGAAAGAAATAAATTTTGACATGTAATAAATGCTCGACAATCAGTTTTGACGCCACTGTCTTGTCAAACAAATACGAGGGGAATTATGAAGACGAAGCGCACTATGTTGGCTTTCTGGAATGATGCCAGCCTAGTGTTGTTCCATTCAACCTAGGGCACGCCGACTGTTGTGTTTTTTATTTGTTAAATATATACTTAAGTAACGAAGAAGTGAGTAAATCTGCTTGTCTCGTTAGGCACAATATGGCCTAATTGGACAGCTTCTAGGGCCTAACTGGGTATGATATACTCTCTCACTCCCACCCACGGGATGCCCTACCCTATCTTGTCCTTCCTTCTCTCTCTATCTCTCTCTCTCTCTCACACACACAACTGGATCCACGTTAACTGTAATTGATTTGGACACACCCTCGACTTTATTTACTGGACACATAATAAAGGCCCACGCGTGTAAATATGAGGCGGGTTTGAAACGATCAAAATAAAACGACTCTATAGGTCTAATTTCAAAATGTTGTGTCATATTTGTTCAAATTGACGAAACTTTGAATTTGCTTTTCAACGATGATTACTCTCCAAATATTTTAACTAAGATTTTAAAGTCTTATCTAATTGTCGACACACAAAGTATATTAACTCGAGTTTACGTTAAAAATGTTGTAAATGGATATTTTTAGTAAAATTGTAGAATGAAATAAAAAACTTCAGACATTTGGATAAAAACAAATGTTTCAATTTCAGGAAAGGATGTGAATTTTTTAACCTTAAATTCATGGGCAACCTTGCAAAAAGGCGGGTTATTTGAAACTTGAATTTCTTCTTCAGTGCTAGATAAAAATTGCTTGTCTTATGAATATTATCGTTACTGAAGATCTAATGGAACCTATCGATAGATAACTTAACATCAAGTAAACATGAGGCTGGAGAGTTCAGGAATTATGATGCTGCCAGCCTGGTATCTGGCCAACACGATTTCAACTTCACAACGACCAACGTCAAATTGTCACGTGAGAGTATCCCTCACGCACGCCCCTCATACCAAAGGTAGTACTCCTAAGTCCTGCAAGTCAACAAATTAGACTTAACACGTGCGAGTATCCCTCACGCACGCCCCTCATACCAAAGGTAGTACTCCTAGTCCTGCAAGTCAACAAGTTAGACTCAACACGTGCGAGTATCCCTCACGCACGCCTCTCATACCAAAGGTAGTACTCCTAGTCCTGCCAGTCAACAAGTTAGACTTAACACGTGTGAGTATCCCTCACGCACGCCTCTCATACCAAAGGTAGTACTCCTAGTCCTGCAAGTCAACAAGTTAGACTTAACACGTGAGAGTATCCCTCACGCACGCCCCTCATACCAAAGGTAGTACTCCTAGTCCTGCAAGTCAACAAGTTAGACTTAACACGTGCGAGTATCCCTCACGCACGCCCCTCATACCAAAGGTAGTACTCCTAAGTCCTGCAAGTCAACAAATTAGACTTAACACGTGCGAGTTTCCCTCACGCACGCCCCTCATACCAAAGGTAGTACTCCTAGTCCTGCAAGTCAACAAGTTAGACTCAACACGTGCGAGTATCCCTCACGCACGCCCCTCATACCAAAGGTAGTACTCCTAGTCCTGCCAGTCAACAAGTTAGACTTAACACGTGCGAGTATCCCTCACGCACGCCCCTCATACCAAAGGTAGTACTCCTAGTCCTGCAAGTCAACAAGTTAGACTTAACACGTGCGAGTATCCCTCACGCACGCCCCTCATACCAAAGGTAGTACTCCTAGTCCTGCAAGTCAACAAGTTAGACTTAACACGTGCGAGTATCCCTCACGCACGCCCCTCATACCAAAGGTAGTACTCCTAAGTCCTGCAAGTCAACAAGTTAGACTTAACACGTGTGAGTATCCCTCACGCACGCCCCTGATACCAAAGGTAGTACTCCTAGTCCTGCAAGTCAACAAGTTAGACTTAACACGTGCGAGTATCCCTCACGCACGCCCCTCATACCAAAGGTAGTACTCCTAGTCCTGCAAGTCAACAAGTTAGACTTAACACGTGCGAGTATCCCTCACGCACGCCCCTCATACCAAAGGTAGTACTCCTAGTCCAGCAAGTCAACAAGTTAGACTTAACACGTGCGAGTATCCCTCACGCACGCCCCTCATACCAAAGGTAGTACTCCTAAGTCCTGCAAGTCAACAAGTTAGACTTAACACGTGTGAGTATCCCTCACGCACGCCCCTGATACCAAAGGTAGTACTCCTAGTCCTGCAAGTCAACAAGTTAGACTTAACACGTGCGAGTATCCCTCACGCACGCCCCTCATACCAAAGGTAGTACTCCTAGTCCTGCAAGTCAACAAGTTAGACTTAACACGTGCGAGTATCCCTTACGCACGCCCCTCATACCAAAGGTAGTACTTCTAGTCCTGCAAGTCAACAAGTTAGACTTAACACGTGAGAGTATCCCTCACGCACGACCCTCATACCAAAGGTAGTACTCCTAGTCCTGCAAGTCAACAAGTTAGACTTAACACGTGCGAGTATCCCTCACGCACGCCCCTCATACCAAAGGTAGTACTCCTAAGTCCTGCAAGTCAACAAGTTAGACTTAACACGTGAGAGTATCCCTCACGCACGCCCCTCATACCAAAGGTAGTACTCCTAAGTCCTGCAAGTCAACAAGTTAGACTTAACACGTGAGAGTATCCCTCATGAACGCCCCTCATACCAAAGGTAGGTATTCATAAGTCCTGCAAGTCAACAAGTTAGACTTAACATGTGCGAGTATCCCTCATGCAAGCCCCTCGGTATCAAAGACAGGTACTCCTATGTCCTACAAGTCAACAAGTTATACTCAACACGTGAGAATGTCCCTCATGCACGCTCCTCAGTACCAAAGGCTGGTGACCGCTGGTCGTACCCGCCGTGAGAGAAAGGCGCTCGTGCCCTTTGACCCTAGGCAAATTGGAGCACAGCACTGACCTTTGCCTTCACTTATATGCTTGGCTCTGTCGAGGCAGACACTATTCTGGGGTTCGCGGACTTAATTTGGTAGAAAATTTATACGAAGTTACTTAAAAAATAGCTTTTTAATAATAGATTCAACTAGGTTATAATGTTAGGTGTTAGTGCAATTTTACTGATTTTATAAAATTTTATACAATCGATAAAATCAATGAAATTGGTGATTTGCGTTCCATTTGAGGTTATCAAATGATAAATCTGTTTCTACTGTTCTATTTTAATGTCCCTCCACTCTATAAGAGTTCAATATAGGATATTTAAATTTGAAAATATGAACACATCATTATAGTTTTATTCTGTTAAAAATTTAATAATAATAAAAGTTCTGCTGAATATTTTATCTACATCTTTTCCGAGGAACTTCATGACTATAGCCCTTGTAAAATAAGCAAATTGGGAATTAAAAATTGAATTCAGAACAGATAAATGAGACCCCTAATATTTGTATGAATTCTGATTAATTGAGTTGGACAAGGCAAAAGGATTCTGTTGTGACTAAAATATGATACAGACTATCTTATACCGGTACTTACAATTACTAACCGTATCACCAACTACAAATATCCAATTCAGAGGGTACAATCTCCAAAACGGTATTCCATTGGGGTGGATCTTCAAGTAAGGGTTACTTTTTATATACAAACTCGATATAATAAATAATCCAAAGCAAACGATTCATTTTCATTAAAATAAAGGAATATAACTAAACAATTTTAAACTGTTACGCTGATGAAATACACCTAACCTACAAATACAAAAATCTTCGCTTACTGCATTTTTTAATACATTCTCTCGAACAAATGTTTTAAAAACATATTTAACATTCAGAGTAGTTTTAAAGCAGGACATAAGCTATGCCATGGGTTTCCTCTATTAATGAAGTTGTATGTGGCATAAACATGTAGCTTCATTTACGTTAGGAGTTATTCCCGTCAGGACCGTTGTTTGAGTGAGCGATCCAGTTGTGCCAACCCGGATCATTATTTTTCCCTTGTAAATACATAGAGAAAGATGTATGCTATATACATAGGAAATACATAGAGAAAGTATGTTAATATATATATTTTTACAAAAATAAGAGCATGTTCTAAATAAGGATTTGACATAGAGAAAATACTACTAACCTTTGTTTACGTTTAAATCTAAAACACAACCTGTAAGTGGGCTATTTCCCGGCTCTGTTTTTCAAAAGTGCTACTTTATTTACGAATTGAAGAAGTCATTATTGTTGCGTTATCTGGAGGGTTTAAACCGTAACTTAACGAGTAAGTGAGTCATTCAATCAGTGGTATCTATAGTATTAGGCCTACAATATGAAACTAAAAAAGATGATTATAGTAACAAAATTTTTTGAATTGTCGTATTTTAAATACATTATCCATGTAGGCCTATACAAAGTGGCCGCCACCCCACCTGCACGGCCAGCGCGTGAAACTGTAGACGTTCTGCAACTAAACACTATTGGCGGCTAACCCTTCTCGGAATCGCAGTCAGCTGGATCCAAACAATAGGTGATGTTCAGGTTTCGCTATTTCTAGGCATTTTGGTTTTTTACCTGTCGCGGCTACGCCCGCTCATTCAGCCGCACGCTTCTCGCGCGTGCGCATTCATATGCGCCCCGAGCCGAAAGTGGGTCCGTCCCCCTTTATAGCGATTCTCAAGGAAGATTGAATATCATTTTACGCTCTATATGTATGTAAACTTACACGTAGGCGAGTTTTTAGTGTCGTTCACTTTCCATTCAATATTTGAACATGACGGGCAGTTTCGATCAACAACTTTGACACATGGGGCAGTTTCGATCAACAACTTTGACACATGGGGCAGTTTCGATCAACAACTTTGACACATGGGGCAGTTTCGATCAACAAATTTGACACATGGGGCAGTTTCGATCAACAACTTTGACACATGGGGCAGTTTCGATCAACAACTTTGACACATGGGGCAGTTTCCATCAACAACTTTGACACATGGGGCAGTTTCGATCAACAACTTTGACACATGGGGCAGTTTCGATCAACAACTTTGACACATGGGGCAGTTTCGATCAACAACTTTGACACATGGGGCAGTTTCGATCAACAACTTTGACACATGGGGCAGTTTCGATCAACAACTTTGACACATGGGGCAGTTTCGATCAACAACTTTGACACATGGGGCAGTTTCGATCAACAACTTTGACAATGGGGCAGTTTCGATCAACAACTTTGACACATGGGGCAGTTTCGATCAACAACTTTTTATTATATAAAAGAGTCCGTTTTCCTCCGTAAAAATTTTCAAAACATGAGTTTTTATTTCAACTATTTGGTTCGTAAAATATATCGTAGCATAACACTTGAAGTGCCATTTGAAAGGCGAAGACCCATTCTAGTGGACCAGAAGTTGGTTTTTGTCAAACATTTAGTATTTTTATAATTTTTTCTTTGTTAAATATGTAACCTTTAAACGTCATTGTTGAATATTTCGAATAAAAAACTCATAATATCAACCTGTAGTCCACTAGATTAGAACGTGCATAATTATACAGTGTTCACTAAAACTAATTGTAATAATAAACACGAACTGTACAGTTGAATTAGAACAGCATGTTTTTCGCCCGCTGACGGTAAGGTTGTATGTCTTCTGCTCTGTCGACTCTCCGTCGGTGGCTTGGCAGTTTGGGTAGGGGTATTTCACAAATGAAATATTTGATAAGACAGGATAGGTTGTCTACTAAACCGTGCGAAGCTTCGGTATTGATGTTTGGCATTTTGTCAGTAATGTTCGTAGACTAGAATAGTAATTAGAATAGATTTTCAAATAAGACTTAATAAAAACTAAAACTTGATTTTACTATTAAAATAGAAATACATTTTAATCTATACAAAACAAAAAAATACCTAATATTTATCCATATAATTAATAGTAAACGTCATTTGGAGTAGAGTTAAAATGTAATAACATTTTTGTTAAATAAAGCATTGTAAATACTCGGCTTGAGAAATAACCTTTCACTAATTTCGGAATTCCAAAGTGTAAAACACATACAGATGAAAAATTCTTCTCCCTTATTTAAGATCGCATAAGGTAAGATTTTTCCTTTAAAATGCATGTTATAAACAGTATATTCTGTGAATAAATAGTGAAAATTATTTTAAATATTGGTTTTGCACTTATAGCAGTAATATGGCTCTCTTAACGGAAAATTAACTATGCATAATACACATTAAGTGTTTTGAACATATACGCGTAGATTATCTCCTAGCTTTATAAATTCCAAACGCTTGAAGGAGTGAGGGAATTTACATTTCTCAAAAGGTTGTAATAAGTAAAACACATATAGTGTTTGAATTTCTCCAAAAGAAATTAATATCTTATTTTAAATAACTGGAGGGAGGGTTATAGAGTAAAGCAGGGAACCTCGGTTACACAAGTGGTCACCACCGTACTAGACGACCGATGCGCTGTTGGGACCTTGTTACCAAGCGCCCCTTTGACCGGGTAAGCAGGGAACCTCGGTTACACAAGTGGTCACCACCGTACTAGACGACCAGTGAGCTGTTAGGACCTTGTTACCAAGCGCCACTTTGACCGGGTAAGCAGGGAACCTCGGTTACACAAGTGGTCACCACCGTAGTAGACGACCAGTGAGCTGTTAGGACCTTGTTACCAAGTGCCCCTTTCCTTTGACCGGGTAAGCAGGGAACCTCGGTTACACAAGTGGTCACCACCGTACTAGACGACCAGTGAGCTGTTAGGACCTTGTTACCAAGCGCCACTTTGACCGGGTAAGCAGGGAACCTCGGTTACACAAGTGGTCACCACCGTACTATACGACCAGTGAGCTGTTAGGACCTTGTTACCAAGTGCCCCTTTGACCGGGTAAGCAGGGAACCTCGGTTACACAAGTGGTCACCACCGTACTAGACGACCAGTGAGCTGTTAGGACCTTGTTACCAAGCGCCCCTTTGACCGAGTAAAACAGGAAACCTCAGTTATACAAGTGATCAAAGCCCCTTTGACCGAGTAAAACAGGAAACCTCAGTTATACAAGTGATCAACACAGTAGTGACCGGTCGGCGCGGCGCAGGGACCTTGTTACCAAGCACCCCTTTGACCGGGTAAGCTCCCTGCTTACCTCAGTTACACAAGTGGTCACCACCGTAGTAGACGACCAGTGAGCTGTTAGGACCTTGTTACCAAGCGCCCCTTTGACCGAGTAAAACAGGAAACCTCAGTTATACAAGTGATCAACACAGTAGTGGGCGGTCGGCGCGGAGCAGGGACCTTGTTACCAAGCGCCCCTTTGACCGAGTAAAGCAGGGATCCTCAGTTACACAAGTGGTCACCACCATAGTAGACGACCAGTGTGCTGTTAGGACCTTGTTACCAAGCGCCCCTTTGACCAAGTAAAACAGGAAACCTCAGTTACACAAGTGATCAACACAGTAGTGGCCGGTCGGCGCGGCGGAGGGACCTTGTTACCAAGCGCCCCTTTGACCGAGTAAAGCAGGGAACCTCAGTTACACAACTGGTCAACACCGTAGTAGACGACCGGTGCCCTGTTGGGACCTTGTCAACAAGTGCTCCTTTGACCGAGTAAAGCAGGGAACCTCGATTACACAAGTGGTCACCACCGTAGTAGACCACCGATGCGCTGTTGGGACCTTGTCAACAAGTGCTCCTTTGACCGAGTAAAGCAGGGACCCTCAGTTACACAAGTGATCAACACAGTAGTGGCCGGTCGGCGCGCCGCGGGGACCTTGTTAACAAGCGCCCCCTAATCGAATGATATTAAGCGGCGTGGAGGTGCCAAAATAATTTACAGCCCGACGGGCAGTGCATTATATTCGCGGGCCCAAATTGGCCGGGACGAGTTGAGCGTGGACGCGTGGGCTGGCCCCATCGTCATCGCCGCTTCATCATTTATTCTTTGGTGCGATTTTGTCAGCATTTGGTTTGGATAGCAGGAAACGGGCATATAATGACTCGAGTGGGAGGGAGACGTTGAAGAGTTGTATGAGAAGTGGATGAGCTGTGAGGGTGGACACTGTTTGGTGAGTGGGTGAGAGAAGTTATCTGTGAATAATCAAATGGAAAATCTTATGATTAAATAATGATTTATTTCTTACATAAACACATAAAACCAGGATGTTTCGCTCCGAGGACACAGAAAACCAGGATGTTTCGCTCCGAGGACACAGAAAACCAGGATGTTCGCTCCGAGGACACATAAAACCAGGATGTTTCGCTCCGAGGACACATAAAACCAGGATGTTTCGCTCCGAGGACACATAAAACCAGGATGTTTCGCTCCGAGGACACAGAAAACCAGGATGTTCGCTCCGAGGACGAATAATATTAAGTTCAGTCTTAGTCCATCTTAATTGAAACTTCAATTTTACATGGGAAGGCCCAATTTGTTATACGGTTTAGGGAAAACCGATTAAAATATTTCATGGAGCCACTCTATAAGCATGATCAACCAGAATTAAAATTTATTAGTTAAGCTTGAAATATTTTAACTGGTACATAATTTAACTGTTTAAAATCTTTTCATTCATTTAGAAATGAGTCGTAGGTTCAAGGCATCTACCAGATTGCATATTAGATTTTGACTTTCGTTAAGATATACATTACTTCGTTTTAAAACGTGCAATGTACTGAATGTTTAGACTAAGTGTAATCAACTTAAATTAAGTGGAATTGCAAATATATTTGTATAGCACTTAATTAAACACGTACTGGATACTCGTACTATGAGTTCCAAGCTTGTTTAAAAAGGGGAGCAGACTTCCCTATCTTCGGCCATGTTAGCTTATGTACCTTTTTCTCAAAAACTATTTAAGATAGGGAGATGAAATTTTTACCATTATTTTATACCCTCTTTGTAAACAATCTCTCCAGGGGAATTTTGTTTACTTCAATTAGTTTATGCAGAAACAATTTTTATAAGTATTAAATTTATAAACAAAAATTTTTACTTTCAATATTTTTTATATTTTTTATTTTTGAGTATTTATATAAATTAACTGGAGAAGTTGTGTATATTAAAGCCCTACATATGTGTACCAAGTTTCAATGTTCTAGCTCCAACAGTTTTGGATAAAAAGGTACATAAGGTATAAAAAACACTGTTTTCGGAGAAATGAATATATTACGGGCTTGGATCTGCTTTCATTTGAAGGTGGAGTTTGGACTGATGTACTAGGCCTATCTATACACCTATAGGTTAGGGTTAGATTTATTACCTTGAGCATGCCAACCAAATGTTTTCTTCTTTTTAAAAATCCTATTTGATCTTGGCATTGTGCAGATTATAATTATATTATTATTACACAAATGTAATCCACAAACAAATCACTTTACTTGAAACACACAGCTATTACTATAAAATAACCTGTAGTACTAACTGACAGCTGTCACAACAATAAACACCAAACAGAAATGTAAACAAACATCTAGCAGTCAAAGCCTTTCAAATTATGTTGTCATTCAAAACATAGACACTATAAGAAATAACATTTATGAACTTATTACTATGGTAACAATTTGTTGCAAAAATGCACTTGCATAGTTTTAAACAAAGCATTTTTTCACACCTGATATAAATTAAATATACATCATCTTATATATCAATTTAATGAGCAGGAAATGAGCTACAATAAACAGTAAAAAAATTGGATAAAAAAATTTTTTTTCGAGGTCCGCTCCCCTATATCCAAGAGTAGGACGATAATTTTAGGATCAGGACTCTTAGAGTTTATTTTATTATTTTCGTTTAAAATATTGCCATTTTATTTTCACGAGTTATATGCTCCTTATTCGTTGACCAAATTATTAGATGATGACGTTGGTATACAATTTTGTGGACAGTCAGGAGTGTCCAAAGAATAATATTGTTCAAATGAATAGTCATCCATATCTTATAAGTATTAATTAATTTGGTTCGAATGTTTAAACATTAAAGTATTATTGTTATAAAAACTACCCCAAAATAGTTTTCTTTCAAGAATATCAGAGTATTTATGCCAACAATATTTAGATGAAAAACATACTGGATAAGGTAACATATATTGGTAAAAAGAACTGGCAAATAAAATATATAGGTAAAAAAATCTCTTTAGTCTTAAAGACCGAATAAAATATTATTACATTTAAAATATTTACTGCGAGAGAGATATTTAATGAAATTAAAGAGTTTCCGTAAAAAAAAAGAAAAAATTGAGTATTAGCAAATAGTAGTTCCATTCATATAATCAAAGTATAGATCCTACGATGGCTTCCTCCAAGAGCGGCGACTCGCACAGGAACAAGAGTGATTCAGCGCTTGGCCAATCCAGGCTCTTCAACTATCGACATTTTGGCCAGACTTTTATTATGTAAATATAAACAAACAGTGAAGAGAGCTGGAGTGAGCTTTTGTCTCAAAAACTGTGAGGGTGTGTACTCGGCGTCAGCATTGTCACTGTGTGTACAGACAGACGCTACCTCCGGGCACGACGTGAGAGTCTGACGTCACAGCTCTCACTCCCTGACACTCAATAGACGTAACGTCAAACAATATGTGATACAGAACAAGAATTTTACTTACTTTTATTAACTTAAATTACTTTTATTAAACTTTACTTTTATTAAATTTTATTAACTTCATTAAAAATAAAACTACAAATCAGGTCTCATTCAAAATAAAATAAAAATATATTAGCCAATTATTATTATAAAATTAAAATGATTACCGGACGAAAATTTGTCGATATTAATTTAATAATCTTGTACAATTGAAGAGAATATTTGGTAACTTGTTAACACCATACTAATAATAAATGTGAAAAAATAAATAAATAAAGACACCGAACCCCAACAATTATGAAAAGTAAACACTATCATTCACGACACTCATATATAATCAACTAAATAACTCTTAAGGAACACAAAAAAACACTACATCACAAACACAATATCATTCTGGGCACTCCTGCAATCGACCAAACTCCACTTAAGGAACACCCTTAAACACTACATCACAAGCACAATATCAATCTATGAAATTCTGCAATCAACTAAATATCGTGAAGGAATATTGTATGATATAGCCGAACAATACCCAGAAGTGACCTAGAAGGAAGGAATGGCGTTATATTCATTCTTATTTAAAATAAAATGCGATAAATTTTTACATAAACAGACTGGCCGTTTAACAAAAGAGCTTTATTACTTAGAGCCAGGTTCAGAAAGAAGAGACGTAATGTATCAATTTCCAGGCAGGCTGCGTACTTTAATCATTCTCATCCAGTCACATTCGTCCACCTCTGACCCCACGCACTCTATAATAAAATTATAACAACATGAATAATATGTAAAGAAATAATAATTGTGAGCGGTTTCCATATTCATGAGTCAGGGCACGCCCGGCCGCCGTTGTGTGATTTAGTTATGTTAAGCTCGGGCGCGGCTGACAACTCCATTCTGGAAAGTTTGAATTTCAAATGTACTCTGACAAAATATTACAAGTGACGTTTTGTCTCTGGCTCAATCGACGTTGTAGGAGTTGGCAATTCGCTCACCTATAGGTTGGGGAGGGGGGGTGACAACATCGAGGACGAACTAGACGCAATGTTGTTGTGTGTTTCATTACATGTTTACAGATCGACAATTTTACACTTTTATAAACTTCCAAAGTACAAATCACAATATTTGTCGAATATTTACTGGTTAAGAGAATAGTAATATTAATAGTAAAAAAACCGTCTTCTTTGGATCGTATTTAGAGATCACGTTTGTAACTAGTTGAAAAACTAACGAAATACAGTAACACGTTTGTGTATCCCACTGTGGGAAATTTCGCAGCAACAGTTTAATTACTAATTAATTACTTATAACGTGTGAAACATTCCAAGCTTCTAATAAAACTTAGAAGAAAAGTAGAACTCGACTTGAAACTTACATTAATAGGGGCTAATGACTTATGGTGTCATTAATCGGATAGAATGCCACTGTGGATAGTTCCATTAGTAGGGCAAGGGAACGCACAGAATGGCTTCGTTAATGGGGGAAGAGACGCAGTGATAGTTTCATTGTGAGGAAAAGAAAAGATTATGTTCAATTTTAGGGAATGAAAACTCTGAGGATGGTTTAATTAGTACAGAAGGAAATGTTGAGGATAGTTTCAATTTCTGGGAAGACAAAATCTGACAATGGATTAATTAGCAATGAAGGAAAAGTTGAAGTTAGTTTTATCACTTAGCATTGAAATAATGTGGAATTTTCAATATTATAAGAGAAGAATACCAAGGATGCTATCATTAGTGTAAGAGGAAATACATTGGAGAGTTTCATGAGTGGGAAAATGACGATTAAAGATAATATCAATGACAATGAAGGTGAAACCTCTTGATGATTTAGTTAATTTAGGAAGAATTAGTAATGAAAGAGAAAAATGGAGTTTGTTTCATACTTTCTTTAATTTTATTACAGATGTTTCTCATTTGAAGGAAACAATATAGCTGAAGAGAATTTTCTTAGTTATGCCATTTCAACTCAAGATCAAGTACGTTCAAAGCAACTACTTGTGAGGATACAATCAATTTATCGCCTTATTGAAAATAAAGAAGTAATCTCAACACTACTGTGAGTGGTCGTGGTTCCAGTAGTCTATCTGGTTGTACTTATACTCAACACTACTGTGAGTGGTCGTGGTTTATAGTAGTCCATCTGGTTGTACTTATACTCAACATTATTGTGAGTGGTCGGGGTTCACAGTAGTCCATCTGGTTGTACTTATACTCAACACTACTGTGAGTGGCCGTGGTTCACAGTAGTCCATCTGGTTGTACTTATACTCAACACTACTGTGAGTGGTCGTGGTTCACAGTAGTCCATCTGGTTGTACTTATACTCAACACTACTGTGAGTGGTCGTGGTTCACAGTAGTCCATCTGGTTGTACTTATACTCAACACTACTGTGAGTGGTCGTGGTTCACAGTAGTCCATCTGTTTGTACTTATACTCAACACTACTGTGAGTGGTCGTGGTTCACAGTAGTCCATCTGGTTGTACTTATACTCAACACTACTGTGAGTGGTCGTGGTTCACAGTAGTCCATCTGGTTGTACTTATACTCAACCCTGCTGTGAGTGGCCGTGGTTCACAGTAGTCCATCTGGTTGTACTTATACTCAACACTATTGTGAGTGGCCGTGGTTCATAGTACTCCATCTGGTTGTTCTTATACTCAACACTACTGGGAGTGGTCATGATATTCGTCTGACTGTTCACAGTAGTCCATCTGGTTTTACTTATACTCAACACTACTGTGAGTGGCCGTGATATTCGTCTGAATGTTCACAGTAGTCCATCTGGTTGTACTTATACTCAACACTACTGTGAGTGGCTGTGATTTCGTCTGAATGTTCACAGTAGTCCATCTGGTTGTACTTATACTCAACACTACTGTGAGTGGCCGTGATTTCGTCTGAATGTTCACAGTAGTACATCTGGTTGTACTTATACTTAACACTACTGTGAGTGGCCGTGATTTCGTCTGAATGTTCACAGTAGTCCATCTGGTTGTACTTATACTCAACACTACAGTGAGTGGGCGTGATATTCGTCTGACTGTTCACAGTACTCCATCTGGTTGTACTTATACTCAACACTACAGTGAGTGGGCGTGATATTCGTCTGACTGTTCACAGTACTCCATCTGGTTGTACTTATACTCAACACTACTGTGAGTGGGCGTGATATTCGTCTGACTGTTCACAGTAGTCCATCTGGTTGTACTTATACTCAACACTACTGTGAGTGGGCGTGATATTCGTCTGACTGTTCACAGTACTCCATCTGGTTGTACTTATACTCAACACTACTGTGAGTGGGCGTGATATTCGTCTGACAGTTCACAGTAGTCCATCTGGTTGTACTTATACTCAACACTACTGTGAGTGGGCGTGATATTCGTCTGACTGTTCACAGTACTCCATCTGGTTGTACTTATACTCAACACTACTGTGAGTGGCCGTGATATTCGTATGACTGTTCACAGTAGTCCATCTGGTTGTACTTGTAATATTTTTAAAAATTATTATTATTATTTTAAAATGGTTGATTTTGAAAACAAAGCTAATGGGATTGTGACGTTTATATAATCGATTCTTAATATTTTAACTGTCGTGACAGGAATCAACATTACATAAAATGATATTAAATTCGACACTTCAAAAACGAAAATAAATAGTAAAAAATTACATTCAAACAAATAATATATGTATACAAGTGCTGATTCTGATATAATTGATTAGTTACTGGCCTACACTAACTGAAGACATAAAACCACCAAGTTTAAAAATTGCACGTATGTGTTTGTTGTGGTGGTGTCTCTATTCATACAAATTAATTGGCTACTCATCACTTGCTTTAAATAACAATTTTATCTCAGACTGATTTCTGGAGCCATTTTAACGCACATTTATTAACGCACAATATTTTTTTATTATTGTCAAAAAATATAAATAATATAGTTGATTACATGTTATGAGATGTTAATAAACATGTAGCTTGATAAATTATATTTTCTGAACAAGTATATGATATAAATTTTGATAAAAATTGTTTATCGATTTTGAATTTTATTTCAAACTTTTAATTTAATGATAATTAAAAATATTCGGCTTACAGTAGTTTTGGTTTGTGAAATGCGGCTTTGTACGGCCTGACATGCTGTGGTTTCTTTTATTGTCCTTTATTTCCACTTGTTTCTTTGTAGACAGTGCTAAATATCACTTTACTTTATGATCTTCTATCAAAACATAATCTGTTAACTAAGAATAATTTTCCAAATAAATTTTAACACTGTTTTTATGTTTTTGAATTATATATTTTATTATTTATTTTGTTGTAATGGTGAAGACGTTTGTCCTGAACGATTTCAATTTCTGTCCCAGAAATAATGTGTACAATATATTTTGTTTCTTTATTTGGAATAAAGTGTTTAACTTTTGAAAGTACATTTCAAATATATTAAATTAATAACACATTAAGTTCTAATATTGAATTTTTTGTTTATTCTTTTGGGTTTTTCTGATTTTCAATTAATATAAGGTACAAAAACTGAAATGATAAGTTTAGATTCTGTATCATCTTAAACATTATTCTGTATTATACTCACTATGTGGCCCTTGGGTAGCATGCGGCTCTTAACTCAATTGTTTGCGGCCCTTAAATTCTTTTAGAACTACAATAATTTATTAAAGTGACAACCTCTTTGGCACTTTAATAAGCCACAAAAATACTCAAAATGCTTCGTCTTTGTTTTAATGCATTAAATACTAAATTAATAGCAGAGAGACAGACTAAATGGAAGCTATAAAACATACGAAAAACTGTATGTATATGTACTTGCGGCTCTTAGATTATTTTGAGAAAAAGTAATAAGGCCTGTCAAGAAATCCTAGTGAGGAACCCTGTAAACAGTATATTGTTTTTTTTAATCGTAGAATGTATTTATGACGTGACGTAATAAAGCAATAATATTTACAGTGTTATTGGAAATAATACTATAAATATTAATTGTTTTCTTTGTAAAACTATTTTAATACGTCAGCTGTAGAATTTTTTGAGCATGTATTGCAGATATGATAAAGCTAAAGAACAATATTCATTTAATTTTACATTTTATCGTATTCTCCACTGTACTCAAGAAGAGAAAGCAGCAACATTAACAGTTCACTTGCGGTTTGACAATGCATAACGTCTGAGGATTAGAAAGTGATTCGTAAATGGAAAATGTCTTTTGACTGTATCACGTAACTTTCTTTTGTAAAACAATCGGATTATTTATTAATCGTGTATAATAACTTATGAATAAATTTATTGATATTGACTTATATTGGAACGTCCAGTCTTGGCATTCCTACTGGTTCCAATTTCAACACAGAGATGCTACTTTACTTCAACGTTGGTAACATATTAGCCAACATGACACAAAGAGTTACAGAAACTGAGGCTAGGCTGATGCTGACACAGCAAGGCTAAGGAGCACATTCCTGCATGCCCAGTGCTGAGAGTCAGGCTGAGCTGAATGAGGTGGTGTCAGAGAGCCATGTTCTGAGAAGAAGGCAAGAGGAGTCGGCGCGCGTGCCCAGAGGACAGAGGAACACCTTACACCAACTGTCTACTGGACGTTGAATGTGGACATTTGACGTGTTCCCAATATAGAATAAAATGTAGACTACTTCCATACAAAACAAACATTGGGTCAACAAACTGCTGTATTACTGTAACAGATGGAAATTATACTAGACTATTAAACTTTGTAATTTATGCTTGGAATAAATGCATTGCTTGCTTAATTAGCGATGTTAATGCACAAGGAAGTGAGACAAATTAATTTTGGAATGAGTAATGTGATTAAATTAATCTTGTTTTTGAAAATATTGAAATTAAAATGGAAATATAATTTTTAAAATCTTCCTATTTAATATTAAAATAACTGAGACCTAGGCTATGCATGATAAATTCGACGGTACAAACTCCAATATACAAGAATATGGTGTGGACTACAACCAATTGGAAGGTAGTGAAATTAATTTTATTTATTTTTTCAAATTAAATTGAACTAATCTTTTTCCTCTTGGATTACTTGATCCAGGCTACAATAAAATAAAAATGAAATCTTTATAAAATCCCAGCTAATTAACTTTCCCACCATTCCAAAAACCCACTTCCATTATTAAGTTTATTATTTCATTAACAAAAAACTGTCCAACTATGTCTTTCTTAAAATATGATATTTTTAAATTGATGTCACAGATTGAATACTGTTACCTTAAATCAAGAACCATAAAAAAATAAATAAAATAAAAAACAGAGAACCAACCGAGTAGATCTGTTACGTGCAGTTTTAGTTTAACTAGCTGATTCTCTTTCCACACAATCCCATCCATAGAAGTTAAGCTCTTTAAATTCTTTAGGGGGAGGACTAAAGTGGTCGGCGATCTTGCATTTATTCTCTATAATATTAATGTTAAATGTTTAAGCCAATACTACACGAGGCGGCCTAGAGTATGTAGATTTCCGGATGACATAATGTAAGGCGTGTGAATCTGTAAATGGTGTAACAGGGAATGTTTATTGCTTAATGTATTTAAAGTTTTATTCGAGTATTTGTGATAAAGGTACTTTAAACCATACTAATTAAAAAAAACGCTGAAAAACAATCCAAGTTAGATATTTATTCAATAATTTATCAAAATTGGCTATTATCAATAAACGCCTAAAAGAACTAACAGTAGAGCTATATTTTGCTTCATATGAGACAATTTAACATTGACAGAGGATACATTCGCGGTGGCTGCAAATCACCAGAATTACTTATTTATTTATTCTTAAGACTCCAATCGTCAAGATATGAATATGGATTTAGAATAAGTGTGATGAGTGTAGATAAGCGAAGCTAGTCATTGTTACAAAATACGGCCGAGTTTTCCCTAGAAAGTGTAATTAATTAATAGCTCATTATAAATGAAGGGCCGTTGGTATCAGCTGATTCCTTTCTAAGTTTGTTATGTCTTTGATTGTGATCGAACTGAGAACCTTTAGCTAATGAAGCTAGGCTCTAACCAACTAAGCTAAAGACACATTATTTTTATTACCATTTATCTCTCCAGCTTACCTCCATCTTCAACTAACATATTAACAGTTACCTAAAGCCCAGTGATAACGTCCAACAAGTGTACCGGAACTGTTGTGCCTTCAGTATTCTCCGCAGTGATGGGTCACGGAGTCTGTGCGGTGCGTGGGTGGATGACCGGGATTATTATTTATGTAGTCGAGATGACTGTTTAGCCAGATTTATTATTGCGGCTCTACTTGAGAAAAGTGATAGGACGTCAAAAACCATAATTAGGGCCGGCCAGGTTCCTTGGGCGATCTGAAATTGAAATTTTAACAGATAGTATTTGTGTATACTAACGAACGGTATTCACATCAAGCCTATTGCGTTACCGACCTGTCCGTAACTCATGTAAAATGGCAGTACAACAGATTTGGGATTGGATGATTGTGAACAATTCACTAAACAAACACATTAATACTAGTTTTAACTAACAAAAGAACAAAACAAACAATTAAATTAAATTAAAAACCCCACTCTATCCAACATTATAATTAGATTACATTGTTATGTGAATAATAACACCTAAATCTAGTATATCAATAATTTATCCCTTATTTTTTAACGTGATCACCTGACATAGTTACAAATATAACTAACCCAATATTTAAGCATGATAATATATGGAGAAACACGAATAAATTCACATCACACTTTTACGGTATGAATAGCATCTGACGGTTATATAGATCTTAAGCCTGAATATTTATACGTGAACAGTCTATTTGGTTATAAACCTACAAACACATATATTAATTTTATTCGTGATAAACTTTACATTTATATGTGATGCACTTATATAACCACTCATCGTAGTTATATGAATAACTAAGTCTTAGATGGTGGAACGCCATTAGTTAACTCAAAAAGAAATAACGAATGTGGCTAGGCAAAATGCTAATGTTCTTAGACCACTCATTAAACTACTCGCCATGGGGAACATAACGGAACAATTAATGCGTATGTATTTTGTTATTCTTTGCTTGTCTAATATTAATCGTTTATTTTACTGATTTTAAAGAAGAATCAATATTATGACTGTATTTCCTAATATGAAAGAAAATTGCAATAACTAATTAATTAACAAGTTTACTCATTTTGTTTATTACCAATAATTGAATTGTTAATTAACCCACACATATTTAACTAAACCTATCCAAATTAATAACTCTACTCGTAACTACAGTAAATTGTATTCATTCGCCAACCAATCTAACACATTAACAACCTTGGAGACTTTAACGCTCCGCTTTAATGAAACGGGCACAAACTGGTTTGGTTTATTGTAAAACAACCTACTGTATTTAAAATAAAAATGTACTTATTGTGAACAACATTTACTTTCTAAACAATCTAAAGGAATATAAAACTTTAAAAATTTATTCTTTTTATTTGTTTAAATAAGATGTTGAGTAGGTCTAAAAATTCAAATAGCAACAAAATAAAACGATGTATAAAATGAAATATTTACGAATTGTTAAATTGACAAATATACTACAATTGTTTACTAAATTAAAAAACTATATGTTAGGGTCGCGTTCATAAATTCAGCCGTTTCAAAGGATATTATGTTTAAGTGGTTGGAAGTGTCATCATCTCCGTACATGGGTGGCCGGGAAGGGCATCACTATTATATGTTTATGTGTAGGTGGGAGGGTCATCACCACCATACGTTTATGGGTAGGCGGGAGGGTCATCACCACCGTACGTTTATGTGTAGGTGGGAGGGTCATCACCACCGTACGTTTATAGGTAAGTGGTAGTGTCATCATCTCCGTACGTTTATGGGTAGGTGGGAGTGTCATCATCTCCGTACATGGGTGGCCGGGAAGGGCATCACTATTATACGTTTATGTCAAATCAAATCAAATCAAATCAAATAAAGTTTATTGTCATTAAAACAAGATTGTCATGGACAAACGTCTTCCTTAACCTATTGCATAACATTTCATTAATATAAACTATTTACAATTCATAAATTATAACTATGTAACTTATGCTTACTATCTATTATTGTATCTTGTAAATAGTCAGAAACTGAATAGTATTCTTTTTCTAATAAAACAAATTTCAATATCTTTCTAAAAACATGCACACAAGCTTCAGCCTTCAAGAACCTAGGTAACTTATTATACAACTTAACACAGTTGTAAGTGGAGTGTTTTTTATAAAAAGTACTATTGTGACGGGGAATATCTAAGTTATGTAAATTTCTAAGAGCATGTGATTTTAGATGGAAAAGGTGAATATTTTTCTTCGTAAACATAAGGGTTTCCAAGATATATAGTGAAGGGAAAGTAAGTAATTTGTTACGTCGGAAAAGTCCTCTACAAGATTTATTTCGGGGCAATCCAAGTATAACTCTCAGAGCCTTTTTTTGCAATGCAAAAATGCACTTCACCCTTGAGCACTCAGCGCCCCATATTGGGAGTCCATAGACTAAGTGTGGGTAGACACATCCGTAGTACGCTGTAATCAAGATGTCTCTATTTGAAAACATTAAAAGTCTCCGAAGTAAGAAAATTCCACTATGTAATTTGCTGCAAACTCTGTCTATATGTTTTTTAAATGTCAGATTTGAATCAATCACCAGGCCCAAAAATATAGTATAATCACTAGATGAAATCTCTGTATCACCAATAAGAATATTGGAGTAATTGTAAAAATGTGATTTAGAATTAGTTAATTCAATGAGGCTAGTTTTGTCCATGTTCACAAAAAGATGATTCTCAGATATCCACTGAAGTAGAGAACTGCTTTGAATAAAAGTGTCAATCTGAAGCTGGTCTTCATTATTGTTAGATATGGAAATCGATGTATCATCTGCGTAAAGACAGAGCTTGGAATTTCTTATGCTAAGATGTAGATCATCAATATAAATAAGAAATAAGATTGGCCCAAGGACGGACCCTTGAGGTACGCCTGTATGAACAGACACCTCGTTTGATACTTGTTTCTGGAGGCAACCTAGGGCATCAATGAAAGGAATTTGCACAAACTGCTTTCGTCCTAATAAGTAGGACTTGATCCATTGTAATGCTTTTCCTCTTATACCAAAGGAGTCCACTTTTTCTAAAAGGATTCTATGATCAACCACATCAAAGGCCTTGGTAAGATCAAAGAAAAGACCCATTGTGTGCTGTCTATTGTCTAGGGCATGTGTGATGTCAGAAATAAAACTAAACATGGCATTAAGTGTACTAAGATTTTTCCTAAAGCCAAATTGTTTATTAAAAAGAAGATCCTTAGATTCTAAAAAAGTTGTAAGTCTTTTGGAGAATAACTTTTCCAATACCTTTGAAAAGGTTGAAAGAATAGAAATTGGACGATAGTTTTTTGGTTCATTGGAGTCACCTTTCTTGTAAAGAGGTTTAACAATTGAGGTCTTGAGGCAAGATGGAAAAACGCCTCCTTCAAATGACGCGTTTGCCAAGTGAGCCAAAGGAGCAGCAAGAAGATCTGAAATTTCCTTTAATAATTGTGACGATACTTCGTCAATGCCAGCAGAACGACTCATTCTAAGTGATTTTATAATTTGAATTACTTCATTTGCGTCTGTTGGGAAAAGAAATAACGAATGAGTAGTGGATCTCTGTTGAATGGAAGAAGATGATGAATGTTCAACATTATCGTTCAAAGATCCAGAATTGATTCCCACCTCCGAGAAGAATGTGTTAAACATATTAGAGACGAGAATGGGATTATGTACAAGTTTACCTTTATCGTCCAATGATCTAAGAGAAAAATTGGAGAATGAGCGATCAGTTTTCCCCGGTAAAACATCATTTACGATATCCCAAAGAGCTTTTGATTTGTTTTGAGACCCCTCTATGTGTTTGAGAGCAACATTTGCCTTGGCAGATCTAATTTCTTCTCTTAGTTGTTTTCTCAAAGAAGTGTACTTTTTGCGTAAAGGATGAGAAGATTCTAGATTTTTTGTTATAGTGTGTAACTTGAAAATACTTTCCCTTAATTCAACCAATTTTTGTTCAAGTTTAATTTTAGTGACAAATTTATTTTTCTTAACCTTTATCTATGTGTAGGTGGGAGGGTCATCACCACCGTACGTTTATAGGTAGGTGGTAGTGTCATCACCACCGTACGTTTATTGGTAGGTGGGAGTGTCATCACCACCGTACGTTTATGTGTAGATGGGAGGGTCATCACCACCGTACGTTTATGGATAGGCGGGAGGGTCATCACCACCATACGTGTTTTAGGTGGTGGGACACCCAGAAAGAATTTGAGAATTTCAGGTGTACTCTCCAGTTCACATTGGCGAACTATGTTTAGTCCTGCCCGTGAAATTTATTCAGCAAATGAGGTAAACACTTTCAGTTCATCGGGGGTTGAAACTTTGAGCCTTCACAGTCCTAAGCCTTTCCCACTGAACAGTTCACTAAGGAGTCATCCTTATTTCGGCAATATGTTCAAGTAATTTGAATGTAGATGGATGAGACTTCAGTATTATAAAATGTATTGAACTCATTTGTATTCAATACTTATCGAGCTAGCAATCGTAAATTCTAAATCGAGGGAGTGAAGTTATTGAAGACTTCTCCAGTTAATAGATGTATAACTTATCAAGTTCGCAGTTAAAGTAAGGAAGTATATGCTATACACAGACTGAGGTGTGTGCCGATTCCGTCACCTTTTATAATCTTCGGCACGCCTACTTAGCTTAATTTAGTGGGCGTTGACGAATACCACGTGAACACAGCTCGTGGCTCCTTTTTTTTCTTATTCGCAATATCCACCCAGCTCGAGTGTGGTGATGACGCTGTTTGTCAGGGATTCCAGCGTGGCGGTAACCTTAATTCACATTTCTCCAGAAAAGATATTAATAGGTTCCAGATAAGATATTATTAATAATTAATAGGCTTATTGCTAGTCTAGTGGTTAGCACTTCTGCTTCCAATGCAGATGGTCACGGGTTCAAATCCCGGGAGGTCCACTTAAATAAGCTGTAGGGTTTTGGGCCGTTGTCCCTCAACAACGTTTGAATATCATGTTCAAAAAATGCCACTGGCATAGACAGTGAAACAAATATATATAGTTTTAAGTTTTCCAATGGCCAGGGGTTTTCCCAGAATATTTAGGATAAACTTTAGGGCATTAGTGGAGTAGGGCAAGTGGTGAGTATAGTCGTCAAATCAGTAACATACGATGTAGAAAGTGACATCAGAAACCAAATTGTGTTTTAAGTAGTAGAGCCTTCAATCCAAGCCAATAAAGCCAAATTGAACAATTAGCCCTTTGTTCAAATGTTCGCATAGTAAGCCTCTTGTTATTATTAGCCTGTTAATTGAGTTGCCTAATCAGTTAATACATAATATGTCTTGTTAATAGCCTTTCTCTTGAAACTTAGTAGCTTCCATAGTTGGTCGCCTGAGGGTCTGACCCAGACAGAGTTAGTTATTGAAATATCAAGTAGTTAAGCCATTTTATCTTAATTCATTTATGTACCACTTAACCATTAAAACTGACTCATGTCCTAATAGCAGTGAACGATCTTAGGCTTGCTGGGTATGTGCTAGCACTCACAGGTGGAGCGTCCCATAAAACTATAGTGCAAGTTGCAGTCCGAAGTGCAGGTCCAAGAATCCAAATGTCTAGACGAACGTTAACCCCAGCACTCACAGGTGGAGCGTTCCATAAAACTACAAAGCAAGTTGCAGTCCGAAGTGCAGGTCCAAGAATCCAAATGTCTAGACGAACGTTAACCCCAGCACTCACAGGTGGAGCGTCCCATTAAACTACAGTGCAAGTTGCAGTCCGAAGTGCAGGTCCAAGAATCCAAATGTCTTGACGAACGTTAACCCCAGCACTCACAGGTGGAACGTCCCATAAAACTACAGTGCAAGTTGCAGTCCGAAGTGCAGGTCCAAGAATCCAAATGTCTTGACGAACGTTAACCCCAGCACTCACAGGTGGAGCGTTCCATAAAACTACAAAGCAAGTTGCAGTCTGAAGTGCAGGTCCAAGAATCCAAATGTCTTGACGAACGTTAACCCCAGCACTCACAGGTGGAGCGTCCCATTAAACTACAGTGCAAGTTGCAGTCCGAAGTGCAGGTCCAAGAATCCAAATGTCTTGACGAACGTTAACCCCAGCACTCACAGGTGGAACGTCCCGTAAAACTACAGTGCAAGTTGCAGTCCGAAGTGCAGGTCCAAGAATCCAAATGTCTTGACGAACGTTAACCCCAGCACTCACAGGTGGAACGTCCAATAAAACTACAGTGCAAGTTGCAGTCCGAAGTGCAGGTCCAAGAATCCAAATGTCTTGACGAACGTTAACCCCAGCACTCACAGGTGGAACGTCCCATAAAACTACAGTGCAAGTTGCAGTCCGAAGTGCAGGTCCAAGAATCCAAATGTCTAGACGAACGTTAACCCCAAAGATTTCTTGGACTACCGGAAATTATAATTTATTGGAGATGTTGAAAAAAATATGGTGATTTTCAATTTAATAATTATAGCTATCATGATAACTTTATTTTATTTATTTATTTGGAATATGGGATTTGTGAGTTTTGTTGTTAATCAATAAATGGCTTAATGTGAATAAACATCTAGTGGTGTTAACAATACCACTTAATGTGAATAAACATCTAGTGGTGTTAACAATACCACTTAATGTGAATAAACATCTAGTGGTGTTAACAATACCACTCAATGTGAATAAACATCTAGTGGTGTTAACAATACCACTTAATGTGAATAAACATCTAGTGGTGTTAACAATACCACTTAATGTGAATAAACATCTAGTGGTGTTAACAATACCACTTAATGTGAATAAACATCTAGTGGTGTTAACAATACCACTCAATGTGAATAAACATCTAGTGGTGTTAACAATACCACTTAATGTGAATAAACATCTAGTGGTGTTAACAATACCACTTAATGTGAATAAACATCTAGTGGTGTTAACAATACCACTTAATGTGAATAAACATCTAGTGGTGTTAACAATACCACTTAATGTGAATAAACATCTAGTGGTGTTAACAATACCACTTAATGTGAATAAACATCTAGTGGTGTTAACAATACCACTTAATGTGAATAAACATCTAGTGGTGTTAACAATACCACTTAATGTGAATAAACATCTAGTGGTGTTAACAATACCACTTAATGTGAATAAACATCTAGTGGTGTTAACAATACCACTTAATGTGAATAAACATCTAGTGGTGTTAACAATACCACTCAATGTGAATAAACATCTAGTGGTGTTAACAATACCACTTAATGTGAATAAACATCTAGTGGTGTTAACAATACCACTTAATGTGAATAAACATCTAGTGGTGTTAACAATACCACTTAATGTGAATAAACATCTAGTGGTGTTAACAATACCACTCAATGTGAATAAACATCTAGTGGTGTTAACAATACCACTTAATGTGAATAAACATCTAGTGGTGTTAACAATACCAATTACACCATGCAATCACAAGTTTTTTTTTTTTAGCAAGATATCATTAAAGATTTATCTATTATATATTTTCCTCAAATTAATACAGTTAAAATGTTCCATACCTAAGAGTAATTCAAGCCTTTTGATTGTTGTTACACCAGAAATATTTCATATATTGTTTATACTTAATACATCATTGTGACTCACAAAGAGATAATTATCATAAAAATAAATGGTTCCAAAGTACTGGCACAAACCTTCCCCCATATTAAACTCTATAAATCAAAACTTTGAAAATTACCAGTTTGATTCTCAAATATGTAGTGACTAAAGCAATAGTCAAGTTAGAGACATACGGTGTTCACTAAAATATTTAAAATTATAATTCACATTTTTCCTGAAAATTTAATTAAAATCGTAAGAGCCACTTTTGTATGTTTTTTGCTCACAAAAATTTTAAAAAAACTAAAATTTCATAAAAGTCAAAAAATAGTCTGGAGATATTATTGACTAAATACACTACATACCAAATTTTTTTTAAATCGATCCACCCGTTTGGACTCCACATACACACAGACAGATGCACATACGGACAGACAATTTTTTTCGAAAACCCCCCTTTTTTTGGGTTCAGGGAACCCTAAAATGGATTTTTAGAGCAATTTGTAAAAAATCTTTTTTGACGATCACAATACTTTCTCTGTGTTAACGCATATGGGAGAAAGTAAAATAAACTTAATCAATATCGGCATGTAAATATATGAATTTACTATATAAAATTCATATCCACATAATTTTATTGCGTATTTTTTATGAAAGTGTATAGGGCAAACTTACTTTATGAACTTAAAACTGCTTCGTTTAAGAGAAAGTAATTTTACAAATCCATTACTATTAAAGGTCTGATTACAAAAAGTCTTACCATTACACATCTTCAGTAAATTAAAATTATTGAGTGTTACATTGTCCACTGATAATTATCTATCAAAGACCACATCAGGGAAAGAAATTCTACTACCCAAAAATATGCAAGATTTGTACAGCAGTTAATTAACAATGTAAGTAGTTTTTGTAAGTGGGAGTTTTTTAATGTGGTAGTTAAAAGTAAAGGAAATGTGTTTTTGAGAGGGATTGTAGTCATAGTGTGTCTAAATACTCTGTATAGTAATGAATGTTGGGAAATACATTGTCCGTGTCTTTGCACTTCAGTTCTAAGACAAAGGATTATGAGAAAGGCTCATTTACGTTAATTCAATCAAAGTGTCATATGTTCCATTTGCTTTGTGAAAATCTCATAATTTTTAAGAATTTAGGTAATTTTCTTTAATTATTTGTTAGAAACTTCATTAGATGATCTTTTAAGATTTATATCCCCCATTGCGAATGTTGTTGTTATATTTAACTTTTCTGAAGTTGTTTTTATTAATTTAAATTTTACATTTACCAAGTTCTTTGCAAACAACCGGACAGATTAATTCATAGGATCGAAGATGATAATTTTTCATTATCGGATTATCATTTTAATTGTAATCTTATAATTGACTATACAAAAAGGTACTTGAATTACCAGTGACTTTAATGTTAGTTGAAAACCTTGAAGCTTTAATGAATTTATTTTGAATTTCAGTTAAGGAAGGCTTATACATATGTATGTGTTCTAATTCTAACACAACTGTTTTAAAGCAAATTATATGTTGTTCCTCTTGTTCCTTTCAATTGCTATACTATTTACTTACTTAACGGTAAATAAAGTATTTATTTACTTAACGGTGGTTTTATTTTTTACTTGTAAAAAACTCAAAACCTATAACTGTAAACTTGAATCAATAACCTACGTGTCTGTGCCATATCAATTGTTGTTTTTCAGCAATGAGATTCAGTATATTTTACGTTCAATATTTCTTTTGTAATTTCACGTCTTACGTAGTTGAGTTTATCCAGAGAAGTGCTTCTTTTTGGCCAAGAAAATTGTGTAGTACAATTCTTTTTTATGAAAGCCTGTTATAAACATTTTCATTTTTTATCAGGTTAATATTTTACTGAATTGAATATAATGCTTCAATTACAAATTTTCTTTCTCTAATTATTTCTTTTATCGTTCTTATACTTTCAATATTCACTTATTATTACCCCAAATCCATTCAATATATATATATATATAATTTTTTTTTGTATAATTATATGAAATAAAGATGTACAATGTAGACTTAATGAAGCAAATTAAGTTTACCTCGTACCTCGTAGTATGTTTGACATACTACCCACAGCAAAATGTCATGGTTTTAAATAAATCTTGTTCGATAATGTCATGGATTTAATTGAAACTACATTTTTAGTGTCATTTTTGCACGAGAGTGGGATTTATCTGAAAATATTTCAAATATAATGTTGTGGGACATTATTCTCATCGCCAAGTCAAAGCATCCATTTAATCTAGATTACCCAACCCAATAATTGAAGGAATTCCTTAGCCACTAGCAGGATGATGGCCAGAGCTAAGCACGTGCGAGGATGACTGGCAGGCCCCGGGTGTGATGGCTGGAATCAATAACACGTTAATATTAATAAGAGGCTGATACGAGACGCGCGGCGGGAGCCCGAGACCCCCTGGGAGAGCGGCTTGCCCAGCGGTCTGGCTCTCATTTGTAACGGCCCATCAGATATTGATGGACGCTGTCCGTAGGATACCTGTGGTCTGACGGAGTCGGGTGTCACCGGAGTGTGGGGCCAGAAAACGACAAGAATACAATGAGAGGCAAAAGCTTGACGATTTTGTAAGATAAATTTCAAGAAGAGGGTTCGTCGATACGATGGTTGGGGAAGGGATTGAAGGGAGGGTGAGGAGAAGGTTGTCATTTATCAGTTTAAATATTAGGGGTTGGTCTATAGAGCATGGTAGTATCATTTTGGCGTTAAGAATGTAGGATGGGTAAATTTGAGTGTGATTGGGGTTATCCTCAGGGAAGTGGTTTTGTAAATGTTTTAACAACTTTTAAATATAGACAACAATTATTGATGTTACGTCTTTCTACGATTGTTCATCTTCAAAAGTCATGAGAGTAAATTCAGTTGGGTTACAAAAGGAAATATTTGAGCCATTAATATCCATGTAGTTCGACTGTAAGCTGCACAGTGAGTAAACGGCTCACAGTTATCTTGTACAACACAGCTCATATTTCAATAACTTCATATTATTCTTCAATAACTAAATATTTGTTTTCGTTGTTACTGAATTTTAATAAAATTAATGCCCAAAAAACGTATAACACAGAATTATCAGGAAAAAATTAAACATGTTCATAAATATTTTAATCACATTTCAGACACACTTAAAAAACCATTAATAACTTGAATAGTTCATATACAATTTGTAGGAAACCCTACTTCAACACAAATTTAAGGTCCAACTAAATTTGTTTACATTTAGGGAGGGAAAACAACAACACAATACATTTTTTTCTATTAATATTAAGTTTGTTTTACATGTACTATATACTGTAGAGACAGACACCTCGTTGAAACAGCAGTTCTTAGACCGGAGTCAGCTGTGCAGCGTGAGAGAACGTGCATTTGTCGAGACTTCCACACGAGAGTACAACTGCTCTCTCGTAAACCGAGCGTTTTTGCAAAGAGCCACAATAATTACAGAGTGTTTGTCAATATTTATGGTGAGCCGACGGGGTGTAGCGTAGTGTAGGCTCGCGAACAGTGCCGAGGGGCGGACACACACACGCACACACACGTCGTACGCACACATGCATATTCAAACTGACCCCAGTAATTTATGATTTCCTAGTCATCTTGACCTTTTAGAATTAGTTTGGGGCTGGCCTTCACCGAAAGATGACCCCTAAAACGTTTTTGTATATTCAAGTTCTAACGGTTTTCTTTTTAGTTCTTACGTCCTTCATTCGAAAGTTAATGTATTTAACAACGACTATTCACCATGAGTGGAGAATTTACAGATACAAATCGAAGGTTTCAGCTTAGGAACCTCCTTGTTTTTATAGCTAGGTTTACTGTCTGGGTTCTCTATATTTTATTATTTTTTTAAATAAATAATTACAAATGCGTCTAATTGATTACTACATTAGTTAATTGAAAATTAGAGGAACATAACTTCTTTAAGAAGCCAAACCTCAATATCACAATATTCTTTTCGTTTATTTTGAAAAATATTTCAATTGTCAGCCTTCTTCAAACGTTTGCATAACTTGCAGAATTTTGAATAATATCCACCCATACAAGTATAGTGGTATTGATTCACCCACCCGTCTATACACGTACAATGGTATTGACCTACCTACCTTCTCAATATACGTACAATTTATCATATATTTTGAAATATTTTAATCGTCAGCCACCTTCAAACGTTTGCATAACATGCAGAATTTTGAATAAACAAGATATGAATAAAAAGGAAATCAGGAAATTGCTGACTTAAAAAATAATTACATAAACTATTTTTAAGTCCATTGTTTTAATCTTAATAATAACGTGTAACTCAAATATAATAATTACTTAAAATTAACTTTTTTTATGCAATTTGATTCCATGACCCTCAATGACTTCATATTAATTATTTTTATAAAACAAAAGCGTAGTGATAGGTCTTTTAAAATTTGTTTACTTTTTAAGCGAATGAATAACAGTGGTTTATAGCTCACTACTATTCCGGCTGGTTGCAAAGTTCTCCTGTTTTTTAGTCTATAATCAAAGCCATAAACTAAGCGAAATTAATTTATTAATTAATTTCAAACAACTGTGGTGTCTAACTTGACCAAAGTGTAAATAAAACGGCTATTTAAAAAGAAATAAAGTACCTCGAAACTTCTCATTTTAAAGTTGTAGAATCAACTGAAGTATTTGTTAGTACACGGGGAAGATGTAGTATGAGAGAAGATCTAGTATTATCTCTAATTCTGCCACTTAAACTACAATAAAGCACTTTTTTTACTTTTCATGTTACATTGGTACACCTCTAAAGAAAGCGGTCTTGTCCAAGACACTTGAAAAACACTTGTTTTCTTTCACCGCCAGTGACATTTTTTACTTAGCATTCCAATGCTGCTATGTTGAAACCCGTTTAGCTTAATTTAGTTTTATTAGTCTATAAGTAGTATTAGCATTTATTGTTATTCTATTATCCAACATTTACATATTACTCGTTTAGTTAGAACTGTTTACTATTACTGAACTATTTTAAATTTATTGGTGATTTTATAATTTTGGTTTATGGTAAATGTAATTCTTGGAGTTTGTAATAAATGGACAAAACTATCATCAAGTATGCATAGTGAAGTTGGTAGAATTACAACAAGGTCACATATAGTGAATTCAACATATAAATAACTAAAACACAGAAATCGATTGATCTAGAAGTTAATGACTACAATAAATAAATGGTAGGTTAAAGTATATTTGATTTTAATAAGGAACATACTTTTTTTAATAAAATACCGATTAAAATAACATAATATAGGATAGAGTTTTTTAAATAACAAATAATAGAGTAAATAGAAACATTAATTTATTCTGTTTGTATTATAGGTTCAAGAACAAATAGGATAAGTGAAGAAAATGTCTATAGTTCAGAAAATCATATTTTTATAAGTCTCAAAAGTAGTTAATTAATTCAAATACACATTTACGTAACAAATTAAGTCCTTTGGAATATGATTTATTTGTTGGGTGGTTGGTGTCTGACTCAAACAATGTCAAACTAAACTAGTTGCATGTTGTTTTAGATTTTAGATGTTTTTTGAAGATTCTGATACTGTTTTAGTAATGTATATACAAAGCATCTCATAGGTCACGAGGCAACACTATATATATAATTTTATATATATACAAAAGCGCTTTATATCACGAATAAGTAAACTCAATCTTAGGTTTTGTAATATTGAGACACAATTATCATCATGTATGCATAGCGGAAGTTAGCATATATATAAACTACTGCAACAAAAAATCTCAAATAAAAGATATAAAGCTATTTAGATATTGTTATTAGCCCTACTATTACATGCTATCTAATCATGACCATTACTACTACTGCAATATTATTATTACACTAACCTTAATTTAAAAAAAAAACCAACCAAACTAAACACAGTGAAAACCGAACCACAACAATGAACTAACAGACGTCACTCACGTGTTGACTAAACCAAGAGCAACTCTCGAGCAGCTGTTTTCACCACAGAACCAAAGTGCAGAATGCTAATATGACCCCTTTGGTTATGTTTTCTCTTGCCCAATCCAGGATGCGGGTTTCTGTTCTCACAAGAAAACTCCCACACTTTAATGAGTCCCTTTGTGATTACGCCTCCAGTCCCAGCCTACAGTTATAATGATTCTATTTAATTACTTCTTCGACGTCGTTGCGCAAATTTTATACTATTTTACATATCCGTTAGTCGTCATGAAATTTTGAAAACTCACGCAAGTCGCGTGGGCGGGTCGATGTACTTGAGGTGACACGTTGTGGGTGTAGTGGCGCACTGCACGGCGCAGGAGATTTGTCTCAAACCTTGGAAAACGTTCCCACCGGACTTTCTAAGGTGTGAATGAACACAGTTCTGCCGTAGTTCAACGTTCATTAATGAAGAGATTGCGATAATAATATATACATACTTATACAGGGTGTCTCAAAAGTATTCGGGAAGGATGTTTCCTTGGTTAAAACAAACAAAACATGTTATTTGTACAAATCGTCTGTCTCGGACCATTATCCGTCTCTCTACCTGTCTGTGATTTTCACAAAATTTCGTATCTCTGAAGTTAAAATCATGACAATTGGTAATTGGTGAATTTAAATCTTTATAGTATTCATATATAATTCAAATTAAATTTTTGCACAATAATCCTTTTCAAATTGGCACCCATTTTAAATGTTCAAAATTAAATATCTCAATAACCTTAAATTTAATTAAAAACCTTTATTAAAAAAAGATTTCCTGGTGGAAGAATTCCGTTGTTATTAGACAAAAATTTCAATTTCTCAGTTATTTGTTATTTTATATTAAAACGTTTTATACCATTATTTGTTAAAATAAATTTTATAACTTTTACTAAAATTTAAGGTTATTGAGATATGTAGGTTTAAACATTTAAAATTATATATGATTACTAAAAAATCAATATTTATAAAAATTTTCATGATTTTATTTCAAACAACTTAAGATATATTAAGTTTTACATTAAATTTTGTAAAAATCAAATACAGACAGATAGACGTATAATGGTGTGAAATAGAGGATTTGTACATATAACATTTTTTTGTTTGTTTTGACCCAAAGAATTACCGCCAGAAGTTTGGCTGGATACTTACGTAATATACTTACTGTACAAGTATTTGAAAACAAATTTGGCCTATGTTTTGGTTTATATAGTAGTAACGCAATGAACTCTCAAAATCCCTTTCGTTTGGTTATTTTTCTGTTTACTTTTATGATGCTAAATGTTGTCACCATAAATTGTATATTATTATGATATGCTTGCAATAGGAAGAGATGTGGTTTTATGATTGGTTCTGGTGTTTGTTGTATGATGACAATAGACCTCTGAAGTTGCTGTTATCAGATTTTCTTACCAATTGTTTTCACTGCTGTTTATTCAGATGACCATATGTATGTATAAAAAAATAGTGGTTGTACACTATTTTGTTATGTATAGATTCTATTATTATTCATTGTAGTTTTTACTTATTATATTATTATTTTAGCTGGTTTTAGAAATGAAAATTTTATCTTGTTCGCTTAAACTTTATATTTCAATTTGTAATCAGAAATTTTCAAATTTACGTACACAGGTGTATTGCCGTAAAAATAAAATAAAAATAGCATAACTGATTTTTAAAAATCGTTAAGAAATACTGTCAATAATGTGCTACAACTTCTTATTTAACACAGTATATAAATGTCAAGCTTTTTCACACGAGAAATGTGTAAATAAAATAATTAACAGCACGAATATTTAATATTGACGATCATTAAAAAAATAATATATATTGAAAAACAGTGATCACGATAAAAAGAATAAATTCCTGAGTATAAAGTTGTTTTGTAATTATGTTGAATTTAAATGTTCATAATACAATATTATTTTTTCAGGTGGTGAATTTGAATGTTTATATTTTTCTTGACTTACAGCAAACTAATTATGGATTTATCAGTGTAAACTAGTCCATATCGATTGTAATAGTTAGGTACAAAGAAGGACGTTTACCATTTTGGTAACTAACCACCTCTCCTTTTCCATAAAACCATAAATCCATAAAACCATTTCAGTGCATTAAGGATGGATTATAAACGTTTTTTTTTCTCTCTAGATATTATTGTTATATTACTAAACAAATTATGCTTATTATATAGTTTAGCAAACTTCATAATAGTTACCAATAGTTAATATTGAACTGTGAACCAAAGTTTTAAGTGAAATGATGGACTTTACATGTGTAAGTTACTGACGAACAGCATGTTTACTATAAAAACCATTTACGAATAATTTGTAATAATATTTTTTATTATATAATACATTTATTTCATGCTATATGATATGCTTGCAACTTTGTCAACTTATATTCATAAAATATAATAAAGGTTGCTGTTGCTACTGGATGTTAAATAATTTGAAATATTATGGTGTCATCAACTTTTTATGAACAGTTATAGTGGGACTCAAATATACATTTTCTTCACAATAAGCTGAAATTATGAATCAGGAAATTCTATTTTCTTGGAAAACATGTGACACCGACTGTTTATGGCTCTGTATTGTGACAGATGGGACTGCAGTATGGCTCGGCCTGTTTGGCAGATGCATTTCTGAGTGACAGATTACAAATTACACCAAACCACTTTTTATGAGTCGTTAAAAATAAAATTATAAATGTCTTTTTCCTACTTCTGTTTCCTGAAAGGTATTATATATAGTAGTTTTCTCTTTTTATATTTTTATTGTAGCTGGCTTTAGAAATTATCATTTTATCTCATTCACTTAAACTGTATTTATCAATTGTAATCAGCCATATTCAAATTGACATATAAAGGTGTATTGTCGTAAAAATAAAATAAAGCCTATCCATTATTTATTCAATTTCAAAGAATGTTTTGTGTTATTAGGGAAATAGAGGGAGATATATTTTTGCATATAACAGATAAAATGCTCGAAATAACGTCTCAAATTCCCTATGGTGAGAAAAACACATTTCAGGCAGTCAAATTAATATAATGGACCAAACCTTTTACCAGTTACCAGCATAAACCAAAGAAACATGCCCTCTACAAAATTTTTACTTTCTGTAAAAAAATTGTTACTTCAGTTTGAAGATATTGATTTCATCTCAAATTAATTAACTTAGATCATTAGGTTAGTGGTTACATTTGTTATTGTATACATGGTGTCCCTTATGTGGGTAGCAAATCATCAGGAGGTTATTCTGAAGGTGAAAACAAACATAAAATGTCATCCAAACATATGTTCTATCTCACTCCGTTTTTCGTCTATCTGTCTGTATGTAATTTTTACATAAAATTATTAAAATGACTATGATTCTAGGCCTTAATAGTTTAGACAGTACTAACAATGTTGTCTCCGTACACAACACCTATTTTTTAAAATGTTTAAATTGAATATTCATTTAAAATGTTTAAAACTAAATATCAAAAACCTTAAATTTTAGTAAAATCCTGTAAGACACAAAAATATTCAAGAATGTAGTCCCACACTTTATGGTGCATCATAATTTTAAGTTTGATCAGCTTAAATTATGATCAGTTAACTGATAAATTGAAATTTTTACCAAATAAAAAAGATTTCCTAGCCGAAGAATTCCGTTATTTTTAGACAAACATTTCTATTTTTCTGCCGATAGTTATTCGACTTAAAAAATGAAAAAAAGTACTTTTACATGCAACATTGTGTACACCACTCTAAAAATAGATATACACATTAACAAACGTAAAACAGTTGTAATGACAGGATCCATTTGGAAAGAGCCTAGAGAGTGGAAACAAGTGTTGGACTCTACTGGTTTCTACCAGAATAACTGACAAGTTCGACAAGTCAATAGGCCTAACTTTCACTTTCATTGTTGAAGAATTTGTTAGACAAAAATAACTTATGTCTTTTCTTTGTTTATATGTTTTAAACCTCTATTTTCAACATTATTTGTATTACGTAATTTAATTATACTGATTAACGGAATTTTAATAATTACGTTTGTGATTATTATACTCAGCACATTATTATGACAATTATACATTTATAGTATATCCTTCAATATGTCATTACGCTAGAAGAATAAGGCAAGAATGTGTACAGTAAACGTAAAACATTTGTACCTAAAAAATATCTATACTATAATATGTGACACTGAATTCTGTTATATTTTTGTATCTTACAGTATTTTACTAAAATTTAAGATTTTTATATTTAAATTTTTGATAGTAAAATTTAAGCTTTAAAAATTTTAATAGTCGCCATTTTAAAAAGGAACCTTGTGGGGAACTGAATGTTTAAGGAATTTGTTAACTATAAAGGCTAATATTTATACTAAGTTTTATTATTTTAACTTCAGTAGCTTCTGATATATTAAGCTCTTTATAAAATAACACACAAACAGATAAACAGAAAACGGAGTGGCATAGACCATACTACTGTATTACATGATCTTTTACTTTTGGAATAACCATCTGAGGTTTAGCTGCCTTCGTACGGACACCCTGTATAGATAAGTTATTTAGTTACATTAAACAAAAAACTACTGTTTTATAGTCATGTAACACTGTAGATGCGGCTTATCATGTTTGTACAGATATGAACTGAACTCACCAGTATAAAGGTACATACTCTGAAACTAAAATTGTAGTTTGTTTTTGTCGTATGTATAATGGAAAGAATATATTTCATTGTTTCATTACTAAGACGGAGAGCATTCAATTACAGTAGTTTTTACAGGGTGTACTTACAGCGTGTATTTACAGGGTGGACTTACAGCGTGTATTACAGGGTGTACTTACAGCGTGTATTTACAGTGTGTACTTACAGCGTGTATTTACAGGGTGGACCTAGAGCGTGTATTACAGGGTATACTTACAGCGTGTATTTACAGGGTGGATTTACAGCGTGTGTTACAGGGTGTACTTACAGCGTGTATTTACAGGTTGGACGTAGAGCGTGTAACTACAGTGTGTACTTACAGCGTGTATTTACAGGTTGGACTTAGAGCATGTAATTACAGGGTGTACTTACAACGTTTATTTAAAGGGTGTGCTTAAAGCGTGTATTTACAGGGTGTACTAACAGCGTGTATTTAAAGGGTGTATTTACAGGGTTTACTTACAGCATGTATTTACAGGGTGTACTTACAGCGTGTATTTCCAGTGTGTGCGTACAGAGTGTATTTACAGGGCGTACTTAAAGCGTGTATTTACAGGGTGTACTTACAGCGTGTATTTCCAGTGTGTGCGTACAGAGTGTATTTACAGGGCGTACTTAAAGCGTGTATTTACAGGGTGTGCTTACAGCGTGTATTTACAGGGTGTACTTACAGCGTGTATTTCCAGTGTGTGCATACAGAGTGTATTTACAGGACGTACTTAAAGCGTGTATTTACAGGGTGTGCTTACAGCATGTATTTACAGGGTGTACTCGCAGCGTGTATTTAAAGGGTGTGCTTAAAGCGTGTATTACAGAGCTTAGGCCTACTTAGAGCGTGTATTTACAGGGTGTACTTACAGCGTGTATTTACATGGTGTGCTTACAGCGTGTATTACAGGGCTTAGGCTTACTTAGAGCGTGTATTTACAGGGTGTGCTTACAGCGTGTATTTACAGGGTGTGTTTACAGCGTGTATTTACAGGGTGTGCTTACAGCGTGTATTACAGGGCTTAGGCCTACTTAGAGCGTGTATTTACAGGGTGTGTTTACAGCGTGTATTTACAGGGTGTGCTTACAGCGTGTATTTACAGGGTGTACTTACAGCGTGTATTTACAGGGTGTACTTACAGCGTGTATTTACATGGTGTACTTACAGCGTGTATTTACAGTGTGCACTTACAGCGTGTATTTACAGTGTGTACTTTCAGCGTGTATTTACAGGGTGTACTTACAGCGTGTATTTACAGGGTGTACTTAGAGCGTGTATTTACAGGGTGTACTTACAGCGTGTATTTACAGGGTGTACTTTCAGCGTGTATTTACAGTGTGTACTTACAGCGTGTATTTATAGTGTGTACTTACAACGTGTATTTACAGGGTGTGCTTTCAGCGTGTATTTACAGGGTGTGCTTTCAGCGTGTATTTACAGCGCGTGCTTTACTGGGTGGTTGTATATTCCCTTCTCCCCACTTTTTCCAACAACTTACATTTAAATCTTTTTTCAATTATGTCATTCATTATATAGGTAGAAGCTCTAAATTTTGAAGTATTTTGGATTTTTGGGAGTAATCTGAGGGCCAAGATATAGGAGTCAAGTTCCAAATAGTCTATTTATACAAGCGACTTGTATATTATAATTGTCTTTTCACCCTGAAATCAATGGTGTTTAATACTCAAAAGGGTTGAACCGTTTCCAAGATGTCAGTAGGTTAAAGACGTAGAAGGTATCTTAAATGAGAGGAGAGTCATGTGACATGCCTATTAACACCCTGAATACAATGGTGTATTTAAAATTAAAAAGGGTTATCACGTTTTCAATATTTTATTTAGTATTGTAATTATTGATAACAGTTGTGCAACTAATGTACAAAAGGACAGGAACCTTTTTATTTTGAAGTTAGTTAAAATTGATGGTGACTGTACGGCGTTATTATGATTATTTCTTATTATTTAAATTACTACCCTAAATTTAGTTTTATTTAAGAAGTTACTATCGACAAATTTAACTTTTACACAGTAAAAACACTTGATATTCTTTGTTATATAAATTATCGAACATGATTAATGTTGGCATTAAATATTAACCTACAGAGCTCTTGGTATCCTTTAATTATTATCTTTATATTTATTGTATTTGAACTTATAAAGTAAACATTGTCTTACATCAACATAAAACTAAGATGTTCCAGGAACTGATCCAAAATATGATCACTAAAACATTATCCAGGCTGAGTAAAAATGTTTAAGCAAAGTTGGTTGGGCTAGAACAAAGTTACTTAAAACCAGTATATTATGTTGCTTCAAATAACAATTATCATAATTAATTCCACCAGTTTTGTTGGAATATTATGATGGGGTGCTAGAGTTCAGCGACTTGGGCTCAACATTGGTCGAGCGTTGAGCCTTACTTTTAGATTTATACAAAATGACCAAACAACTCTCAGCACCATGTTAGAAAATGTCAGTTTCTTCTTACAAAGTAACAATACTTCCAATTTGCCGATAATTTCCAATAAGGGACCCGACTTCTGGCTTACCAATAATGTTCATTCTGTCTTACACTATAACTTAACTATACAAACCTAAATGTTTGTAGGTACGTCCAGTGAACCTGAGCGATAACGTGACGTTTGAAAAGGTGGACAAAGCTAAAGGCAGTCAAGTTGTTACAAACAATTCCACGGTTGTCAGTCAGGAAGAGGTTCTACTCTCAGTGGCAAGGTGCGCCAACACCTGGCTTGGCTCTCGCTCCGTGACACTCTGGAGTGTCAAAGATGTCAAACCATCATCTACCATCACCTAAAACAAAGGTGGTATCTCGCTGGGAACTAATTCCAGAATATTCCTCTTAAACAATATTGCCACGGGATCTATGGAGCTTATTTTAAATTCTTTAACCAATTTTATAAATATGGGCAAGTAAGGATAATGCGAATTAGCGTAATGAATGCACATGAACGAGTGAGAGCATTCGTTATAAACATAACGAATTTGTTGAAGAATTAGTTAAAAAAAACTTATGTCTTTTCTTTGTTTATATGTTTATAAACCTCTATTTTCAATATTATTTGTATTACATAATTTTATTATAATGAATAACAGAATTTTAATAATTACTTTTGTGAATATTATATTCAGCACAATATTATGAAAATTGTACATTTATAGTAAGGTATATCCTTCAATATGTCATTACGCTAGAGAGGAATAAGATAAGAATGTATACAGTAAACGTAAAACATTTGTACTGCAATAAATAAATATAAAAAAGTTATGAGAAAAAATTTGTTCTACCCTGCCCAACACACAACACGGACACTCCAGACTTCTATACCCTGGCAAGGACACCCATACTTCTCTACCCTGGACAGCAACTAACCCGGACACCCCAGACTTCTATACCATCGTGAACATTCACATTGACAACCCAGACTTCTCTAACCTGGCCAACACCCAACACGGACACCCCAGACTTCTATACCCTGGCAAGGACACCCATACTTCTCTACCCTGGACAGCAACTAGCCCGGACACTCCAGACTTCTTTACCATGGTGAACATTCACATTGACAACCCAGACTTCTCTAACCTGGCCAACACCCAACACGGATACCCCAGACTTCTATACCCTGGCAAGGACACCCATACTTCTCTACCCTGGACAGCAACTAACCCGGACACTCCAGACTTCTTTACCATGGTGAACATTCACATTGACAACCCAGACTTCTCTAACCTGGCCAACACCCAACACGGATACCCCAGACTTCTATACCCTGGCAAGGACACCCATACTTCTCTACCCTGGACAGCAACTAACCCGGACACTCCAGACTTCTTTACCATGGTGAACATTCACATTGACAACCCAGACTTCTCTAACCTGGCCAACACCCAACACGGACACCCCAGACTTCTATACCCTGGCCAATACTTAACACGAGCACTCCAGACTTCTCTACCTTGGCCAACACCCAACACGGACACCCCAGACTTCTATACCCTGGCCAATACTTAACACGAGCACTCTAGACTTCTCTACCTTGGCCAACACCCAACACGGACACCCCAGACTTCTATACCCTGGCCAACACTTAACACGAGCACTCCAGACTTCTCTACCTTGGCCAACACCCAACTCGGACACCCCAGACTTCTATACCCTGGCCAATACTTAACACGAGCACTCCAGACTTCTCTACCTTGGCCAACACCCAACACGGACACCCCAGACTTCTATACCCTGGCCAATACTTAACACGAGCACTCCAGACTTCTCTACCTTGGCCAACACCCAACACGGACACCCCAGACTTCTATACCCTGGCCAATACTTAACACGAGCACTCCAGACTTCTCTACCTTGGCCAACACCCAACACGGACACCCCAGACTTCTATACCCTGGCCAATACTTAACACGAGCACTCCAGACTTCTCTACCTTGGTCAACATCCAACACGGACACCCCAGACTTCTATACCCTGGCCAATACTTAACATGAGCACTCCAGACTTCTCTACCTTGGCCAACACCCAACACGGACACCCCAGACTTCTATACCCTGGCCAATACTTAACACGAGCACTCCAGACTTCTCTACCTTGGTCAACATCCAACACGGACACCTAGATCTTTCTATTAATGTTCATACTAAGTATAGGTATTATCCCTAAGTCAGCGTTTATCTATCTGAGAACAATAATGAATAGTAGTTACAAAACATGTATTTGGACTGCACCCATTAACTTATGGACATCTTTGTGCAGAATACGTAAAACGAAAGTGAATATGATTTAAAATTTATTCAAGAATTCACATTTCAAGATAATGCCTTTTTATAAGGAATAAGTACCATTAGTACCAACGGAAATATAATATATTTGTCCAAGGTTCCATTCCCCACTGAGCCAACGGTCAGTACTTCACTCATTGAATAAAGTTCACGCACTGGCTTGTAGCCCATGTGAACTGGCGAGTGAAGTTTATATTAAAAAAAAAAAAAAAAATAAAAAAAAAAAAAAAAAAAAAATAATAATCTTATACCAATTTAAAATTGTGTGTATTTTAAATATTAAATTTGATTTAAACTGTGATGCTATAAAAAATATATTACTGTATACATAACACGTGCAAATATACAAGAAAATCTTCTTATTTCTACCTTTTAAATAATTAATTTCTTTAAAAATATATTAACATTGTTCAAAAAATTGTACTAATGAAATATTTTCAGGTATACATTGTCGATGGTATATTTTTGTACTATATCATTAAATTAAGCCATTTATTATATTTAAATATTTACAAAATAAAAAGCTACGACTCAAAATGTTCCAATTTCAGAATATCTATTAAAAGGTATGTTCCAGATATTCAAGTTACTGATTGAACATTACAGAATGTCGGCCATCGGGTGGTCGGGAAACGAGGAATTTTAAGATATTAAGTTAAATTAAAACATCAATTTATTCACAAATGACCTTCCACAATTTCATATGATTGTAAATTAATGCTTTCAACGTATATTTTTTACCAAAATGACAGAAAAGGCCACAGATGCTGTGACGTAAGTGTTAATTATAGCATACGCTATTATTTACATGTTGAGAAAAACTCTTAATTTGCAATTTAAAAGGAGTTTTTAAACAGATCAAGATGGCAATTAAAATGAGAAATGTTAATAAGGTGGCTTCATCAGTGGGTAACGGTTGTCCCAGTTCCCACCCTGGCCGCCAGAGCGTAGCCCAATTGACACCCCCCAGTAGACCAAGGCGGGAACAGTCAATTACTGCTATATAACGATTTGGTCATATATTATTTTTAGGGATTTTAAAATGCTTTGCTATTGGAATAGGCTTCAATGTTATAGTTAAACGGCTAAAGCCGTCTCTTTTTTTCTCGTGGTATAATAATGAAATATTATTTATTAATCAACTAGTTTGTGAGATATGGAGCCGTTAGTTTTAAAACTTGTCCCAAATCACGCTATTTTATTACAATAAAAAACTGTATTATAAAATAAATTAAAACTTACTAGGTAGGTTTGCCATAGGTTACTTGCGTTGATTCCTAATCGATGGCCAAGAAAGGAAAGTTCAATTATGAGGGTTAAATACTTTTTTCTTCAAATACTCAATAAATTATTCTAAAAATATAAAACAAATAATAAAGAATCGTAAGCTTATATAACAAACTTTAACCTTTTAAACTTTTCTATATTTGTAACTATAGCTCCTTATTTATTTATTTACAATTGTATATTTATGTACGCATACACACAAACATTGCAGATCTAATGTAGTTTGGTTGCATCTTAAGAGCACTTTTTAAAGGCTTAACGTGTCTTAAATTAAAATGTTATTTATTTGTTTTCCACTTCTTCTTTGATTTTTTTTCTTCTCGTTTTTACTATAAATCATTTTCATGTTGAAAAATTCTTCTTTTGAATATAAAGCAGCATCAGTTTCTCTTATTTCGTATTTTCTTGATATCGATTTTAAATATTTTAAAGTTGTTTTCTTTTTTTATATTTTCAGGTAAAAATCTAAAAGTCTTAGTCCCACGTTTGTTATTTTTTTTTAATTAAAATTATAATGTGGGGGTATGATGTGAATTTTATTTCTTGTATTATAATTATGTATATAAAAATTAGCATCAATTTCTCTTAGGTTTTCTTTATGTATCGTAAACGTATTTACCATACATTGTTAGAATTTTCATATTTTTGAGAAAAAATGGAAAAAAGTTAGCTGATTGATTAACTTTTAATTAGTAAATGAATTATATGAATTGAAATTCATAATTGTAACTAAGTGAACTTTTATTCAGAATATATCAGATTATCTGAAGATTGACAAACTGAAAAATACTAAAATTTTATATTTGTTTACAGTCGAAATTTAAACACGAAAACATCATGAAAAACTAATATAAAACATTTACAAAACAAACTAAAATTTTTAAGACATAATTAACAAACCTAAGATATTCATTACAATCATAAAATTATTGTTACTAATGCAATTTAATTTCAAACATTACTACTGTATTTGACAGAATATCACGATATTTAGATGGAATAGAGATTTTTTATAAGAATATGTAATTGTTACTAGTATACAAATACTACACAATATTAAAACTACGATACATTTGACAGAATACTGCGATATATACGACAGAATACTACGATATATGCGACAGAATACTACGATATATACGACAGAATACTACGATACATACGACAGAATACTACGATATTTGAAACTAAAAAGTACATAATACATTAAAAAATTAACTAAAATTAGTTGTTGTTACTGTTACGATTGCATTTCAATCATTAATATGTGACAGTCAATTTTTAGAATTTAGAAAGTTTTTTTATAAACTTCCTTTTTTGGGAGTCCTTAAAAGCAATTAATTTATTTACATGGCGTATATGAAAATACGTACGCACTAACATTAACCATGCAACAGATTGGGGAGTCTATGGTATTTTATATTAGTACCTTTTGTTTTCCTGGTGTTATTGGTAAACCCAAATACTGCATAACTGGGCATGATTAGATTACACACACAAAATTAGTAATCACTACACTTAAATCACCTTCCCCCGGCAATACGGGAGACAGGGGTTCACCTTCCCCCGGCAATATGGGAGACAGGGGTTCACCCTCCCCTCCCAATATGGGAGACAGGGGTTCACTCCCCTCCGGCAATATGGGGGACGGGGGTTCACTCTCCCCGGCAATATGAGCGACGGGTTCACTCTCTCCGGCAATATGAGGGACAGGGGTTCACCCCCCCCTTCGAACATTTTACGATTTTAGGCTGTCAAGACTAAAGAGTCGTGTTTTAAATCACTTAAAGTGGCACTTTTACCAGTTTCACTTTAGCCACAGTAAACGAAGTAATAAAGCTTACAATGTTGATTAAGATTGCTTACACTTTTGACATGCAATTCAGATTAGGCCTACGAAAATACTACGTTATGAAAAATGTGTATTCATTTTTATGCTGTAAAAAATACTTACGTGACCTTTAGCTTATCTGTTTATGTTTTGTAACAGAAATGAGACATTGTATAACGAACTAGAATGGTTAGATTACAAATTAGTTTAAGTATCATTGGTATCACTATGCTAGTTAAGATATTGGGTAGAAAATTGGCGTGATTATTCATTGTAATCGAAATAAAAGTCTCATCTTGTTTTATTTGTTTATTGGGTACGAATTTGTTAAAAATCACACGAACTACTATGATAAAAACATTTTTTAAGAATCAAGGAACAATATTATTTTTAATAAGTATAGTGTTCATAAAAGTGTAGGTTCATCATAATTTTAATAACGATGTTCGTCATTATACACTTTGGTGGCTTCCTTTGCTTTCCTATAAGCTCCATTAAAACCCTTGAAAACAGCTTCACCAACACTTCTGAAGGCGTTTTGTCTTTCTATATCGCATCGTGTTCTGTGGCAGTATGAAGCATGCCTCTCCTGCGTGGTGAAATTATTTCGGGAGGCAGGTGTTTTTGTAGCCGATGGGGGTAAGCGGGAATTAATGTCAAAATGAGGGAGCTCCCGCATTTTGTGGGGGTGTGTAAAAGATAAAATAAATAACACTACTTCTCGGAGAGGGGGGTAGTGAAACCCCCATCGACAGTCCAAACACTCACATCTGATAACAAGTCAAGGACAGGTAGATTATGATGTTATTTCTGGTCACCTGTGGCGCCCCCTCACCTTCCCCCCCTGACGTCATAAATATACGGCTTCCTCTTCCGGTAGTAGCTGTGGGAGACGGTCCGCTCCCACGCCGTTCGCGCGCCTCACTGATGCTTATCACGGTACAATTAACATCGGAATTAATTATGAAAGTAGTGTGAAATACGCAAGAGCAGAAGGGAGATGCGTTGTTGCAGAAACCACGGCGTTGGCGGCAAAACGTATACTGTAATGGTGTTGAATTCCAGCCTTACAGGAGCTTCGTTGCAGACTCCTCCGTCCTCACCCTCAAACAATGTTTAAACATGTCATTGTGGATGTGTGAACGACACCCACAAGTTGCAGAAACCACGGCGTTGGCGGCAAAACGTATACTGTAATGGTGTTGAATTCCAGCCTTACAGGAGCTTCGTTGCAGACTCCTCCGTCCCCACCCTCAAACAATGTTTAAACATGTCATTGTGGATGTGTGCACGACACCCACATGTTGCAAGAGACCGACTATAAAACATTATTATGAAAATATTTTTAAAAACATCAGATCAACATAATTTATTTCAAAGTTAAAATAAAGATTTCTGGAAAACAACGCGAAGGATTTATAAAGGAAATTATTGCATTTGTGTACTTCTACTGTACTTCTTCGTTCAATTAATTTGTATATCCTAAATTAAAACACTATGTAACGACGATTGTGTGCGTACATATTTTTATGGACTATAATTTCACACGTTTTCCAATAGTTTCAAGTAGACTGCCTGAAGAAGGTCAAGATTGTTTTCACGTTTCCCTAGTTTTGGTTCAACCAGTTGAATGCTTTAATGTGACCAAGACAGGTAAGCTATATTCATACCAGTTGTTACCAGTGTTATCTACCTTACTCAAATAACTTAATTGTTGAGTGCCATTAAGATATCGTTGAATTTAACAATTTAAAAAACTACTATAAACAAACCTATATTTTTTATTTTTTCGGGTAACACTTGAAATTTATTAACATTTTATCTTTTGAAAAATTCCAACAATAATTACTAGTTTATAAATACGTCACTGTATAGATAAGTCAACTCACAATATTACATCTCGTAATGGGAACAGTATTTTTGTAAATATGAACATGTATAGTTCATTGTGTAACAATGTCATTGCTGATTGATAGATAAAAACTCACCTGAAACCTATAATTAATTGTTCATTATTAGTATGAAATGGTACATATGCTTTAAACGTATTTTCTTTTTCTCTTCACCAGGGAAACAAACAACATTGATACATTATGGCAAAATAATGGACGTATGAGTAAAATAGTTATTCCTAAAATTCTAGTTAAAGGAATCTAAATATATTCATTTATTTTTATTATATAATAATGACGGAGATTCTAGTTACGATTCTCTGTAGAAGATATTTACTTAGCGTATCAGTCATGATGTAGCACGCTAAGTAAACACGTAGACTACGGTTATTTGTTTATGTTTACAGTGTCTTAAAGCAAATAGGATAGAATTAAGAAGACGTTAGATTCTAGTATGTTGAATCAGAAGGCTGTGAAACTCATTCACATATTTTCTATGTAAATAAGATTCGTGGTTATATTATTAAGTTTATAAATATTGTAACTTTTAAAATTATGGAAATTATAATTCAAACTAGCCCCCTTAAAAAACACTAACGATATTTCACCGCATACGTGAAAAGACAGTGGCATCCGAATTTTAAAATACTCAAAGCGTTTCGTAGTAATTTAAAAAAGCGCGAATCAGGGGTGGGCTGATGGTAAACAAGTGTGAAGGGGGATGATGGTATAGAACCAATGTTATGTATGTTAAACAAGCAATCAAATGTGAATAAAGGGTGGCTCCTCTAGAACAAGCGTGAAGGGTGATGGTGGTAGAGAATCAATGTTATGTATGTTACACATGTAATCGAATGTGAATAAACGGTGGCTCCTCTAAAACAAGTGTGAAGGGGGGTGGTGGTAGAGAACCAATGTTATGTATGTTACACAAGTAATCGAATGTGAATAAACGGTGGCTCCTCTAAAACAAGTGTGAAGGGGGGTGGTGGTAGAGAACCAATGTTATGTATGTTACACAAGTAATCGAATGTGAATAAACGGTGGCTCCTCTAAAACAAGTGTGAAGGGGGGTGGTGGTAGAGAACCAATGTTATCTATGTTACACAAGTAATCGAATGTGAATAAAGGGTGGCTCCTCTAGAACAAGTGTGAAGGGGGATGGTGGTAGAGAACCAATGTTATGTATGTTACACAAGTAATCGAATGTGAATAAAGGGTGGCTCCTCTAGAACAAGTGTGAAGGGGGGTGGTGGTAGAGAACCAATGTTATCTATGTTACACAAGTAATCGAATGTGAATAAAGGGTGGCTCCTCTAGAACAAGTGTGAAGGGGGGTGGTGGTAGAGAACCAATGTTATGTATGTTACACAAGTAATCGAATGTGAATAAAGGGTGGCTCCTCTAGAACAAGTGTGAAGGGGGATGGTGGTAGAGAACCAATGTTATGTATGTTACACAAGTAATCGAATGTGAATAAAGGGTGGCTCCTCTAGAACAAGTGTGAAGGGGTGATGGTGGTAGAGAACCAATGTTATGTATGTTACACAAGTAATCGAATGTGAATAAAGGGTGGCTACTCTAGAACAAGTGTGAAGGGGTGATGGTGGTAGAGAACCAATGTTATGTATGTTACACAAGTAATCGAATGTGAATAAAGGGTGGCTCCTCTAGAACAAATGTGAAGGGGGGTGGTGGTAGAGAACCAATGTTATCTATGTTACACAAGTAATCGAATGTGAATAAAGGGTGGCTCCTCTAGAACAAGTGTGAAGGGGGATGGTGGTAGAGAACCAATGTTATCTATGTTACACAAAGAATCGAATGTGAATAAAGGGTGGCTCCTCTAGAACAAGCGTGAAGGGTGATGGTGGTAGAGAACCAATGTTATGTATGTTACACAAGTAATCGAATGTGAATAAAGGGTGGCTCCTCTAGAACAAGTGTGAAGGGGTGATGGTGGTAGAGAACCAATGTTATGTATGTTACACAAGTAATCGAATGTGAATAAAGGGTGGCTCCTCTAGAACAAGTGTGAAGGGGTGATGGTGGTAGAGAACCAATGTTATGTATGTTACACAAGCAATCGAATGTGAATAAACGGTGGCTCCTCTAGAACAAGTGTGAAGGGGGGGGTGGTAGAGAACCAATGTTATGTATGTTACACAAGTAATCGAATGTGAATAAAGGGTGGCTACCCTAGAACAAGTGTGAAGGGGGGTGGTGGTAGAGAACCAATGTTATCTATGTTACACAAGTAATCGAATGTGAATAAAGGGTGGCTCCTCTAGAACAAGTGTGAAGGGGTGATGGTGGTAGAGAACCAATGTTATGTATGTTACACAAGTAATCGAATGTGAATAAAGGGTGGCTACCCTAGAACAAGTGTGAAGGGGGGTGGTGGTAGAGAACCAATGTTATCTATGTTACACAAGTAATCGAATGTGAATAAAGGGTGGCTCCTCTAGAACAAGTGTGAAGGGGGATGGTGGTAGAGAACCAATGTTATGTATGTTACACAAGTAATCGAATGTGAATAAAGGGTGGCTCCTCTAGAACAAGTGTGAAGGGGGGTGGTGGTAGAGAACCAATGTTATATATGTTACACAAGCAATCGAATGTGAATAAAGGGTGGCTCCTTTAGAACAAGTATGAAGGGGTGATGGTGGTAGAGAACCAATGTTATGTATGTTACACAAGTAATCGAATGTGAATAAAGGGTGGCTCCTCTAGAACAAGTGTGAAGGGGGATAGTGGTAGAGAATGTTATGTATGTTGCACAAGCAATCGAATGTGAATAAAGGGTGGCTCCTCTAGAACAAGAGTGAAGGGGAATGGTGGTAGAGAACCAATGTTATGTATGTTACACAAGTAATCGAATGTGAATAAAAAATGGCTCCTCTAGAACAAGTGTGAAGGGTGATGGTGGTAGAGGACCAATGTTATGTATATTACACAAGCAATCGAATGTGAATAAACGGTGGCTCCTCTAAAACAAGTGTGAAGGGGGATGGTGGTAGAGAACCAATGTTATGTATGTTACACAAGTAATCGAATGTGAATAAACGGTGGCTCCTCTAAAACAAGTGTGAAGGGGGATGGTGGTAGAGAACCAATGTTATGTATGTTACACAAGCAATTGAATGTGAATAAAGGGTGGCTCCTCTAGAACAAGAAAATATAACTATTGATGAGTGAATTATGCTACAAAATATGCGGGTGATTGCTATATTTAACTATTATATTCTATTCATACTTTGAATAATACTGAAACTAAATCTATGCTGTAACTTGTAATTGAGCCTACTTGATTAAATTACGCCATAAAATTATAAAAATTTATATAATAACATGAAATAATCATCAACGAATCTCTTTACTTTTTTCCTTTGTAATTAATATTAATTTTGAAAGAACTTGTTTACGAAATCCCGAACAACGTAACTCTTATTGATAACTTGTATCGTTATTCTTATTTTTCAAACTGTATTATTGTTTGTTTATACGTTTATAACAAAGTGGGTTCATGGTAATACTTTTTAATTTCATCAATACAGTAATAAAATAATCAATAATAAAAAGGGATGTAATCAACTGCCGTTTCAAGTTGGCATCTGTGAGATTCATAAAACAAATAAAATTGTATAACAGACATTTGTCCAAAAAACCACAAGTTCTCTATTGTTCGGTTTTTAAAATGCTCTAGATTTGTCCCAATTTCAGCTCGACACATTCTTAGTCGATGTCTCACTTACTGTTTCATTGAGTTCATTACAAAACATGAATGATTACCTTTTTTGATTTTGAGTGAATGTACAAAAGTATGCAAGATTTCAAGTCATTCTACTAAACCGTTCTTTGGTTATTATTTTATTACGTGTATATATATATGACACAAAAAGACAGATAGATTGTAAACGGCGTGTAATTGAAAAATAATGCTATCCATCATTGCTTGTTCTAAATTAGGCATACTTTCCGAAAATAAACAACTAGAAAATATTTTTTGTCACCCTGTACATTCTGAAATTTTATTTTATTGCTGTTTTTGCTTGCTAAATTCTCTCCGCTATGAGTTTTCTTGTTGTATTAAGGATTATTGTTACTTTATATGAACCTATCTAAATAACCTGGAGAGGATCAACCATGGAACTTCGTTCGACTGGCGATCCTTCGGGATTCCACACATCCACAGTTATGGGAGTCGGGTACCGTTTGAGGAGTCCAAAAAAGGGTCGCGGGAGGCATTTAAAGCGGTTACAAAAAGCGAAGTGTGTCGGTTCGATGCGTGACCGTTAAGCGGCTCTGCAGAGTCATGCCCATATTGGTCGCAGATCAGTGACAGACCGGCGGCCCTCTGGGAGTCCGTACTACATGGGAACAACGTGCGACACTAACACGACAGATCCACGTCTAACGACTGATTCCTTGGCAATTAGTATAGGCTGACGTTTCGATTTGATTACAATGGCATTCCCCAAGACACGTAGTCGTCAACAGTAGTTGTTGGCAACTGGTTTCACATAAGGGTTCATGAAGGACAGAATTTAAGGAGGAAATGTGAGAAAAATGCCCAATAATATATATTAATGTGAAATATATCAAGAAGGGAATAATAAATCTGAAGCTCAATAACAAAACTAAATGCATTAACAAAATTGATAGGCCAGGAAAAAAGCCAAACCTGGAAAATTTTGTATTGCAGGTCGAATCGAAATAGGGATTTGAGTTCACTTCTGGAACGCATCTTTGTGACCACTTTGAGTCGTGTAATTTTTGGAAATTACATCGCTGTATCTAAAAATGCATTCTCAAAAGTGTATTTTTCACTCCACTAAAAAAATCATATCTTGCCCAGAAACCACTGAATGAGACGGAATTTGGTACCCTGGGGTTTTTTGAGTCGGGAAACCTAAATCTAATGTGGAAATTCACCCCCGGGCACCTGGAGGTCCGGAAACTATCAGGAACGTCATCACTGGTAGTTCTATGGATTTGGTTGATTTTATGAAAAATTTCAAGAAAACCCCCGGGGAAGAGGTTTTCAGTCAGGATACTCGCACCAGGTACTCCGGGGAAGGTTGCTGATGTAAATTTCGAGACGAGCGAGTCGAAAAACCCCCGGGTACCGATTTTCAGTCGATTTTATCAGGGGTTTTCATAAAACGTTCCTGATAGTTTCCGGACCTCCAGATGCCCAGGTTTTCAACATCAAATTTTGGTTCCCTGAATCGATAATCTCTGGGTACCAAATTTCGACTCATTCAAATGATTTCTGGGCAAGATATGATTTTTTTTCTTAATTAGGTAAACAAATGCGCTTTTATAATGCATTCTTCGATGCAGCGATGCAATTTACAAAAAGTAAACGACACAAAGTGATTTCTTGTTTCTTGTTAAGTTCTGCAAACGAACGCAAAAAAACTTATTTCGATCCGACCTGCTCCACACATTTTGCCGGGTTTTTGTGCTTTATTTCGTGGCCTGACTGTTTTTGTGAAATTTGTCAAGTTTTCAGAAAACTTGTCTCAAGGCCAAATGTTAAAATTATCAAACTAAGAACAATTTAGGGGTATTTTGCCTTTTCAATCATACATTTACGATAACATAGTCTAATTAATTAGATCATATAGTTATCTAGACTTATAAATATCTCACAGAAGTTACTTACAGATGGAACCGCATACATCAATCAATAAAAATAGTGATTTAATGACCATGATCAATGATAATAATGATAATTATTAACCAATAATGATCAATTGATAATGACTTGGCCTTTACTGAATTTCCTACTATGAATTAAAAACAAAGAATATATATTCGTTTTGGATGTTTTATAAAAATAAGATTTTCGTTTATGGCTGGTTTGTAATAAATGAATAATATGAAATATCAACATTTCATATCGAATGAGAAAATATAACAATAGCTTGTAAGAGAGTGCTAGGTGATAGTATAACAATAGTTAGCTGTAAGAGAGTGCTAAGTGCTTGAACAACAACAGGTAGTTGTATGAGACTGCTAAGTGCTTGAAGTACAAAATATTTTAAATCTTTTTTCAGGGTAGAGCTTGATATGATGTATCCTACTGCCACTATGAGAGGAACTCTCCTCTATCGGGCCTTATGTACCACACCAAGTCATCTCCTTAAATAAGCACGTGACTTCGATAAATGTACTCTGCTTTAAATAACTCTTAGTAACAATTTATAGCAGTTTTAGTGTAGGAAGAATAATTAATTGATGTTAACCCAACCCTAACATAAGCCACTGAGGACTGCGTATTTGAACGTCGCTAAAGTTACTTGAACGCCTATGTCTTGGAACAATAAAGTTCTCAAATATCAAAATAATTTTAAAATAATCGTAAGCAAATTTAATATTCATTATCTAGTAGCAATTAATTAAATGCCGGATAGAGAATAGCTTTTGAAAATTCTTAAATATTGTTTATTGAATTTAAAAGTATCTACAAAAATATTTTGTAAAGATAAAGTAATGAGTTAAAAAGTTTAATCTTAGGACTTAGGCTTGAGCGGCCGGTGTCATAACTAGAACCTACATTTTCCGTTGACAGTCCGCTCAGAAACCACTGAGGATGCTACATCATAGTATGGGCGAAACGTCTGGTTATCTTGTAAATATTGCAGATGGTACCTTGACGCGATTATCACCGGAAAATGTAGATTTTAATTAAAAAGTGTATTAAATTATATATTTTGCTGCTATCCTCGTGTTCGTTTTTATAGAAATAGGGAGAGTAAATTGGAATGATAAAAAGGAAGTGGACTATTACCTTTACACCAACGAAGCGATGAAGTGACTCACACTGATAGATCTTCAATCTCACTTTACTAGGCGCGATATTTCTAAATTGCTATAATCTAGATAGATTTACATAAAAGCGCTAAAATTGATAAAGTCATTTGGGGAATAGAAGTTAAGTGTATAATTTACTCACATAGGGTATTTTTTATCAATTAGGCGCGGGTAAATTAAATTAAATGCAGACGTAGATAATGTGATAATAAAGGGTGGTTGCCTACGCAGTGCACTGTGCAGCGAGTGATGGGCATGCGCAATCCCTGTAATCTTCATCCTACGGCGTGGCGCGCCCCCGGGAATTATGGCACTAGGACGTCGTATGTCAACACACACGTCATCACCTAGCGAGACTGCATTCAGACGGTAATTTGCCGAAATTTACTGACTATTTGAATAAACCGAAGCGTTGATGAGAAGGAATTTTCGAGTTGAAAACCAAATGGCCTGTTTACGATAAAATACTGTAGTGCCATTGAATATGTTATAAGGATTGTGAGTGAATCATTATATACTTAACTTTTTGCGTGGCTCTCATTTTTTAAGTTACCCTCAGAAATAATTATTTGCTGTTATTATATAAATCAGTGTAAAGTAAAAATTGGGCATTCCATACATTTTTTGCGGCTTGTTAATTATTATAACTTCCTTGGTTGTAAGAATATTGAAAAGAATTTCCATTCATTTTAGTTAAATTTATTACAATTATAAGTAATTAAATTATAGATTTTTCTATTTTCTAAAGAATTTATCGAGGCGGCCTAAGCGGTAACCCTGTTTAGAACATGGCAAACATGCATGAAGCTCAAAATTATGTTAATTTTAAAGATTGATCTCTGTACTTAAAGGTTTACTAAACTGTCCAAAGTAATAACTGCCTATAGTCTCTCGGGGTTCTGGAGCCCCGAGAGACTATAGGCAGGTTGGGTACGATATGCAGGGGGTGGGTTCAATTTGGTGGAGCTCCCGATCAATTATGGGCACCGATACGTTTGATCTGGAGCCCCCAAGCGATGATAGGGAGGGATAGTTTTAATGTGGAACGCCTCATACGATGATTAGCTGAGCATAGGTTTAATACTGAACGCCCTACGTGAGATAAGCTGGGCATGGGTTTAATATGGAACACTCCATACGACGAAAAGCTAGGCATGGGTTTAATACTGAATGCTCCATACAATGAAAAGCTAGGCATGGGTTTAATACGGAATGCTCCATACGATGAAAAGCTAGGCATGGGTTTAATACTGAATGCTCCATACAATGAAAAGCTAGGCATGGGTTTAATACGGAACGCTCCATACGATGAAAAGCTAGGCATGGGTTTAATACTGAATGCTCCATACAATGAAAAGCTAGGCATGGGTTTAATACGGAATGCTCCATACGATGAAAAGCTAGGCATGGGTTTAATACGGAACGCTCCATACGATGAAAAGCTAGGCATGGGTTTAATACGGAACGCTCCATACGATGAAAAGCTAGGCATGGGTTTAATACGGAACGCTCCAAACGATGATAAGCTGGGCATGTATTTGATCTGAAGTCCTCCTGGTGATAAATCAGGATTATTGAGCCGTGAAAAGTAACAATATATTCTGTAATGTTCTAATTTGTCTTGATCACTGATGTCTGGACAATAAAAACATTTTATTTTTATTTACAGCCTTTTATCTATTCACATCTTACTAAACTAAACTAGTATTAGAAGCAAAACAATAGTGCATCCAAATCATCACTTTTTATTTATGGGGACTAATTGGTGAAACTTAACGAAATATTCTTTAAATTTTAGGTTAATTTAGTTTGCTTTTAAATGTTTTGCTGATTAAATGTCTGTTAGATAAAACCTTGTGTTCCTACACTTTGTTTGAATATTAGGATTTAAATTGTCAAAAGTAATATATTACAGTATTTTACAACGAAGAGTGATAGAATTGAACTATATACAACCATCTAACCAACGTACAATCAATTGCAACGTTCATACCAACAATTCCAATTAAACTGATTTTTATTTTTAAATATACGTAACGCCATACATTATCCAGAGATAAAATGTCCACATTAACGATGAGTTACATTGAAGCACTGTTGGACTGTCACGTGACATCGACTTCTAATACAATAAACCAGGTAACACCGGAACGCACTGTTGGACTGTCACGTGACATCGACTTTTAATACAATAAACCAGGTAACACCGGAACGCACTGTTGGACTGTCACGTGACATCGACTTCTAATACAATAAACCAGGTAACACCGGAACGATATTTACTTGAAATTGTTACATTATATCAAAGGAGGTGCAGTTCCTTAATATACTACACTTTGCCCGCCCGCGTGTTTGTTGGGATGATTTGAGGAGGACTTTCTAATGGGGAAGGACAACATATTTTTAAATAACATATATAATTGGTTAAAATAAACTCATTTTAAGAAGAAAATGTGATTAACAATTTTTATTAAAATGTACCAATGATGAGCGCTGAATAATTGAAAATTTCACCCCGAAATTTCAGTTATATTTTAAAAGGTCAGTAACTGTTTCACTTATGTCAAAACGTGTTAGGACTTAATTTAAATATATTAAATTTACCCTTCAGATTTTTTTTTTACGATAAGCCAAAGGCTAGATATAGTATTTTTAATATAGCACTTTTGTCAGTAAATAAAAATGCCGGTCTATTTAAACGTGAATATCTCAAAAATGGTAACTCACAAAAACATTTTTAGATGAAATTTGAGAAGAATAAAACTATAACAAATATATACATACACATGCTTAAAAATTATTAGGCGTTTTGGACTCATATTAAAAACATGGCAGCATTTAGAAAATTGATGACTGCGTTTGTAGAAAGCGAATTTCGTATTTTGACGGAAAGTGGAAAATCAGTTGATTTTTATGATTAAAGACAATTTATAGTGTCTAAACTTTTAGTAGTTGGTTTCTAAATAGTTTCTTTTTTTGTCCTTTACAAAAATATCAGTATTAGATTTTATTGATTCGTGTTTTTTTTTTTCCTAAAATGATATGTTTTAACCTCAATTTTGTCAAAAGTTTTAATTTCATTGAAATAAGCTCACAATTGTATTTGTTAAGTATAAATATATCTTTCTAATGAGACCTTACAAATAAAATTATCTTTAACATAAAATGTTATTGATGAAAAACGTTTTTTATCACTATAAGTCTAGTAAACCCTTCGAAACTAATAATTTTGTAAAATCTAATAGATAAAATGTAAATTTTAGATAAAATCTGATATGTTATTTACAATTTTGATAATTGACATCTTTCAACAAGCATATTATGGATGTTTTGATGTTTACATGTTTTTGTAAAACTTTTTCGTAGCACATTTTCCATTCACATTTTTTTTATATTAAAAGGACCCAAACATTTTGTGGCTAAAAGAACCTAAAAACCCCTATATCAACAATTTTTAGAATAAATATTTAAGTGTGCTTTTCTTAAAATATTCAACCACTATGATTTTTGGAATTTTTCCGCAATTTATTTGAAATTATTATTAATTCATAAATATAATCAATATGCAAAAATGTTAATTTTTACTTATTTATTTATAACTTTTTTGTGTAACATTTGTGAAACTGGGGAAAAACGGGGATTTTCACCCACCAGTTTGATGCATTTTGTTGTTTAAATCATAATTAATTAAGCAACTTATGAAACCCTGGTTAGTTATTTTGAATATCAATTCCAAGTATTATGTTTTAATATATTTCCTATGCATCATCTGATTTTCCGAATTTTCCAGCGTTCCATTAATAATTAGAAGCCTTTTATAAGTACGTAAATATGATTAAAAACAAACAAATGTTTACGTACTTATATTTTTATTACTATTATTTATAACAAACGTGATAATAGTGAAGAAGCACAATTTTCCAACCGCCATTTTGTTTTACAATATTTTCGATGTTAAAATCATAATAAGCAACCTCAGAACCCTCTTGATACTAATTTTCATAAAAATATGTAGTGTATTTTTCGATCTATTTAAGCTATTTACTAGTTTTGTTTACTTATTGTTTGCTATGGTCTATTTCCGTGCATAAAACTGGTATATTTCTGAAGTTGAGACCTTCCTTAACAAGTTGTTAAGGGCTGTAAATCGAGATAGCTCATTTTTATTTAATCGGAACTTTCCTACAAAATTTTACCTGTTTTCTTGTACTCTACTGATCTATTAACGTTATTTGCAATAACTAATACCATTGATGAGATCATTCTTACATTCTTACATGAGACGCCGACACAACGTTGTGCGTATTTTAAGGCGAATATGAATGTTTTTATGAGTGTAGATGAGTGTAGTCTGGTTACTAACTGAGTTCAACTGTTCCTCAGAAAGGGCAATTTATTAATAGCCCAACAGCCAGGGCAACTAAGGGACCTACAGCTTTACGTGGAATCCGAACCACGTAGTGCTGGTCTGATTTTCAGCTAATTGACAAGCCTGATACTCATTTATCTCCCCCACACAACATCCGCACAATGATTACCATCCAACATTGACACCCCAGACTTCTCTAGTAGTGTCCACGCCGATAGCAACCACCAAGCGGACGCCATGTCGGTATTAAGAGGACCGAGCATACAGCCTATCGCCTACAATCTCCCAAACACTTTGTTCCCATGTAGCTGGGTTACAGCACTGCGCCACATCGAACATCCACCGCACACTCCATATGTGTACGAAGGTTCTGTCATCAAGTCATAAGTAATTAAGATCCACTTTGTGACTTCTAGATCGGGGCCATGCAAATACCAAACATAACCTACATAGATAATATCATAAACAGTATAGCCTACATATCCTCTAAATATTAAGTATAAGCATTGATATGAGTAGTAGATGCAGATTTGTCTGTTTCTTGATGACTTTTACAATCTGAGTTAACCACGAAGATCATCTTAGTAAAAAGTTAAACCATTAAAATATAAATTATTGCATTGACAATGTGGTAAACAGACAAAATTTAGTCTAAACAACAACCGTTATATCACATCTGAATCGCTTTAGTCGGTAAACGTATTCTGTGCCATTGTTTTCGGTGGTTGACCTCAACAAGTATTGTTCCGACTTAATTCAAAGTGACAAATTATTTTGACAGTCTTATTGGAATCACTAAGACGAATAAAGGTAAACCAATCTCAAACTTTAATTCTTTATAATTAAGGTAATATAGAAATTGTTGACATACTAATTGACAAAATAGTAAAAAAAGGTAAGCTAAAAACTTACCTTTAAAAGGTTCTTTTTTAAAATGATGATGGTATTAACATTTCCGACAAAACTATTTACGATCTGTAAGTTAAAAGAAGTAAAGTAAATACCTTAACTTGAACAGTTTGTTTACCTTTAGAATTATTAGAGTACTAAAACTGCTAAAAAGGTTACTGGCAATAACTATGAGAATTAGAAATAGAGAAAAAATATCTTAGCCTTAAACTGCTCTTCTTCAGGGTGCTATAGAATTAAAATTTGTTGACCAACTTTCTGACAAACACTACAATAACTAGAGATAGAATAAATAACTTTACCTCAAAATATTCTTCTTTCAACTGATGACATTATTAAACATGTTGAAAATGTTACTGACAATAAGAAAATACCTTACCCTCAAACTGTTCCTTTGTAGAATGATGATGGTACTACAAATGTTGAAAAGGTCACTGATAATAACTATGACAGTTAGAAATAAAGCTAAAAATACCTTAACCTCAAACTGTTCCTCTATAGAATGATGATAGTACTACAAATGTTGAAAAGGTCACTGATAATAACTATGACAGTTAAAAATAAAGCTAAAAATACCTTCACCTCAAACTGTTCCTCTATAGAATGATGATAGTACTACAAATATGGAAAAGGTCACTGATAATAACTATGACAGTTAGAAATAAAGCTAAAAATACTTTAACCTCAAACTGTTCCTCTATAGAATGATGATAGTACTACAAATATGGAAAAGGTCACTGATAATAACTATGACAGTTAAAAATAAAGCTAAAAATACCTTAACCTCAAATTGTTCCTCTGTAGAATGATTATAATGCTAAAAATGTTGAAAAGGTTACTGGTAATAACTATGACTAAGATAAAGTTACAAATACCTCAACCTCAAACTGTTCCTCTGTAGAATGATTATAATGCTAAAAATGTTGAAAAGGTAATAACTATGACTAAGATAAAGTCAAAAATTCCCAAACCTCAAACGCCCCCTCTTTATAATTATGATAGCATTAACCTTTATTATAACTTGGTTCCCATACATAGATTTTGGATCTATAAACTATATTAAAGCTTTCATGCATGTAGATATATCATTTAGTATATATTTTCAAGTTGTACATATCTATGATAAGATTAACCTACAATTTATAGTTTAAACAATAGATTGAACACACAAACACACTTTAACAATCAAAAAGGATAACTTTTTCAAAACACAATTACAAGAGGCATAGCCGCAACGTGACTTATCGAAAGCAACCAGTTTTATGTGGAATCCAAGGAACGTGACATTGTTGTGATATTATTGCTCATAGGTAATAGTGTAAACTGGTAATCGATTCACAACCTAGAAATGCTCCTTCAACGGTTTACGTTGAGTTAACAAGGGAACTATCGTACACCTTTTTTAAACCAACTTGACATTTAAATTGATTAGAGAGGGGTAGAAAACAATTGCCCAATGAAGAGAGATAAATAATATACATTACTTATTAATTTATAATGCTTTTAAAATGACATAATGTTTTTGCAAAAACTATGTGTGTAGATGAGACTTACAACAAATTAGTTTACATTGTTGACTTTATACATTGCTTGATACTGTTAATAATGTGGATAAATAGAACATATTTTGTGTAACAATTTTACGTGGATTTATTTATTTTTTTAAAGAAATAATTAATTTGCATTTAATTAAAATCCCTTAATACATTATTTTCGAATTGCAACTATGAGAAGTGTGAATCTTTGGCTCTCACAGCAGGGGGAGATCTTTAAATTGCAACTATGAGAAGTGTGAATCTTTGGCTCTCACAGCAGGGGGAGATCTTTAAATTGCAACTATGAGAAGTGTGAATCTTTGGCTCTCACAGCAGGGGGAGATCTTTAAATTGCAACTATGAGAAGTGTGAATCTTTGGCTCTCACAGCAGGGGGAGATCTTTAAATTGCAACTATGAGAAGTGTGAATCTTTGGCTCTCTCAGCAGGGGGAGATCTTTAAATTGCAACTATGAGAAGTGTGAATCTTTGGCTCTCACAGCAGGGGGAGATCTTTAAATTGCAACTATGAGAAGTGTGAATCTTTGGCTCTCACAGCAGGGGGAGATCTTTAAATTGCAACTATGAGAAGTGTGAATCTTTGGCTCTCAAAGCAGGGGGAGATCTTTAAATTGCAACTATGAGAAGTGTGAATCTTTGGCTCTCAAAGCAGGGGGAGATCTTTAAATTGCAACTATGAGAAGTGTGAATCTTTGGCTCTCAAAGCAGGGGGAGATCTTTAAATTATGGATGGGGTTTGTCCAGACTTCATTAAAATAACAAGGTTGTTTACGAGCTAGAATATCGAGAAAGCTTTTTGAACGTGCATAAAATAGTACAGTTTAAATTCTAATACAGGAAGGTAATGTTAATGTTTCACTGTCGTATGAAGGATCAAAGGTCGCCTTAATCCTCGACCGGTGATGGAAGGTAGGTACTGTACCTGACCGGTGATGGAAGGTAGGTACTGTATCTGACCGGTGATGGAAGGTAGGTACTGTACCTGACCGGTGATGGAAGGTAGGTACTGTACCTGACCGGTGATGGGAAGGTAGGTACTGTACCTGACCGGTGATGGAAGGTAGGTACTGTACCTGACCGGTGATGGACGGTAGGTACTGTACCTGACTTCCGTATTTGAACACTAGTAGATTTGCATTTAAATTAAACATTTTTATTAATTCCACAGTTTTTAATTTTTGATTAATGCATTTTCGCAGTTACGGCATCTTCAGATCATAAGAACCAAGTTGTACAAAAATATGATTTGTACAATTTGGTTATTATGAGCATTATTTAATTTGCATTGAAAACGTACTCACACGTGTAGTTTATGTAGCTGTACTGCATCAAAGATTTAAACATACATGAAAAAAAATTTTTATGTTTGAAGAACTTCAAAGAACATTACATAGTTAACTGTTTTTTCATAAAAATATCTGCACATTCGTAATGTGTTGTCAGAGTACTATTGTATTATAATTGATATTAATTACTGTTATTATTTAAATAACACGATTAATAATAAACCCAGAGTTAAAAGAACTTTTCCAGTTTGCTCATTTATTTCTGAGTAAAAATTAAATCACAAAGTCCCAAGATACCACGCGTAGTAAACTCACGTCCGAGAGGACATAACGAGCCTTTAACGGAGAAGCCGGTAAAATGGTGAAAGCCTTTTGGTCTATTGTATAAATGGTAAATTTAACTGTGTCACTGTAACACAACTAACTGTTATACAATATGCTAAGTAGCGAGACGTCCAAACAAACCACATTCGTCGCAGCCTATGTCTCTCCTTCTGGAGAATTTCAGCATACTCTACGGTAAAACTTACAATCGATGGGTTACTATTGATCTGATAAGATACACCTCGAGGAACAAGAGTGTGTGTGTGTGTTTGAGAGAGGTACGATGTGGGTGAGGCGGAGGCAGCCGAGCGGGACATTACGTCCCAACCCACCCTGACACGGTCTAGTGGGACTGACGGGACACGGCCTCTAGTGAACCTGTATATGAACATATGTTTACATGAGAGATTCAGGGGTTACCTTGAACGAAAACAAGGTATAGACTACATATACATATATAAAACTTTCTTCTCAAAATACATAATAGGTGAAATACTGAATTTATTGCATCTAAAGAACTAAACACAACCTTAATGGAAGTGTACTGTTACAAACATATTATATACACAGCTTATTAAGTTTTGTAATAATAATTTGGGAAGTAAGAGAATCAAATTTGAAAAAAACAAAATTCAAAACAGAGCATTTTGTAATCATTCAGAAGACCTGGTCGTCCACTTTTAAAGAAATTACACCTCATAATACTTCCTTCTTTGTTTATTTGTACAGGTCTTCTGTAGGATAAAGAAAACGTACATTTATATCCTCAAGAAAATAATTCTCATAATTATATGACAGTGAATTCAAATAAACAAAGTCAACGATGAAATAATAATTTAACTCAAAATAGTTTTGGGTTCATGAGCATGTTACATGAATTATATTGGATATATAATATAACAAACTAGCACAGTACCCATTCATCGTACGGGATTTACGTTGATTTATGTTGTGCTTATTGCATTCAGTAATAGAAAACATGTACCTACTGGCATTTGTATAATGCAAAAGTGCGGTGTAGTCACGGTACCCCTAGGAAAGAAGACGGTAGGTATTACGCGCATCTCCTATCACGTCACATGATCGCGCGCACGCACACACACACACGACACCATTATATTTTTATATAATATTAAGGTTACTTTAAAGAAACTATAAATTTAAGTTTAAACCAATTTAAGAAGTTGTTATCTAAGATTTTGATATAATAAATTTACATAGAACTGAATAAAACTTACGTATAGAATTTTAACAAATTTTAAACTGTACCTACTAAATAGTTTATATACACAAAATATCTTAATTCATCATATCATGCCAATAAACATTATTATTATCATTAATATTGAATGTTTTTGTTGGCAACCAATAAAACTAAATGTTTTAAAATAACAATAGTTAAAACAATGATTTACATATTGTTAAATAATTACTAAGTTAATAGGAAGCAACAGTATAGCATGAGGAGATTGGAACAGCAGCAGCAGCACCTGTGTAAGTAATTATTAAATTGTATTTTGGCCTGAGTGTTTTTCGTTTACATATTATATTTATAAATTGTATTTACTTTGTTTTCGTTCAGATGAGATATTTATTTTTTAGATATTCATTCACATTATAGAAAAAAGAATTAATTTATACCACCATAATACACAAAAATGCTATTTTTGACTATATAACTACGACATCCATTAATATTTTGTTAATATTCAAATTAATAGATAAGCTTAAGTAATTTTAAGTTACAGTTTAGAAATACTGATATTAATTAACTACACATCGTGTGTAAGTCGTCCTGAAGAACGTGCCGCGTGGACGGCCAGGGTTGAAACTCGTGGAAATTTGAGCAAAGGATGAAATCGAACTCTTGATGCAAATGACATAGAAAGAACATGGCGGAGAAAAACAGCGAACTAAACGGTACAAATTGTGAAAAAAATGGAAACTGAGACGCGACGGTCAGTGCGTAGTGGACACAATCGTTCCTATTGTTTTCGGTGGTCGACCTCGGCAAATCGTCCTCTTGAGGTGTCGGCTTAGCAGCTTCTAATAATGCTGGATTGGGAAATCTAGGGAGTGAAATGTTGCTGTTGGACCAGTTAGAAATGTAACTGATTAACATGTATATTCAATAGACCAGATATCTCCAGCAACTCCTTACGCCTCAAGATACTTCATTGTTACAAAAAGATAATCCTTCAAATGTAACTGATTAACATGTTTATGTGTTTATTTAATAAACAGATATCTCCAGCAACTCCTCAAGGTCTTTCACATCTCAAGGTATTTCACTGTGACAACACGAAAATCCTTCAAATGTAACTAATTAACGTGTTTATTCAATAAACAGATATCTCCAGCAACTCCTTACGTCTCAAGGTATTTCACTGTGACAACACGAAAATCCTCCAAATGTAACTGATTAACGTGTTTATTCAATAAACAGATATCTCCAGAAACTCCTTACGTCTCAAGGTATTTCACTGTGACAACACGAAAATCCTTCAAATGTAACTAATTAACGTGTTTATGTGTTTATTCAATAAACAGATATCTCCAGCAACTCCTCAAGGTCTTTCACATATCAAGGTATTTCACTGTGACAACACGAAAATCCTTCAAATGTAACTAATTAACATGTTTATGTGTTTATTCAATAAACAGATATCTCCAGCAACTCCTTACGTCTCAAGATACTTCACTGTGACAACACGAAAATCCTTCAAATGTAACTAATTAACGTGTTTATGTGTTTATTCAATAAACAGATATCTCCAGCAACTCCTCAAGGTCTTTCACATATCAAGGTATTTCACTGTGACAACACGAAAATCCTCCAAATGTAACTGATTAACGTGTTTATGTGTTTATTCAATAAACAGATATCTCCAGCAACTCCTTACGTCTCAAGATACTTCACTGTGACAACACGAAAATCCTTCAAATGTAAATAATTAACGTGTTTATGTGTTTATTCAATAAACAGATATCTCCAGCAACTCCTTACGTCTCAAGATACTTCACTGTGACAACACGAAAATCCTCCAAATGTAACTGATTAACGTGTTTATGTGTTTATTCAATAAACAGATATCTCCAGCAACTCCTTACGTCTCAAGATACTTCACTGTGACAACACGAAAATCCTCCTAATGTAATTGATTAACGCGTTTATGTGTTTATTCAATAAACAGATATCTCCACAACTCCTTACGTCTCAAGGTACTTCACTGTGACAAAACGAGAATCCTTCAAATGTAACTGGTAGTAATTATGAAATGTAGTGGTCTAACCCAAATTGTATGATATTTTTTGACGTGTCAATATTAAACTCATGACCACTCGATAGAGATGTTTTTCTAGAATTAACGATTTTTGACTAAAACTAAGAAAAACCATATCTAAAAAAAACTATGTATATTACATTGCTCTTAAGTAGATTATTCTTTTCAATACAAATATGACATAACATTATTTATACGATGAATAATAGTTAAAAATGTGGGTCAGGTTAGGTTATGTTAGTATATGTTAACCGTGAATAATGATTTATAATGCATTATTAATGCTTAATAATAGTTTAACATATTGCTAAACTAAGCTAACCTAAACAACCTAAATTACTAACCTAACTTATTCTGTTAAATATCTCATTTTTCATTTGTCATAGGAAGAAGGATATCTATCATATTCGTGTTCAGGAGGAAAAACTATATCACATTACTGTAATATACATTGTTTTTTGACTGAAAATGTTGTTTCTTTCTATTTAAATTTTCTTATCAAAAATTGGTATTGCTTCCATAACCCCTTGTTCTGGGGTTAATAATTACCAACAAAAAAGCCATAAAAATCGGGAGAAATAATATATGCCATTTATACCTAATTGATTATAGACCAGATTCAATATTAGTTCAATACATATCCTCAGCAACCCTTTATCTCTTAAAGATACTTCATTGTTACAAAGTGAGAGTTGTCGTTAAAATGTAACTTATTGCCTTATTAATTCAATAGATACAGATATCGAAAGCAAAGCGACCCTTTAAATATCAGGATATTTGTGATTGTGACAAAACAAGAGCAGTCCTTACAATTTAACCGATTATCTTATTAATTCAATAGACACATATATGATCAGCAACCTTTTGCGTATCAGAATACTTGACTGTCACAACATATGAGTAGTCCTTAAAACTTAACTGATTGGCGTATTAATTCAATAGACACAGATACCTTGATCAACCCTTTACGTCTCAGGATACTTGACTGTCACAACATATGAGCAGTCCTTAAAACGTAACTGATGCCTTATTATTCAATAGACACAGCTATCTTTATCAACCCTTTACGTATCAGCATACTAGACTGTGACAACAAAGAGCACTCCTTAAAACGTAACTAATGCCTTATTAATTCAATAGACACAGCTATCTTTATCAACCCTTTACGTATCAGCATACTAGACTGTGACAACACAAGAGCAGTCCTTAAAACGTAACTAATGCCTTATTAATTCAATAGACACAGCTATCTTTATCAACCCTTTACGTATCAGCATACTAGACTGTGACAACAAAGAGCACTCCTTAAAACGTAACTAATGCCTTATTAATTCAATAGACACAGCTATATTTATCAACCCTTTACGTATCAGCATACTAGACTGTGACAACAAAGAGCACTCCTTAAAACGTAACTAATGCCTTATTAATTCAATAGACACAGCTATCTTTATCAACCCTTTACGTATCAGCATACTAGACTGTGACAACAAAGAGCATTCCTTAAAACGTAACTAATGCCTTATTAATTCAATAGACACAGCTATCTTTATCAACCCTTTACGTATCAGCATACTAGACTGTGACAACACAAGATCAGTCCTTAAAACGTAACTGATGACTTATTAATTCAATATACACAGATATCCTCAGCAACACTTAGCGTATCAGCATACTAGACTGTGACAACACAAGATCAGTCCTTAAAACGTAACTGATGCCTTATTAATTCAATAGACACAGATATCCTCAGCAACACTTAGCGTATCAGCATACTAGACTGTGACAACACAAGATCAGTCCTTAAAACGTAACTGATGCCTTATTAATTCAATAGACACAGCTATCTTTATCAACCCTTTACGTAACAGGATACTTCAGTGTGACAACAAAGAGCATTCCTTAAAACGTAACTGATGCCTTATTAATTCAATAGACACAGCTATCTTTATCAACCCTTTACGTATCAGGATACTTCAGTGTGACAACAAAGAGCATTCCTTAAAACGTAACTGATGTCTTATTAATTCAATAGACACAGCCATCTTTATCAACCCTTTACGTATCAGGATACTTCAGTGTGACAACAAAGAGCAGTCCTTAAAACGTAACTGATGCCTTATTAATTCAATAGACACAGCTATCTTTATCAACCCTTTACGTATCAGGATACTTCAGTGTGACAACAATGAGCAGCCCTTAAACCGTAACTGATGTCTTATTAATTCAATAGACACAGCTATCTTTATCAACCCTTTACGTATCAGGATACTTCAGTGTGACAACAAAGAGCATTCCTTAAAACGTAACTGATGTCTTATTAATTCAATAGACACAGCTATCTTTATCAACCCTTTACGTATCAGGATACTTCAGTGTGACAACAAAGAGCATTCCTTAAAACGTAACTGATGTCTTATTAATTCAATAGACACAGCTATCTTTATCAACCCTTTACGTATCAGGATACTTCAGTGTGACAACAAAGAGCATTCCTTAAAACGTAACTGATGCCTTATTAATTCAATAGACACAGCTATCTTTATCAACCCTTTACGTATCAGGATACTTCAGTGTGACAACAATGAGCAGTCCTTAAAACGTAACTGATGCTTTATTAATTCAATAGACACAGCTATCTTTATCAACCCTTTACGTATCAGGATACTTCAGTGTGACAACAAAGAGCATTCCTTAAAACGTAACTGATGTCTTATTAATTCAATAGACACAGCTATCTTTATCAACCCTTTACGTATCAGGATACTTCAGTGTGACAACAAAGAGCATTCCTTAAAACGTAACTGATGCCTTATTAATTCAATAGACACAGCTATCTTTATCAACCCTTTACGTATCAGGATACTTCAGTGTGACAACAAAGAGCATTCCTTAAAACGTAACTGATGTCTTATTAATTCAATAGACACAGCTATCTTTATCAACCCTTTACGTATCAGGATACTTCAGTGTGACAACAAAGAGCATTCCTTAAAACGTAACTGATGTCTTATTAATTCAATAGATACAGATATCCACAGAGTAATATCAAGGTCTTAGTTCTTAATTTAAGGTCATATAAACCATGAATTTCGTCTTAATATATACTACCATTACCGTTAACTAGATATGATCTATCTAAGATTTTTTCACTATTATTCTCTTTTCTCAAAGTATTGTTCTCATATATCTTATTAAGGCTGATTGCCAATTGTAACATTTCTTTCAGTCTTTAATGTGTTTGATTATAGTATCTGGCTTGACCCGATTTATCTGTTACGATCATACATTTTTTTAAATTTTAACTGATGTGGATAAATAGGAAGTTTTGTATCTAAAATTCGACGTTCCAACGATTGGGCTGGCGAACAATTAAATCCAGCAACGGAACTAGACCTGTAATTAAGTAAATATAAATTCAAATCAGACCACTGAAGAAACGTTATTTCAGCAACACTTTAGTGATTCCTACAGCCTTTTCTGCTAGGCCATTGCTTCTCGGGTAGTTTGAACTTGATGTTACCATATGAAAGTTCTACATCTTGGTAACGTTTTTGGATTCATATGAGTTACAAGGTACATTGTCAGAAACAAAAACATTTGGAATGCCAAAATGTGCAAATGTAAGTTTTTAAGTCTCAATTACATTATTTGCTAATTTATCTTTCAACTTTTCCACCTCAAGCCAGCGAGAATATAAGTATGAATTTCCTTCAAACTCAACAATTGAATGTCTAATATGTGGTAGAAGGGGTTCTTTCTTGCTAGCTCGTTGAAACTTAGAACAAGTATAACAATTTGCAATATAATGATTTAAATCATAACCAAAACCTGGCCAGTACACAAGTTCTAGAACCTTAGCTCTAAGCTTCTTCTCACCTAAATGAATCTCATGTAAACTATCCAATGTGTATCTGCGTAATGGCTGAGGTACTTCGAGGCGCACTCATAGTAAACTAGGTTTCCTTTAACTGTCAAGTCATTTCGAATAGAATAATAATGATTTAACTCATGATTAAGTGAACTCATTGATTTAGGCCAACCTTCTCTAATGACTTCCTTTAACGTTTCATCTTCTTCAGTAGCTTTTATATTGATAAATTGTCTTTGAGTTTATTTTTATATCAGAATTTAGTACATGTCTATACCGACTGCGCCATGATTAAATTAAATACTGAAATTATAATAAATCTTCCTTTTAGCAAGATAATGAGGAGTCTAATTGTTGTTGGCTGTTTTATAAACATATGAAAAATGTAAATAAATAACATATATTACTAAATAGATAAATAAAACACATGATATTCAATATAGTAATATCCAAATTCACAGCAACTCCTTACCCTAGTGTGACAACACAAGGACATTCCTTAAAATGTAAATCATTACCTTATTAATTATTCAAAATACACAGATAACCACAGCAACCCTGACGCCTTACGATACACAGATGTCCACAGCAACTCTGACGCCTTACGATACTCAGATGTCCACAGCAACCCTGACGCCTTACGATACACAGATGTCCACAGCAACCCTGACGCCTTACGATACTCAGATGTCCACAGCAACCCTGACGCCTTACGATACACAGATGTCCACAGCAACCCTGACGCCTTACGATACACAGATGTCCACAGCAACCCTGACGCCTTACGATACTCAGATGTCCACAGCAACCCTGACGCCTTACGATACTCAGATGTCCACAGCAACCCTGACGCCTTACGATACACAGATGTCCACAGCAACCCTGACGCCTTACGATACTCGACTGTTTTAACACGAGAATAGTCCTTTAATAGTGAATTTTTAGGCCATTAATATCAAATAGTAATTAATGATTAATAAGTAAATAATGATAAAAGTGCGGGTAGTCCCTTCAGTTCTTCAGAATGATAAAAGTGCGGGTAGTCCCTTCGGTTCTTCAGAATGATAAAAGTGCGGGTAGTCCCTTCGGTTCTTCAGAATGATAAAAGTGCGGGTAGTCCCTTCGGTTCTTCAGAATGATAAAAGTGCGGGTAGTCCCTTCAGTTCTTCAGAATGATAAAAGTGCGGGTAGTCCCTTCGGTTCTTCAGAATGATAAAAGTGCGGGTAGTCCCTTCGGTTCTTCAGAATCATGCTGTACATTAATGTTGTTTAAAGCCATTACCAGATGAGAACCACCCCAATGTGTAATAAAATCGCATTTTTGAAAGGAAAACATTATTTTCTTAATATTTATTCATAAATGATTCGGGATTTGAATTCAAGTGTTTAATTTTTCTTTTATCAAGTATGTTACTGGAAAATATTCATCTATGTTTACAAAATGGCTACTGATAAAATATTTTAAATGATCAACTGAAAAAAGTGTCATTTTTAATATTTGACAATAGTAACAATTGTCAAATATTTAAACTACTGTATAAATGTAAACTAGACTGTTTATTCTCCTCTCACCTTTGTTGGTAAAGCCTTAGAGACATTGTTGACTCAGTCTTGTGGACTATTTTTGGACAAGTTGTTGGACTTCTTGTGGTAGTCTCATTTAGGGACCAAAATATTTTGGAAACTACGTACCTGATTGAAATAGACCCGTAGATAAAGTGATATAATTTTTTACTATAGTCTGTAGGATATGCACCTACTGTAATAGATTGATATTCTTTTGTTTCGACTTCGGCAAACGCACTGTGATATTCTATTTAGGCCTATATTGACACTTCTTCAAGCTTCCTCTACAAGCATCAAGAGCTTTTATTCTTGAACCTGTTAATTCCTTCGATTCAATTTAACAGTAGGTATGTCGTGTTAAATGTAATGGATGTTGTAACATGTAGTGGAAGGAAATAAATATGAACAACACGTAAACAGTCTATGTTGTACACATGCCAAGTGAATAATTGTGTTCATCAAATTCTGATTTGATGAAAACAATTATTACACATAACATAATTTATAAATTTGTACTATAACATATTATCATTTTTTAATAAAGTGAGTGACGCCCGAGGACAGGGGTTTTGGACCTGTTGATACGTTTTCAAACACAACAATTTTTGAAAATCTCCAAACATTGACATGTCGTCGTATTAATTTCTCTGGTAGTACGTAATTTCCCACAATATTTCAGATTTTTTATTTAAAGAAATAAACAAACAAAAGAAAAATGCAAGCTTTAAAACTGAGGACAATCAATTGCATTTTAACAAGTCGAGAACTTTATTAAATTCTTCAAAGAGCGATAAATATTATCATACCTTGTATATTGGTTATATGTAGATTAACTTATTTCAGAAAATGCAACTTTAATAAATATAGATGAAGTTTAAAATTTATATGATCAGTTGTTTTGTATATTTATATATTAATTTTTCAGTTTTTAAAACATAATAATATCACAGTATAATACTACACTATATTCACAAATAAGATTTTAATAATGGCGATATAAAGCCCTCTGTTATTTATAATATTTTTTACTAAGTACAACGTAGAAACTAAGCTCTCATATATTTCTTATGTACTGGCATATATTTATTTTTACTATGTAAACAAACCACTTTTAAAAATAGTGTGACACCCTGTAACTTAATAATGAGCTGCTGGTTCTAGATCACATAAAAATAAAAGTAATTATTAAAAAAAAAAAAAAAAAAAAAAAAAAACATACACACATAATAATGTAATCACATAGAGATGTGTTGGCTTTGGTCCGTAAACTGAACAAAGGAATCAGGTTTTAGTTGGAGCATTATCTACTGTTAAATATGGATTGTAACACTTAATTCCCCACGTCACTTGTTGGATAGATTTACTGCCGACCAATTAAAATCTGGGGGAGACAAAAAAGTATAAAAGAATTGAATGTCTGAGGGTTCCCAAGATATTTTTAATTACTTCGATTGCGGCTTGGTTCTGGAATTTGAGGAACCGGATTGTACTGAATTCCGAGCTGATTTGTGGAGTTGACAGTACGGGAATACGTTGCCGTAGACAAGTCCAGATTATCCGGATCGAAACTCAACCAACCTCTTAATCAGTATATTTGAATACAATATCTCCAATCAACGATGTTGGGAAATGACTACACTGTTAATTATTACCGTTTTCCCTCAAGTTTCCAGACTTCCCATAAGGTTCGTGAGTATACTTTCTTCTGAGTCGTATCTGATTACAATTACAGTTGCCAAAAAGCTTGTTATCTATTCGAAACTAAAACTATCACCGAGTTACTAGTCTGCCCTAAACTTGGTATTACCACAAGCAATGCACACAAATCTACATGCATTGCCGCAAGCCACAGAAACAAAATATAGCATTTCGAGAGATTTGGGAAAGCGAGAGGGGACATTTTATGAAACTCACATTAGACTGACAGTTTTAGTGTCATCATTAAGTCAATTTAGGAACTAATTTGAAAATTTAACTAAAATTGATTTGAACTCAAATCACAACTAATGTACATATTTAAAAGCTCTACTATTGATCACTTCGTTTATAATTGAGATAACAAGACGATATAAATATATATTAAACCACGAGTTACCCAAATAGATTTACCAAGGAGTATTGTTCAAAGAAAATATTGTTAATAGCGACAATAAAATGGGAAACAACTGAAGCAAGACTACGTAACATTACAAATTTGTGTATCAAGAATGGAGGTTCAAGACAGCGAGAAAGTAACTGTTTGTTTGAATGTACTTTCAAGAAGGAAGTTGACAAAGACCGTCAAAGTTTGTAATCTTGTACCAAATTGTAAGGAAAGACGAAAGACAGATCGGATTTAATCATCTATGTCAAAATACGATCATTTTGTTAAAAGGCTAATACAAACACGCACACAAAAAATGTATCCATATAAAATGGATACAGCCTCCAATATAAAATGGCCAGCCTCCAAATAAAATGTATCCATAGAAATGCGGACTTATGTGGATATACAGATTTTAGCATGAATCCGTTGAGTTATAGCTCAGACACTTGCTCAGCGCACAAGCCCCATTCATGTTTACATTGCAATAATATAGGCTAAAAACCATAATTTATTTATTGTTTAACACAACGGATTTTATTGATTTTATGTCCACAAGATTAATTACAAATCACATAACTTCTCGACTAAAACTATCTATATTATACATCTTGGATTTGATGATTTTATGTCAAGTTAAAAAATATATATTTTAGTGCGTTATTCGTGATTTTTGTTCATTGTTCCAACGAAATATTTTGCTTGTTTGTAATTGATCCAAGAGCTTATACAAAACATATGCATTATTTTATTATGAGTACATCTGGATAAGATAAAAGAAAAATTTGTAAAATAAAGATTTTAACTTATTTAAATTTTAATTGACATAACATTAATACAATTTATGAACTAAACAAAATGCCATGAAATTTCATACTAAAAACCTTCCTCAACTGGAAAGAAACACAACTAATTAAGTAATATGGGAATGCAATAATTGATCCTGAATTTGTTTTTAAAAGGAAAGGGTTCTGTGTCCGTTGTCATAAAAAATTGTTCATTCTAAAAACTGTCTCAAGGTTATTTGATTAATCGAGGTTTTGAAGAAAATGTTGGTTAGAAACATCTATATAACAATCACTTTCAATGTTATAAATTTCATTCCAATTTAGGAAATGGTCAAAGAAGCCCTTTGATGAAAGCTATTAGTATTTTTTTACTGTGTAATTGATTATGGAATCGACTGAGGAAAATATATTATTTGATTATATCTTGTCTTTTTTCCTTAACTACTCAAGTAATTAAACTCACGAGGCTTGGACTTGAGTGTTAGCTATACAAATTAATTCCAAGCCAGGGTCGGGGATCACCGAGAATAATAATGTGGTACCTAATAAACAGGAAAAACTAATGACGCGGGAGAAAACAGATTATTCCCCATCAGGAACGGGAATCACCGAGAATAATAATGTGGTACCTAATAAAGAGGAAAAACTAATGACGCGGGAGAAAACAGATTATTCCCCATCAGGAACGGGAATCACCGAGAATAATAATGTGGTACCTAATAAACAGGAAAAACTAATGACGCGGGAGAAAACAGATTATTCCCCATCAGGAACGGGAATCACCGAGAATAATAATGTGGTACCTAATAAACAGGAAAAAATAATGACGCGGGAGAAAATAAATTAATCCCCTCCAGGGTCGGGAATAATAATGTGGTATTTAGGTCTAATAAATAGAAAAACAAATTACGCGGAAGAAAATAAATTAATCCCCTCCAGGGTCGGGGACCATCTAGAATAATAATGTGGTTCCTAATAAATAGGGAAAAAAATTACGCGGAAGAAAATAAATTAATCCCTTCAGGGTCGGGGATCATCTAGAATAATAATATGGTTGCTAATAAATAGGGAAAAAACTACGCGGAAGAAAATAAATTAATCCCCTCCAGGGTCGGGGATCATCTAGAATAATAATGTGGTTCCTAATAAGTAGGGAAAAAAATTACGTGGAAGAAAATTAATTAATCCCCTCCAGGGTCGGAGATCATCTAGAATAATAATGTGGTTCCTAATAAATAGGGGAAAAAATTACGCGGAAGAAAATAAATTAATCCCCTCCAGGGTCGGGGATCATCTAGAATAATAATGTGGTTCCTAATAAATAGGGAAAAAAATTACGCGGAAGAAAATAAATTAATCCCCTCCAGGGTCGGGGATCATCTAGAATAATAATGTGGTTCCTAATAAATAGGGAAAAAAATTACGTGGAAGAAAATTAATTAATCCCCTCCAGGGTCGGAGATCATCTAGAATTATAATGTGGTTCCTAATAAATAGAAAAAAATTAATGACGCAGGAGAAAACAAGTTAATCCCCTCCAGGATCGAGGATAATAATGTGGTACTTAAAAAACAGGAAAAACAAATGATGTTGAAAAAAATCAGTTATGTATGTTGAAAAGTAGAATTCGTTTTTTCCCAAAAGCAATATTGTCTTTGGGCGTCAATATTATCTTTATATACTATTATTTACTTCCTGACAGTTGTGTGTATTCATATGTATATATAAATATTTTCTACCTCCAACTAGCAAATAACAGCTTTACATTTTCTGAAACGATAAAATTTGGAATTTTTTTGTACATATCGGTATCATATATAATATATAAACAAGAATAATATAAACATATCAATTAGTTTATATTATTTTTAATGTTACTCCCACTCTTCTTTTTATTTAAAAAAATCTACTATTTAATATATCATTTGTTATAAATAGAATTATTTCCAAAATTGTCTTACAAAATGCTATAAAGGTGATAGATTTTGTTGATATTATATAGATTAATATTAATATAGGTATACAAACACAAATAGGTGTATACAATTTTCCTGTTCATTAAAACTTTTTAAAACTGTCTGTTAGGGTGCAAAATCACTTGCCAGTTGAGGAAAATTTCATTACCGGTTCGATGGAAGGAATTTCGTGATAAAAATATATTCTTTTAGATCTAGGTGCGTTTTATAACCAACAGCATTATCCCATAAATTTCTCCTTATTTAGTCAATTCCATTATTAAAAAAAATAGATGATTTTAAAATGATATGCTAACATTTATACTAGAACAGGTTTATACTAATATAGATCAGAACAGTAATATTATTTTGTTAAACTTCTCAAGAAATACTACACGGTAAAATAGCGTTTAACGTAGTTGAGTAATATTACATAATCGTATTTAGGAACTTCTATTTATTTTTTTATTTCACAATTCAAACTCGTTTAATTTATGTAGGCCTACTGTAAAAATTGTTAGACACTGTAGTAGTTGTATTAAGAAATCTGTTAAACCTAAAATTTTCAGTTGAAAAAATGTTGTATAAGCACCTCAATTACAAATTAGCCTCAATTTGTAATTGACTGATGAATTTATAGCCAACTTTATTTTCTAGAAATGGACCAAATATTCAAAGAATGATTCAGTTGGCTACCTCCCCCCCCCCCGTCTTTTTTGGCACTTCCTCGTTATTTTGTATCAAATATTTATTTTGTTACAAATATTTGACACTAATATGCTATCAACATTCAACTATATCTTTTGATCAAGGACATACTAGCAAAAAAAATAAAAATAAGATAAAGAAGGCATTATACAGGTTGCCTAAAATGTCTGAAAACATCCAAATATTCTCTTTACTAATCGAAATAGAAATTGGAAACTTTTAGGAATCGGCCGCCTTCTTTTTGGTACAATGTTTTTTTCATTTCACACTAACGGTGGACGTCCTGTTGAGGTTATCGTCAATATTCTATATGGAAGTCTATTCCTTGTATATATAACTTTAAAGGTCTCAGTAAACTGAATAGGAATGCCACAAACCGCATCTCTAAGGAATCATTCTATCAGAAAATAGAGCAATTTGAGTATTGAAAGTTTGCTGATGTTAAACAATTTCGTTTTAACTTCATTGTCAATCTGAGGAAGGAAGACAGTTCAAAGATTTACTTTGGCACCAAATGGTGCTGAAAGATTGGTGTTAAGCCTTTTCTAATATCACAAAATGTTTTTAATTTTTATAAGAAATAAATAAAATAATTCATTATTTACACACTTTTATTGTAATAATACTGTATCAAAACTATTGTACTATTAAAGCCAGCTTAGAATCAAACTTTAGTTTTATATCAATTAAACATTTTGAAAAAAATGGTAGGACATTTACTTTAACATATTACTGTTGGCAAAAACAAAGTTAAAATGAAAGTTTTGAACTATTTGGGGTAGTTCAATACTCAAAAATACTTATTCCTTATAGATGCGGTGCGTGGCATTCGATTAAGTTAACTATAACCGTCTAAGATTCACTATAAGTGATGTATCTCATAAGGTTCAGGCTTCCAAAAATAATATTGATGATACCCTCAGCAGGACGTCCCCCGTTAGTGTGAAATGACAAAACATTGTCCAAAAAAATAAGTACCTAATACCTATCCGAGATTGTCAAAGTTTCACATTTCTATTGCGAAAAATAAAGAAATATTTGGGTCTTTCCAGTCGTTTTAGACAACCTGTATAACATGACAATACAGAGTAATCAAACTAACGATTTAATATTAAAATCATAGATAACATGATTGTTGTTTACACGTGGACAGGAAACATAAATGTAAATTTAATAGGTCTTAGACCGATAGTAAATAATAAGTTTTTATCATTTCAAATGGAATAAAGGATGTACTGGTATTAATTAGTCTAGGGAAATCCATAAACTACCGATAATGTAAACTAATGGTGGTTTTTGCTGTATTTGTTAAGATAGTTTTCTCATTCTTATCCGTGAGTCCCCCAACCATGACCACATTGTAATGTGAGTTGGTTGTTGTGTATTTATAACGTAATTAAGTGTTGATGAGTGATGGGGCACTTAACACGCTTGTGAAACTGGAAACTTGAGCGTTCGCGAGGCGTACAAAACCACCAAAGACGTTCTCAAAGTGGCGAACTACGCATTATAAAGGATACTTTACAAATTTGATTTTATTTCACTGTTGACGTGGGAATAAAAATAAAAATACATTGAATACAATCCAAAATCACAAACGAGATGAGTGATTTTCGTCAACACTTCGTCCCTAATTCATCATACGACTAGTAGGGTCGTTGATGGAAATTGAACATGGTTCACAGTGATACAGTCACAAACGACACATCACCATACGATAACTTATGCCCAGCTATAATACAGAACATTTGATTATTATTTATCAAACTTATGCTAATCGTAATCCACGATCATACAAATTACGAGTCAAATGGTTAAAAATTCATATTGTAGCGATGGTGGATAGGTTACTAGGAGTTGAGTATGCGGAGAACATGGCAGTGATGAGGTACGAAGTCTATATACTTTGTGACATTAATATGATATCGATCGACATGAGAAATGCTCGCTAAGTCTAAATGTCCGTATGAAGTGAAAACTTGAGTTCAACTTTCATCTAATGTGAAAATTGAAGATTAAGCTCATAATAAATCAAAAGGCCCTATATTCCTTGGTGGAGGTTTCAAGATAAAATGTAAGTTTCTTGACAGAAAACATACAAATGGAGCTCTTCAAAAATAATTTGTTCTAATGATCAGCGCAAGACTAATCATTTTAATCGCACGTTAGTCATTAAATAAGCAGCAGGATGAACTGTTGAACCCACAACAAACATTGGCTTACAATGTGTTGTTTAGTTAATGTGTACTATATTCCGCCTTCGGGAACACTTCGAGGGAATTTTATTAAAACTTCTAAATCAAGTATTGCGCAAAGCAGATGGGAACACTTCGAGGGAGTTTTATTAAAACTTCTAAATCAAGTATTGCGCAAAGGTGATGGGAACACTTCGAGGGAGTTTTATTAAAACTTCTAAATCAAGTATTGCGCAAAGGTGATGAGAACACTTCGAGGGAGTTTTATTAAAACTTCTAAATCAAGTATTGCGCAAAGCAGATGGGAACACTTCGAGGGAGTTTTATTAAAACTTCTAAATCACGTATTGCGCAAAGCAGATGGGAACACTTCGAGGGAGTTTTATTAAAACTTCTAAATCACGTATTGCGCAAAGCAGATGGGAACACTTCGAGGGAGTTTTATTAAAACTTCTAAATCACGTATTGCGCAAAGCAGATGGGAACACTTCGTGGGAGTTTTACTAAAACTTCTAAATCACGTATTGCGCAAAGCAGATGGGAACACTTCGAGGGAGTTTTATTAAAACTTCTAAATCAAGTATTGCGCAAAGCCCATTTGTGATTGAGCAGGTTCGTCAGAGACACCACCCAGTGGCATTACATCATCGGTGGCACTAAACGGGAACAACACGTGATTTCTAATTGACGTACAAGAAAAGGCGTAATGGGAGGCGCGCGGTTGAAGAAGCGCGGGGCCGTCGATCGCTCAAAAAGCGCGCTTCGACAATTTGAGCGGCGCAACGGAAGGAATCCGTCGCAGCACGTGAGAAGGTTGACAATCCGGTGCAAAAACCGGCCAGTGCGGCGCGCGAGCGACCGTGACGTGGCGCAAAAACCTTTATTAATATAGGCTGAGTGAGGATGGACGAGCGACGTCCTTTGCCACGAGCGACTGATAGGGGCTGCAAAAGACATTGAGTGGTAACGAACACTTCGTTAAATATATAATTAATTATTTATATTCGATTTTGATTCAGCATCTCTTCAGCTATTATCTTGCAATAGCCTCCAAGAGGACTCTTACAATTGTTAGGCCTACTCTCTCCATAGGCTTTAGCAATAGATGTGAAATGGAGATTTATTCACGAATTGAATACAAATTTAAAATACCTTAATTTTCAAACATGTCAATCAGGTATTTGCCTTACACTGCAGAAATAGTTAAAATACATGTCTGGCTTTAGTTTCCAACTATTCTTATATACTTTTCATACAAAAAAGGCCTATGTAAAGATATAATAGATATTTTAGGTTAGACCATTGTTTATTCAATATTATTTAGGCCTCTTGTTAGCCTAGTGGTTAGCACGCTTGCTTCATAAGCAGAGGGTCACGGGTTTAAATCCCAGGACGTCTACTTAGAAATTTGCTTGAGAATTGGACCGTTGTTCCCTTATGACGTATTTATTACAAAGTAAAGATGCCACTAGTGTAGATAGAATGAAAAAAGATGATAATTGACATTTGGACTATGTCAATTTGTTTGAATTACTAAGTCAACATGCTTTTGGGGAAATTTCTCCAACAAGACCTTGGAAATAAATATGATATGAGAAACTATCTAATAAGGATTGAATGATCTAATTGATGTTGGATTTATTTAGGTATTCAAGAACTAGACACAGCAAAAAAAAGAAGATTTTCAAGCTCGTTTTGATTGCCATAAGCCAAGACATAAAAATTCTAATTTTCATGTATTTAATCAATATACTTAGCTGTTTTATAAAACTACTCTATTAAAACAAATTGTTCACATCAAAAGCTAATGCTTATTTTCCTTTATATCAACAATGTGTTACAAATAAACAGCTGATTCATAGTTCAAATGAAATAGTTCATAAATCACCGACTCATTATTAACATAAGTCGATATAAAACAGCTGATTAATGATACGCAGTGCCTCATATTTGCAGTTAAACAATGTTTTAGGTATGCATTGTTGTATTATGGAAATTACATTGATTTACAAAGATTGTCACAGTTGGGTTTTTATTATTTGATTTCAGTAAATAACGTGTTGTGTGATTTGTCTCTTAATTGTGCATTTTTTGCTTAACTTATAACTTTTTTATAGCTATAGCGATTTTCGTGAAATTTAACATTAAAGAATTTAAAAGGCTACCATTTTTTAATTAATTTATTTACAGCAATGATATTTTACTCCCTTGTTTTAACCGTTAAACTACACATGTATACTAAATTTGAAGTTTCTATATTAAATAGTTCATGAGTTATAAAATTATTTGTAAAACACACATATAGACAGACAGTAATCTAGTCACCGTAGACCCATGTTTATACTATGAAATATGTTTGTCTTGACCTAAGGAAAAATTTTTGCTGAAAATTTCCAGAGAGAGGGAGGTGTCCCTGAACTCTCTGAGGATATTTTTATGTAATGATTTTGGGTCAAAAACAAGACATAATATCATATTTAAAAATTCCAAATCAACTCCGGCACCCGTACAGCCACTATTTTGTATTTTTTACAAATTATTTTGTATTTTTAAAACTATTTAAACTATAGAGTTAAAATTTGATATACACATTGTTAAAACCATTTTATTTCTGAAATAAAAAAATCAGAAACTTTTTTTAATTATTTTCAAAATGCATTAGAAATTGTTTCAAAATTAAAAAAGCATTAGATTACATTGAAACTTTAATTAAATTTATTTTCACATTACGAAAAATGCTCAAAATGTGAGCTAAAACACATCAGCAAATTAATTTCCTTCATTAATAAATCCAACACCTTCAACAATTCTATCAACCTACAATTTACAACAATTTTAGTTTTTAGTGCACTACTTAGGGTTGAAATTAATTTTTAATTTAATAACAACGAAAATCATCTGCAAATGTTTTACCGTTGCCTGCTAGGGGTATTTTTTATTACAATAACATCACAAATCACTTTATAGTAATGTGTTGGGTGAAAGTAATCAAAATAGATCGTTGATGTATTGTTGTGGTTGACTCGCGTGGGACGACACCATGGCTGTTACATTGAGGCGTAAATGATTGAATACAAAAATACTGAAATCTCAATCGATTGACATCCCATTTCATTCAACTTTACTTTTTTGCATTGCAAATTTAATTTGCAAAAAGTATTCTCGTGATTTTTTTAATTCATTACCTCTCAAAAGTTATTAAGAATCAAACATTTCAAAGTGCCGCCATTTTGAAAATAATTATAAAAGTTTCTGATTTTTTTATTTCAGTAAGAAAATGGTTTTAGTAATGTTTATGTCAAATTTGAACTCTATAGGTTAAATAGTTTTAAAAATAAGAAATAATTTGTAAAAATACAAAATGGTGGCTGTACGGGGACCAGAGGTGATTTGAAATTTTTAAATATATTATTTTGACGAACAATCAATACTTAAAAATATCTTCAAAGAGTTCGGGGACACCCTGTATATATTTTACGAGATTGATTATACTATCTTGAAGGAGGATTCATCCTCCTTCAAGATAGTATCCTTGAACTTTTTCATATATTAATAAATATATTGATGAGACAATGATTTTTATCTTTTATATAATGATTACATCTGAAAATAAAAAATTCTTTAAGAGAAGCATTGAAAATGTTTTGTTGGGTTGAATGGTTTTGCACTATTAGAATTCAATTTCACTTATATACTATATTGCTTATAAAACAGCATAACACCCTCTGAAATGTCCTCAGAATAAGTATACCATTAAATAAAAGTAATTTTAGTTTATAATATAATTTATGTTTTATAGAGAAGCGTCAAGTACAAGGTTACAATAATAGGCTATACATTTGTAGAACGCAATAATTCATTGTTGTCAATAATCAATTAACTGATGATATTGAATATTTAGTATTTCTGTTTAATTTATGATATAGAAAGTTAGTTTTACTATGAATATTTATTTATTATTAGAGCATTGGAAACTTTAGTCATTTCGTTGATGGTACGGCTGCAGGTAGTTGCGCACAACTCGAGGACCAGTTTTTTGACCCTCTTGGGCACTGCGCTCAACTCGAACACGCCCCTTTGTAGTGCCAGTACTTTCAGTCTCCCACCATGGGGTTAGCAACGACTGAAGTTATTCTATATAAATAATTTAGAGAAGAATGTTTGACGGCTTAACTAAGTCCAGAGTGCCTTGTCGTACCATGTTGAATGTAACCTAAAATTTCCCAAACGAAGGAAAACACATTACAGTACAAAGATTACAAACTTTTTCTAATAAAGGTTTTTTGGTGATGAGGAAATATACTTTTAGCCAAAATTATTTTTGGGAGTGAAATTGGATTGCGTTTAAATACTACATAATCAATTATACATTGTTAATTCAACTATGAAATGTGTAACGCATACAATACCTACTCACATTGTGATTGATGTTAGTTTGATACCAGCATGTAACAATGTTTTGAACGGAACCAATTGTGATATGCCTGTCACCAACAATAAACAATTACATTAAACATTTATTATTTACATTTCTAGATTATGTTACTAAAATGTTGATACTTTAACGTCTTTAACACTAGAGCGTTTTTTAACACTTTTGTTTCAGTTAAGAACCGAATTGATAGTAGAAGCGTGGACTCCAATAGAGCTACTGTAAAATAGACCGAGACACTTCAAGGAGTATTTCTGCAAGTTTGCAAAATCTTTACATTTGATCATAAACAAAAGTAAACATAAGCTGTTGACCTTATCTATTAGAACATGATAGTTAATATAGATCTATTTAACTCAAGTCATATGTCTGATTTGAATACGAATTCAACCTAAGTTTCCATAAGAACTGAAAAATGCCAATCAAGCCTTTAACTGTAGATTTATGGCTAACTATATGTTTTATATACTAAATTATTGGTATGGATTACGTTGTATTTTAATAAAGGATGCATTGAAAAATTGATTATCGATTTTCAAATATCAACATTTCGATTTTTAATTTAAATTTAAAATGTTAAATTAGTTATTGAAATTTGTGTTGTCATAAACAGTTTCGACCCTCCCATCCACCCATACACGTACAGTAGTGTTGACCCTCTCACCCACCCACACACGTGTATTCGATATTCGATTTTTACATTGCAAGAAACAATGTTCTCGTTTTATTTTGTACATTATTACAATTTTTTTCTACCAGTGATAACAGCTAAAAATTACAAAAATAAACGAACACGTAATAATGTGGTTTGAATTAAACATTTTACAGAAGGATTTCAAAGATACGAAAAGTGAATGAAAGACGTTTTATAGTTATATCACTAGCAACTATTATACTTTGAACTATGTTTCTGTAACTACACACCTCTCAAGCTATCTTTTAACGACAGAGTTAGTAATACATAATTTAAGAAATAATCTTTTAATGTAGCCTAGTGGTGTACAGGCTAGGTAGGCCTCTAGCATACACCACTTGGTCTACTCCACACTACTTAGTCTACTCGTCGAATGACGACAACCCATGCGTTCATTTTTATCTGTTAGATTTTTCTCAATGATACAGTTTTAAAGATACCAAGCTATGTAATATGTAAGATTCGAGATATGTACATGACACATTTAAACATGATATATATATATATATGTGTGTGTGTGTGTGTGTGTGTGTGTGTGTGTGTGTGTGTGTGTGTGTGTGTGTGTGTGTGTGTGTGTGTGTGTGTGTGTGTGTGTGTGTGTGTGTGTGTGTGTGTGTGTGTGTGTGTAATTAATGTTTATAAGCGTGTATATCAGGTCCCTCCCTACCTCGACAACACCAATACGATCAGACGGGGACAAATGACTGGCCGCGGTATGTATATATATATCTCAGCCCTTCAATAAAATCATCCCCATCGTTACAATTATGTAAAATAATGTAAATCTTTGTTCAGTAAATATATATCATATGGTTTTTTGTCTGCTGCCATTTTTTTTAATTTTTATTACAATTATGTAAAAGCTGAGTTTTATGCTGAAAAAAGTAAAAAAGTAAAAAATTAATGTCATTATAATTAAAATTAAAAATAAATAAATAGCCTAAATAGCAAATGCTCTCCTGTCACAAAGCTAAATCCACTCCATCAAGCCATTTAAGACCTGCCTCAATCATTATATTTATGGTAACTAATCCCTCCGTAAAACAGCGCAAGGGGCACTCTGAAACTATGTGATCCATTGTTTGGATGTACTCACCGCAATCACATGACTGAGCTATTGTCAATTCCCATTTGTATTTCCAGCAGTTACACCTGTCCTCTCCAGTTCGGAACCGATTCAACAACGTCCACTCCCGTTTCGAATAGTACACAATACAGAATTAATATTCATAGGCTTGAAAATATTTAATACTCATTGATTTGAATGTCTCTTATATCTAGTTTTTATGTAAAATCTGAAGAAGGCCGAGGTTTTAACTCTCGAAGCTTTGCTAATCTCTAACTAATTCTCGCTGACTAACAACTTGATCATTCATATTAAAGGTAGATTAGTAGTCTACCAGTAGATATTTAAAGAACAAAACACTTTATGGATCAAAATAAAATCTTTATCATAAAAATAATTAATTGTTGTTTCCCCTCAAATAAACCGTGCTAAGTACCCCTTCAACGTATGATTCAGTTCCATCAGTACCAATTAGTACTTGTAAATATTTAATAATTTAACATTTCATATTTTGGCATGGATTACAAAACATCCAAGTTGTGGCTAGTGAGAGTTCCTGGTTCATCCGCCATTCAGTCACAGAAGAAGCGACCCTCGTAAATGACGTGTCTGTATATTTTTCATGTCAGTTGATTTGAGTGGAAGACAGTAATTAATTAATTAATTATACCTTCTCCCACCCCCTTCCCCTAGATCTGAGTCAATGGGCACAACAGTAGAGGACCAGGATAGAATGAATGATGTGAGAGGCGCGCGCTCAAACAATGGGGTATTGTGTGTCCACGTGCCCCCCCCCCCTCCCCCAGGGCCATCAGCTGTTCGGGCAGAACCACAGACCTCTTCATTACTGATTATAGTGTGGACAACCCGCAATATGTCTGAGTTTGTTCGCCTCATTGAGTTTCGTGGTCTGTGGTGTCTGCATCGCCCCTGGTTTTGTTCCTTGCGCCGATTTAGGGTTTTGGAAGTTTGTGGTGTATGACTCGTAATCAGTTTGGTGCCGACTTCAAATTCGATTATTCATTCTATTACTGTCAATTTAGGCTATGATGTTTTTTTGTCACGAAGAAAAAACAAAGTCAAAACACTCAATATTCATTTCACAGTACTTGCAAGAGTACGCTGTACCACACAGGGCACTGTGGCTGAACTTAGCGAGACTCTAGTGGTCGTTTTTAAGAAAAATTAAAATGGTTTATATATATATATATATATATATATATATATATATATATATATATATATATATATATGTTTTGAATAAAATCATCAAAGATCTACATTTAACTAAACAATAATTATAAATCTTAGGTTTGAAACTATAATCGAAATGTTTCTATAACAACCAGGTCAAACTCCTGTTGTTACGCAACCACTATCTGTACTGATACATCTATCACTATACTGTGGTAGATGTATCAATTTTGTAACCAGTATAAATATTACCTTCAGTTGGTTGTTACGCAACCACTAGGTACAGTACTGTGGTAGATGTATCCATATTGCAACCAGTATAAATATTACCTTCAGTTGGTTGTTACGCAACCACTAGGTACAGTACTGTGGTAGATGTATCAATATTGTAACCAGTATAAATATTACCTGCAGTTGGTTGTTACGCAACCACTAGGTACAGTACTGTGGTAGATGTATCCATATTGTAACCAGTATAAATATTACCTTCAGTTGGTTGTTACGCAACCACTAGGTACAGTACTGTGGTAGATGTACCAATATTGTAAACAGTATAAATATTACCTTCAGTTGGTTGTTACGCAACCACTAGGTACAGTACTGTGGTAGATGTATCCATATTGTAACCAGTATAAATATTACCTTTAGTTGGTTGTTACGCAACCACTAGGTACAGTACTGTGGTAAATGTATGAATATTGTAACCAGTATAAATATTACCTTCAGTTGGTTGCTACGCAACCACTAGGTACAGTACTGTGGTAGATATATGAATATTGTAATCAGTATAAAAATTACCTTCAGTTGGTTGTTACGCAACCACTAGGTACAGTACTGTGGTAGATGTATCAATATTGTAACCAGTATAAATATTACCTTCTATTGGTTGTTACGCAACCACAAGCTATAGTACTGTGGTAGATATATGAATATTGTAACCAGTATAAATATTACCTTCAGTTGGTTGTTACGAAACCACTAGGTACAGTACTGTGGTAAATGTATGAATATTGTAACCAGTATAAATATTACCTTCAGTTGGTTGTTACGCAACCACTAGGTACAATATTGTGGTAAATGTATGAATATTGTAACCAGTATAAATATTACCTTCTATTGGTTGTTACGCAACCACAAGCTATAGTACTGTGGTAGATATATAAATATTGTAACCAGTATAAATATTACCTTCAGTTGGTTGTTACGCAACCACTAGGTACAGTACTGTGGTAGATGTATCCATATTGTAACCAGTATAAATATTACCTTCAGTTGGTTGTTACGCAACCACTAGGTACAGTACTGTGGTAGATGTATCAATATTGTAACCAGTATAAATATTACCTTCAGTTGGTTGTTACGCAACCACTAGGTACAGTACTGTGGTAGATGTATCCATATTGTAACCAGTATAAATATTACCTTTAGTTGGTTGTTACGCAACCACTAGGTACAGTACTGTGGTAGATGTATCCATATTGTAACCAGTATAAATATTACCTTCAGTTGGTTGTTACGTAACCACTAGCTACAGTACTGTGGTAGATGTATCAATATTGTAACTAGTATAAATATTACCTTCAGTTGGTTGTTACGCAACCACTAGGTACAGTACTGTGGTAGATGTATCAATATTGTAACCAGTATAAATATTACCTTCTATTGGTTGTTACGCAACCACAAGCTATAGTACTGTGGTAGATATATGAATATTGTAACCAGTATAAATATTACCTTCAGTTGGTTGTTACGAAACCACTAGGTACAGTACTGTGGTAAATGTATGAATATTGTAACCAGTATAAATATTACCTTCAGTTGGTCGTTACGCAACCACTAGGTACAGTACTGTGGTAAATGTATGAATATTGTAACCAGTATAAATATTAACCACTTGGTACAGTACTGTGGTAGATATATGATTATTGTAACCAGTATAAAAATTACCTTCAGTTGGTTGTTACGTAACCACTAGGTACAGTACTGTGGTACATGTATCAATATTGTAACCAGTATAAATATTACCTTCAGTCGGTTGTTACACAACCACAAGCTACAGTACTGTGGTACATGTATCAATATTGTAACCAGTATAAATATTACATTCAGTTGGTTGTTACGCAACCACTAGGTACAATACTGTGGTACATGTATCAATATTGTAACCAGTATAAATATTACCTTCAGTTGGTTGTTACACAACCACAAGCTACAGTACTGTGGTAAATGTATGAATATTGTAACCAGTACAAATATTACCTTCAGTTGGTTGTTACGCAACCACTAGGTACAGTACTGTGGTAGATGTATCCATATTGTAATCAGTATAAATATTACCTTCAGTTGGTTGTTACGTAACCACTAGCTACAGTACTGTGGTAGATGTATCAATATTGTAACCAGTATAAATATTACCTTCAGTTGGTTGTTACGCAACCACTAGGTACAGTACTGTGGTAGATGTATCAATATTGTAACCAGTATAAATATTACCTTCTATTGGTTGTTACGCAACCACAAGCTATAGTACTGTGGTAGATATATGAATATTGTAACCAGTATAAATATTACCTTCAGTTGGTTGTTACGCAACCACTAGCTACAGTACTGTGGTAGATGTATCAATATTGTAACCAGTATAAATATTACCTTCAGTTGGTTGTTACGCAACCACTAGGTACAGTACTGTGGTAGATGTATCAATATTGTAACCAGTATAAATATTACCTTCAGTTGGTTGTTACGTAACCACTAGCTACAGTACTTTGGTAGATGTATCAATATTGTAACCAGTATAAATATTACCTTCAGTTGGTTGTTACGCAACCACTAGGTACAGTACTGTGGTAGATGTATCAATATTGTAACCAGTATAAATATTACCTTCTATTGGTTGTTACGCAACCACAAGCTATAGTACTGTGGTAGATATATGAATATTGTAACCAGTATAAATATTACCTTCTATTGGTTGTTACGAAACCACTAGGTACAGTACTGTGGTAAATGTATGAATATTGTAACCAGTATAAATATTACCTTCAGTTGGTTGTTACGCAACCACTAGGTACAGTACTGTGGTAAATGTATGAATATTGTAACCAGTATAAATATTACCTTCAGTTGGTTGCTACGCAACCACTAGGTACAGTACTGTGGTAGATATATGAATATTGTAATCAGTATAAAAATTACCTTCAGTTGGTTGTTACGTAACCACTAGGTACAGTACTGTGGTAGATGTATCAATATTGTAACCAGTATAAATATTACCTTCAGTTAGTTGTTACACAACCACAAGCTACAGTACTGTGGTACATGTATTAATATTGTAACCAGTATAAATATTACATTCAGTTGGTTGTTACGCAACTACTAGGTACAATACTGTGGTACATGTATCAATATTGTAACCAGTATAAATATTACCTTCAGTTGGTTGTTACACAACCACAAGCTACAGTACTGTGGTACATGTATCAATATTGTAACCAGTATAAATATTACCTTCAGTTGGTTGTTACGCAACCACTAGGTACAGTACTGTGGTAGATGTATTAATATTGTAACCAGTATAAATATTACCTTCAGTTGGTTGTCACGCAAATACTAGGTACTGTACTGTGGTAGATGTATCAATATTGTAACCAGTATAAATATTACCTTCAGTTGGTTGTCACGTAAATACTAGGTACTGTACTGTGGTACATGTATCAATATTGTAACCAGTATAAATATTACCTGCAGTTGGTTGTTACGCAACCACTAGGTACAGTACTGTGGTAGATGTATCAATATTGTAACCAGTATAAATATTACCTTCAGTTGGTTGTTACGCAACCACTAGGTACAGTACTGTGGTAGATGTATCAATATTGTATTCGTAAATTAATACGAATAAAATCAGTTAGGAAAAAAATTTTATTTACAAAAATGCAATAAAAGAAAAACAGTAAAATAATTGTGAAAAGAGTACAAATAATAAGTTTTTCAAACGTTTTAATTTATTGGTAAACGTACAATGTAAATTGCATATTAGTCAGTACCGTATTCAAATTGTTAGTTTAAAATATTGCGCATGCAAAATTTATTAATGTGATTAAATAATGAGTCTTGGTTAAGAATACTGATAATTATTCATAGTAAAGATAAATTAGATGATGATAGAAAGATAAATATTTATAATTACAATAAAAACACACACCGATATAAATATGATAGACACACGTATAATTATTGAAAACATAATATTACCCATGTATACTTAAAACGCGCCCAAAGAAATACACAATCAATGAAATAACCATAACAATCACCTTGACTGGAAAAGGTAATTAATATTATCACACTTAGTAATAAGACAACACAAACCAGACATAGACCTACATATATACGACGAACACACACAGCAACTAGCACAACTATCACGGTAATTATCAACACAACACAAATCAGACATATTCCTATATAAATACGAAGAACACACACAGCGACTAGCACAACTATCACGGTAAGTATCAACACACCACAAACCAGATATAGTCCTACATATACTGTATATACGACGAACACACACAGCGACTAGCAACTATCACGGTAAGTATCAACACAACACAAACCAGACATAGTCCTATATAAATACGACGAACACACACAGCGACTAGCACAACTATCACGGTAAGTATCAACACAACACAAACCAGACATAGTCCTATATAAATACGACGAACACACACAGCGACTAGCACAACTATCACGGTAAGTAATAGCACAACACAAACCAGACATAGTTCCATATATACGACGAACACACACAGCGACTAGCACAATTATCACGGTAAGTAATAGCACAACACAAACCAGACATAGTCCTACATATATACGACGAACACACACAGCGACTAGCACAATTATCACGGTAAGTAATTCCACAACACAAACCAGACATAGTCCTACATATATACGACGAACACACACAGCGACTAGCACAATTATCACGGTATGTAATAGCACAACACAAACCAGACATAGTTCTACATATATACGACGAACACACACAGCGACTAGCACAATTATCCCAGTGAGTAATAGCACAATACAAACCAGACATAGGCCTACATATATACGACGAACACACACAGCGACTAGCACAATTATCCCAGTGAGTAATAGCACAACACAAACCAGACATAGTTCTACATATATACGACGAACACACACAGCGACTAGCACAATTATCCCTTTAAATTTCAGCTTGTATTTTCTCTAATTTTATTGTTGCGGATTCATATTTAGTGTTAACCCTTAATTTTAATATTGCTAACTCTCAAAGCACGGTGGGATTAAAATTTGTTTGAGGCTTTAAATTTAAACCGTCACAAATTATAATTCACGGTTTCTTCTTATTTCTCATCGCAATTTATGATATTGCGATTTATATTTTCACAAAGTTGATATATTCAATATTTTATTTCTTACGCAATTTAATATTCTTATGTAATTTTGTTATGCTGTAATTAGAACTATGCTATTGTTATGCTATTGTTAGAACTATAATATTTTTTAATAGGAACTCTACATTTCATTATTACAATAAAATAACTAACAAAAAGAAATGATATAGTGAATGTGTTTCTTTAAGATATTCCTAACCGAACACTGGAACACATGCACATTCTGTAAACTCGTCATAAATAATAATAAATAAATCATGGACGACTTTATAAAATTTGTAAAATTTTTACCGCCGTATGTTGTCACGTCACCTCCTTCATAACAAAATATGTCGTTTTCTTTAGTACGACATACCAGAATTAAAATTCTGTACAAAAAAAGACAGTAGCTATACTTCTGTCAGTTCTCCAACATTCTCTCCAGGGTCAACACCACGACAAGGGTTAATAACGAGGACAGTCACTCACTATAGGCTAAAGCTGTTAGTTCTCCGACAGCCACTCCAGGGCCAACACCACGACAAGGGTTAATACCGAGGTCAGTCATTCACTATAGGCTAAAGCTGTTAGTTCTCCGAGAGCCACTCCATGGCCAACACCACGACAAGCGTTAGTAACGAGGACAGTCACTCACTATAGGCTAAAGCTGTTAGTTCTCCGACAGTCACTCTAGGACCAACACCACAACTAGGGTTAGTACCGACGACAGTCACTCACTATAGGCTAAAGCTGTTAGTTCTCCGACAGCCACTCCAGCGCCAACACCACAACTAGGGTTAGTAGCGAGGACAGTCACTCACTATAGGCTAAAGCTGTTAGTTTTCCGACAGCCACTCCAGGGTCAACACCACGACAAGGGTTAGTAACGAGGACAGTCACTCTCTATAGGCTAAAGCTATTAGTTCTCCGACAGCCACTCCAGGACCAACACCACGACAAGGGTTAATACCGAGGACAGTCACTCACTATAGGCTAAAGCTGTTAGTTCTCCGACAGTCACTCCAGGACCAACACCACAACTAGGGTTAGTACCGAGGACAGTCACTCACTATAGGCTAAAGCTGTTAGTTCTCCGACAGCCACTCCAGGACCAATACCACAACTAGGGTTAGTACCGAGGACAGTCACTCACTATAGGCTAAAGCTGTTAGTTCTCCGACAGCCACTCCAGGACCAATACCACAACTAGGGTTAGTACCGAGGACAGTCACTCACTATAGGCTAAAGCTGTTAGTTCTCCGACAGCCACTCCAGGACCAATACCACAACTACCGACAGCCACTCCAGGACCAATACCACAACTAGGGTTAGTACCGAGGACAGTCACTCACTATAGGCTAAAGCTGTTAGTTCTCCGACAGCCACTCCAGGACCAATACCACAACTAGGGTTAGTACCGAGGACAGTCACTCACTATACTGCTTTTAGTTCTCTAATAACCACTCCAAGGTCAACACCACGACAAGATTATTCTGACAGATTAGTATCGGTAATTGGAAAATTATGGGTGTAAATTATTCTGAGCCTGATATTGCATAAGAGTTTTCGACATCGGCCCACAAAGGAACTTTGACCCTGATCGGATGACGCTGCAATGGAGTAAGCCCCCGCCCACACAGAGTAAGGTCGACAGGATCTGCGACCATAGAGTAATGAGCTAAATTAACGATGGAGCTGTCTCGCGCTGCGTTGACCGTTGACGTGTGTCACTGAACCAGTACGGCTTGCCTCTTGTTACAAGCTGAACACCCGGTTACAGATGAAATATTAACTTACTCGTAGCAAAAGCTTATTTATTTTATATAAGTACACTATTACTGATTGTTTAGTTTAGAGGTATTATATTATGATGTCTTTGGTGAATTGTAAATTTAACTTTCTTTATAGTCTAATACAGTAGGTACATTCAGTATACAGTATAATTAAATTTTACATAATTATGAATTTTTAACTATTCACATTTTAAAAATATGAGGACATCTATTAAGTATTTCAACCCCTATATAAACAATAAATATTGTGAAGTTTAATGTTTGCTGTTATACTTTGTTTTATTTATGGACTTTTGTAGTACTGTAATATTAAAATATATAAAGATAATATAAAATATTAGTTTTTCAAAACAAATACCTTCAAGAAGTTAAAAATAACAAATTTATATACGTCTTATAAACTATGTTTTATGAAATCCTGATATAATTTCATAAAACATATTGCTATTGTGGTTCGGAAGTCACGCTAAGCCGTTGGTCCCCAGGTTAAGTGTTAGAGAGGGCTTCTTAGCCCTAACTTCGCCTGGTAAAATAAGACTATCTTTAACTTTTATAATTGTACATTTAACTTAAAATGAATCTTTATTCAATGTTACACATTTCTCAAAAACAAGATCGCCAAGTTACAATAAAAGTAAATTACAATCAATGAATATTTTCAAAGCTTTGAAGGGGGTTAATCAATCTCAACACGAATTATACAAAATAGTGCGTTTAATATAACTTTTATTTTAAAATCCGAAGAAACTCAAGTGAATTGGAAATAAAAGTATAAGATTGGATAATGCCTATAATGATAAATGATACATGGATGTTCTTTGTAACTTTTTATCTCGATAAATGATTAAGAAAATGGTAATATCTATTACTGAATGATAATTTCTATGTGTTGAGCTAAATTACGCGTATTTGTTGAGTTGTTTTGCGCGTTTTGTCATAGTATATATATAGGCTTACAAACAAAACAAGTGCATGTCAAAACACTGAATGCAGGTCATTCATAAGAATGGATTCATTTGTGAATCTTTAAAGTCTGAGGATGGTAAACGTGGTTTACCGAAATCGATCATCACAATATTTGTACTTTTTTGCATTTATACGATAATACTTTTGGGTTGTATGACGTTAATTTTTTTTATATTTAATCCAGCACGTAATACGCTAACTAACAAACAATTGTATATAGTTAGAAGAACGCTCATTTTTGTCTAAAGGTAGGCTGAGAGTGACAGTGAGAAGGCACGTCGCGCTGTCGCGCCAAAACTGCTGTTATTTTGTTATAGTTCCTAGTAAATCAGCGGGTCGGTCGGCCATCAGTGCCTTGGTAACGAGCGTCACTCGCGACAATTTATCGCTTTTCAATAAGTCAGAATCTAAAGCGCATGCAGAATTCAAATCGAGGAGGTACAGTCTGGTCCGCCAACGAATGCGGCGCCCCTTGTCACTGCCGCATCATTGTCGACCTCCGCGCTCCACTTTTCCCGTTATGTGACTGTACAGTGATTTATAAAAAGCAGCGAACATCGGAATGCTCGGTTTTTGCTCCGACCAAAACATCGGATTCCGTCCTTGTCCGACTATGCCCTGGTTGGTGAAAGATGGCTGCCTTTACAATATTGATTGTCGTTTACTAAGTCATACCGAAATCGATCTGACTTACCAAAGATTTTTGCCGGTCACGTCCAATCGAACAAAATTGTTCTCGTTAGATGGAAATTAATGTGCGACTTGTTGGATCAGAGGTGATTCTGATCGGAAGGTGAGAGACCCGTGATATCATAGATATAGCACGTAACACTTAAAAGGATGAGTTCTAGTTTTTCAACATGTTTACTTTTGTATTCGGTAATTTACGTGAAAGAGTTTAAATGGTAATGTTTAAATGGTTTATAAAAAATTACCAGGGACAATTAATTATAAAATATCTGCAATCTACAGTTTCATTTGTTACGACATATGCCAACCTACATCTACATCTTTCTTGCAGCTTTTTAATACTAGAAAGAAAACGAAATATTACTAAAACCTGATTAGTAAGTCGATTATGCTTATGGAAACAAGATGATTTCCTATGGTTGAAATATAACTTAGTAAATATACTATTGTTACTGCTATTAAATAATAAAAATAAACAGGACACTGCATTATGACTATTTATATCAACGCGTAGATTCATTAACATATGTCAAACGTAATTTCTGTTTGTTTCAATGTAAACATATTGACATAAGTAAGGAAAACATGTGTAAGAGTAAGACCGAGGGATGAGGTAAAGTACGAATCTAAATGATAATGGGTACATAACACGAAACTTCCCTGTACGTTTAAGAATCTACTGTCAAATTGATACTTCGTTAATTAGACTACCGTCGTTCAACTTTAATAACTGAAGATGAAGATTGATGTAATATGTAGGCCTACATCATAAAAACTTTCGAGATGAATTGATGGAACTAATGTACAAATCGTAGTTATTGAATAAGGAAGATATTGTATGTTGTTATCGACACATCACACAGGTATATCCGCATGAACTGACGGAACTACTGTACAAATCGAAGTTATTGTAAAGTGAAGATATTGTATGTTGTTGTCGATACATCACTCAGGTCTTTCCGCATGAACTAATGGAACTACTGTACAAATCGAAGTTATTGTAAAGGGAAGATATTGTATGTTGTTGTCGATACATCACTCAGGTCTTTCCGCATGAACTAATGGAACTACTGTACAAATCGACTAAGGGAAGATATTGTATGTTGTTGTCGATACATCACTCAGGTCTTTCCGCATGAACTAATGGAACTACTGTACAAATCGAAGTTATTGTAAAGGGAAGATATTGTATGTTGTTGTCGATACATCACTCAGGTATTTCCGCATGAACTAATGGAACTACTGTACAAATCGAAGTTATTGTAAAGGGAAGATGTTGTGTTGCTATCGATATATCACACAACTCTCACCAGATGAACTAATGGAACTACTGTACAAATCGAAGTTATTGTAAAGGGAAGATATTGTATGTTGCTATCGATGTGTCACACCTCACCGGACGAACTAACGGAACTACGGTACAGATCGAAGTTATTGTAAAGGGGAGGTATTGTATGTTGTTGTCGACACATCACACAGGTCTATCCGCATGAACTAATGGAACTACTGAACAAATCGAAGTTATTGTAAAGGGGAGATATTGTATGTTGTTGTCGATACATCACTCAGGTCTTTCCACATGAACTAATGGAACTACTGTACAAATAGAAGTTATTGTAAAGGGAAGATATTGTATGTTGTTGTCGATACATCACTCAGGTCTTCCGCATGAACTAAGGGAACTACTGTACAAATCGAAGTTATTGTAAAGGGAAGATGTTGTGTTGCTATCGATATATCACACAACTCTCACCAGATGAACTGATGGAACTACTGTACAAATCGAAGTTATTGTAAAGAGAATATATTGTATGTTGTTATCGACACATCACCCAAGTCATTTAGATGAACTGATGGAACTAATGTTCAAGTCGAAGTTATTGTAAAAGGAAGATATTGTATGCTGTCAACGATACACCACACAAGTCTCCCCGGTTGATCTGACGGAAATACTGTAAAAACCGAGGTTATTGTAAAAGGAAGATATTGAATTTCTGTTCAATACACCACACAAGTCTCCCTGGATGAACTGATGGAACTACTTTACAAATCGAACTTTTGTCAAAGGAAGACATTTTATGTTGGTATCGATACAACACAAAAATCTTACCGCATGAACTTAGGGAACTACTATACAAATCGTAGTTATTTTAAAAGGAAGATATTGTATGTTGTTATCTTCCTCGGGTCCTACAACACACAAGTATCCCGAGATGAAGTGATGGAACTACTGTAGAAATCGAAGTTATTCTAAAAGGAACATATTGTATTTATTATCACGCGTCTCCCGAATGAATTGATGCTACTTCTGAGCAAATCGAAGTTATTGTAAAAGGAATAAATTGTATACTGGTATCGATGGAATCCTCAAGTCCTTCCGTATGAACTGATGGAACTACTGTATATATCAAGGTTACTTTAAAAGTACGACAATTCCCGTCGTTATCGATACAGCACACAAGTTTTTCCAAATGAATTTAAGGATCTCTTTGTGTCAAGGTAAACACTAACATTCTTTTTTAAGTCGATGAATACACTTTAAAATAACTTCTTATTTGTTAAATAGCTAGTCTAGGTGGATTGATAACAATATACATTATCTTAAATTACCTTTTAATTTACCAAAAATGTTTAACCTACACAATTGTCAAACTAAACGAATTACATTCTGTGAATATTTAAGGATCGAGTGTATGTAGGCCATGACATGAAAAATGGTATTTAATAAGGAATCTATATTTCATTAATATTGATTACTGTTGTACGGCACGTTGTAACGTTTCGGTAGAAAGCCTCTGTATGTCAGGACAAGGGAAGCCTATCAGGTCGAAAAACAAAAGATATTCTGATTTATTTATTTAAGCCGGTGTTTACCTTTACAGATAATTATCGGAGACTGTTTTTCTTCCTCTTTTGGTGATCGCTGTGGGACGTTTTCCTTTTGCATAGTCTCTCCAGTTTCTGCGAAAAAGACAGCCGGGAGAAAAATGCCGTTTGTATCGGCCGATCAGACGTGAGCGAGAGAGAGAGCGCCGATGGGAGCTTGTTTATGGCCACTTGATGGGCTACTACTCCCCTTCGCCCCCCACTGCCCAATCCAAATACCACTTCAAAGCGGTCCACTCAGTGATAAACAACACCAAAAGGTGATTAAATTAAGTTTATCTGTGGGGAACAAAACACGAACATTAGAGTACATGCTGTATCTTGCTCCCAACGCCCTTTCGCCTGAATTAAGCGGATCAGGATGTTGGTAGCAACTTCTTCAAAACAGAAGTTAATGAACCTGAATGATTTGTTACGAGGGTAATTTGAACTTGTACAAGTGCATATATCAACACGTATTCCGCAATTATTTGAGTATTCAATGAGCTAAAGACATAGTTGTCATGTGAATGTCTAAAGACGGCAGGAAACCATCGGTAGGGGCTTGTTCATGTAAAGAGGAATAGGCATCAGTGTCCATGAGAAAAGAATGTGGAAAAAGCATCATTAGTATTTCCATCTGTTAAGAACAAGTTATAATAAAAAATAATACTCATATAGCCGTAACATATTTCTACATAATCTTAAAAAGCTTCGTTGTTCAATAATCTAATAAAAATAGTACTTAAATAGTTCACAGTATACAATAATGAAACCTATAGACATATTTGAATTAAAACTATTTATAAATATAAGACCCAGTTTGCAATTAAAAACTTATATGATTTTTCTATTATGAATCTTGGTGATGGATTTCTTTCCAACGAATTTTTCATTAATAAACTTAGTTGTGACGAATTTGATAGAAATAACTTATACTGAGCGTAAAGAATGTCATTTAACTAACTAAAGAGTGAGATGTTGTTAAACACAAGATAAAAAATATAGGAGTGTTGACGCATATCTGGGACCTATTCCCGATAAATTATGAGTCATATTTAATTTAAATGTTATGTAATTGAGAATGTTGATTGCTCAACACATTTTAATATTGTTATTTTAATGTTTGTAATATACTTATTAAAACTGTTTTAAATTCAAAAGTAAATTGTAATGATAATACCAACATAGTGGAACGATAAAATAGCAATCCATATTGAACATTTATTCAAGAGTTGGTTGATGACGTAACACTTTTAAGGACTGTCAACAAAGCTATGTTTTTGCTTGGTTTCATAGTTTAACATTGGTCTAGCCGGTGGTCACCAACATTTCTGATCATTCCAGCCAAACAAATCTTCTTAGTTTATTATGGTGTGATGCATGATGCACGTGTGAATTGAGCAAATGGTAAAACCGGATTAAATATGTGTAACATAAATAGATTCATTTGATCGCTGGCACAGCTCTTCTCTAACTGCACGAATCCGTTTATAATTACGTAACGTTTCATTTTATCCCTTTCTTCACGACTCACGAAAACATTTCTTCGATCGTCAAGGTGGATATGGGATAGTAATGTTTAGCTTGTAAGCAGATAATGGACAGTCAAAAAAGTAACTGCCTAATAAACATAATTCTTAGCAGCACGTAAAAATAACCATTAGCAAGAGGGGTGGAGATTACGCCTCTCCATAATGTGGGAAGAGACGGGCAGCGGCAGCGATGAACAAATTGGCCGTTGCTTGGACACCTCTCATCTTGAACCTGCCTGTCTTCACATTTATTCTGGTAAGTTGTGGGGTCAGCGAGCAGCCCCTAGGTCGTCGCGACGCCACGGTCTGCTGCCGCTGACTTACGGACATTCCTCTGTCGGTAATGCGCCACCGATAGCCCCGTCATTAGTCTATCCTTGTTGTGGGCTGAGGTGTTAAATAGTTTCTCCGATCCGCTTCGCTTATTTTCGGTCCTAAACTTTCTCTAACATTTTCTTTTTACTATAATTTTTTCCATTTTATTATTATTGACTATTGCACCTTACCTACAAAAACTGCTAATAGTTGACTCAGGAGAATTTCAGAATACATAGATTGTAGCCTGTACTTATGTCTTAAACTATGGAATATGTTATCGACAAGTGTAACTACGAGTGGATGAAAACGATATGCATAGCTTTAAGGCCTGGATTTAAAAATAATTTACCTCCAGATATCGTATGTCATATGAGGATTACAGGCAATAACTGATGAAGTATTGTTAATTGCTGGATTGTGTCCAAACTTCATTAATATTCTTCATCTATTTCATGATTCGAGTCAACTTTCAATTACGTATATTTTGAATATTAAATTATACAAACAAAATTTGTACTATGAAGCTACGTACTAAAATTAATGAAGTCATTTTTTAAATTTATTAAAGAAAAATGGCGACAAAAGTATCGTTCTTAAGAGATGGGAGCTTTAACATGTACTCGGACTCAATGTAAAATGTGATACATCGTAGACGCTTGCTCTCCGTGTATTTATTGAAATACATATATTTGTTTAACAAAATATGCCAATTACATTATGGTTTGTAACGTGATCAGAAACTCTGGTGACTTCCGGTATATCTCTGGCCAGCATGAATACATTCTACACATGTCTTAAGTAAAAAACAGTTTAATATTTAACGGAGGCTAATCCGTTTTATATTGGGGAGTTGACCAGCCCAGGTGTTGACCCCGGGCTATCGGGCGTCCTGCGCTCGGCCTCGCCTATGTGGGGCGGAAGTAGATAACCGCAGGACCGTCCTTGCCGCGGCCTCTTTGCTTGACGTCTTCCTGTCGGTACAAGTGTACTTTGGGTTAACTGGAAGCATATAAGCCCTTTTAGAATATCCGCAAGCAGCACCTATCGCATCAGGAGTGCTAATTTTTCTCTCGAAAAAGCATATTAATGATGGCAAGTAAGAAATTGACGAATATTTCAGTAAAGAAGTGTTTAATGATATTGATTGTTACTTAATCCTTTTTTAAATTCTGTGTTATCTCCAATTTAATTCCAATACAAAAGATTCTGGAAGGATGTCCTTCTTCTGTTACTCATGTCTAGGATTGAACTTGATTGTAGCATCATGACATCTCCTCTCAATAATAGATTAAAAGTTAGGAAGTAACAAATTGCCATTCTTCCCATAAGATCTAGAGTCAAGACCACACAATTTGAATATAACCCTCGATTATAAATGTTTTAACATAACTAAACACAGAACATAAAATAACTGGGAGGGATGGAGTGATTAGAAATTGTGATGGTTTCCGGTCTAGGTTCCAACCATGCAAATTAAGCAAAAAAAATATATCTACCGATAATACTAATAAATGTTTGATCATAAGCCAATTTGAAGTAAACAATTTTGGCAAATTCTTTAATGATTTGTTTTTATTTTTCCAATCACCCGGTGTTTTTTGCAGTTTTTAAATTGCAATGATTTTAATTACGTGTAATACAAACGCGTACCAAAAATACGCTGACAATAAACATGTTCTATTAAAATACCTTCAAAATAACTCATCAAACATTTTTTTATCGGAAAATTACGTAAAACTTAAACTTATACTTTTAAAATTGTCCGTATGAAAATCAAATCCAAAACGGCAACATAATTGGTTTTACAGCATGAAACAATAACTATAAATTAAATAATATCATAGGAGTAATATTTTGGTAAGTTGTGTTTCCCTCTAAATGCACTTGCAAAAAATATAAAGTAACCAAGATTAAAAACAACTCATAGCAATCAGTATATATATATATATATATATATATATATATATATATATATATATATATATAAGTAAGTTTACATGATAAAACAAACTGAACAACTAATAAAAATGACAAAATTAGGACTAATTAAAAAACAACCACTAGGAATAAAATTGTACATTACTTGTTTAATATACCGTGTGTTACTTAAGTCATCAAACAAAAATAAACGTATACTGAAGCACAGTTCGTGAGTAAAAACTTAAGTTTCTGTCGCACTTTAGGCGAACATTTTATAGGCCAAAATTTCTTCTAAAAATATGAATAAGCACTGAACGGTTAGATTAAGCGGGTTTAGACTATAAATAGCTTCGATTGATAGAATAAAAAATGCAATGAAAAATGTTTTATTCAAAATTAATGTCTGATGTGTAAATTCCAAGTTACAGTGAAATGAAAAGTTGAAGCCAATGCATTTGATACAGCCAAGCCAAGCTTGATATGTATATTTGATACAGCCAAGCCAAGCTTGATATGTATATTTGATACAGCCAAGCCAAGCTTGATATGTATATTTGAAACAGCCAAGCCAAGCTTGATATGTATATTTGATACAGCCAAGCCAAGCTTGATATGTATATTTGATACAGCCAAGCCAAGCTTGATATGAATATTTGATACAGCCCAGCCAAGCTAGATATGTATATTTGATACAGTTCGTCTGGCTTATTTATGATGTTGTGAAGGGCAGTTTCACTCCTCGAAAAAGGTAAAAAAACATGGGTTTATACTTCAACGATTCGGTTCGTATTATAAATCGTATCGTAACGCTTGAAGTAATTTGATAGATTAAGAACTAGTCTACTCTAATGGACCATAAGTTGGTTATTGTAAAATACTTAGTAAATTTACAATTTGTTCACAGTTTAATTTGTGAGACTTTATACGAAATTCTTGAAAATTTTAAATTAAAACCCTCAAAATATTAATTTATGGTCCACTAGAATGAACTTAGTCATACAGTACTCACTACCGCTTGTTTTGGCCCGCTAACAGATAAAATTGTATGTATTCTACTGTATATACCAATGTATGCTGTCGTCTTCCTATTGGTCACTTGGAGGTTTGGGACGGCACCTTAAAAAGTTGCGACGTATCTGACTAAATAAACCCGTTTAAATTAACTCAACAATGCATTCAGACCGGCATTTTAGACTACGCTTTTTATTTTTTTTCATAAAATGAAATGTTATAAAAAAATATTATATGTTTCATAAATATTTACCTAATAAAACAAACGATAGATTAAGTTCACTACAATATTATAAACGAGTGTATCGGATGAAGTTCAGTGAAAGCAATTATTCAAAAGGTCGAGCAATTTCATAAAGAAAATTCTAATGAAAAAATAGTAGAACTGTCCAAAATCACTTATTCGGAACGTCTTTGTCGGGTGGGCCGGGGGTGGGTGGCGAGTTTAGGCGTAAAGGACATTCCATTGTTAATAAAATAGCTGTAGGGTGTGATTAGGGATTTGGTGCGGGCGAGACGGCATTGTCTCAGCCTGTAATCTAAGATCACTTTAAATATTTGTGTTTGAGGCGCCAGTTGTCACCTTGCCTTCACCTTATCATTACATCACTACAATCACGTCACTCATGGCGATCCGATCATTCCGACTGTAATAGTCACCGTCATGCCTTACAACATTTTACAATTTTCTCATCTAAATTGTTATAGTTTTGCCTATGTTATTTCCATTATGTTTTTACTGCATTATTGCGTAACAGAAAATTTGTGTTAGGTTTGTTCACGTTTTAAGTACCAGCATAAAGACTACTGCAATGTTAAGTACAACTTAAAAGAAGTAATGTTTTTATTTTGTTTTACACATTTGATCAACTTTTTGTAACAATTTAAACGTTACAATATAAGATAACAGTCATACTACGAGCTATTTTTTATCCGGCCCTAATGACCAAAACATGAGTTGACATACTGTTTGAATAAATGGATCACACAACTTAAAAAAAAACAAACACACACTTTAACTGTATGTAACAGATTTTCTTTATTGTATTCTGTAGATATTATTGAAATAATCTGTAAGTTTGTGTATAAAACAATAACAAACAATAGTATACTGAGGTGCTCTGTAAATATAGCTGACATTTATCTATAAGTAACGTTGCCTTAATGATTTTTACATTACAAATTAGCCTACAGCAATACCATATAAGCCCATGGGACACAAACATTATACGTGTGAATAGTTAGTGATTTCAAAAATAATTATATAAGTGTAGGCTGTACAATTTATAAGAAGCATAATATATGTTATTCGTAATCAGTGCAATTTTATTTATTTAGTTTTTATTTATTCTTAAGACGCCGATCGTCAAGATATGGGCGAATATGGATTTCGAATGAGTGTGATGAGTGCAGATGAGCGAATGTAGTCATTGTTACAAACTAAGGCCGACTAGTCCTTAGAAAGTGTCATTAATTAATAGCCCAAATGACAAATGAACAGCCGGTGGTTATCATCTGATCCTTCTCAAAATGTGTTATAACTCTGATTGGGATCGAACTGAGAACCTTTAGCACATGAAGCTGGGATTGAAGCAACTATAACTGCACTTCTACTAATCATTCTTAAATATTTTATTTTTATAACATTATTCATACTAGGGGTATTATACTACTTGAAAATTAAATTATTCTAAACCTATTAGACTAATAGCATTCCTAAAAGCATTCCTAGAATGTCTACATGTATGTAACATTGGGCGAGCCGGTGGCCGAGTGGTCTAAGGCGTCAGGACTTTGAGCTTGGGTTAGAGGTAGCGCTAGTTCGAATCCGGCATACACCGGAAGATTTATCAGTAATATTCTTACATTCTTACATTCTTACACATGAGACGCCGACACAACGTTGTGCGTATTTTAAGGCTAATATGAATGGTTTTATGAGTGTAGATGAGTGTAGTCTGGTTACTAACTGAGTTCAACTGTTCCTCAGAAAGGGCAATTTATTAATAGCCCAACAGCCAGGGCAACTAAGGGACCTACAGCTTTACGTGGAATCCGAACCACGTAGTGCTGGTCTGATTTTCAGCTAATTGACAAGCCTGATGCTCAGTTATCTCCCCTACACAACATCCGCACAATGATTACCACCCAACATGGACACCCCAGACTTCTCTAGTAGTGTCCACGCCGATAGCAACCACCAAGCGGACGCCATGTCGGTATTAAGAGAACCGAGCATCCAACCTATCGCCTACAATCTCCCAAACACTTTGTCCCCATGTAGCTGGGTTACAGCACTGCGCCACCAGTGCTGACATATTCACCTTCTACTGTACTGGTTCACCCCCTTACTCTGTCTGGTTAAGTTCCTCGCACAGATCAATAGTCTATGAGGAATAGGCAGAGTAAGGTAAAGAAGGAGGTTGGCCTCTCCTTAAAACATAAGACAAAAAAAAAAAAAAGAAAAAAAAAAAAAGAAAAAAAATAGTAACACGGACATCGGACAGTGCTGTAGCTACGAGTGCTCTAAACTTATTACGCTAATAATTTAGTAGCCTTGATATAATGTCAACATGTATGTAACATACTAACACGGACATCGGACAGTGCTGTAGCTACGAGTGTTCTAAACCTATTACACTAATAATGTAGTAGCCTTGATATAATGTCAACGTGTATGTAACATACTAACACGGACATCGGACAGTGCTATAGCTACGACTGTTCTAAACCTATTACACTAATAATGTAGTAGCCTTGATATAATGTCAACGTGTATGTAACATACTAACACGGACATCGGACAGTGCTGTATCTACGACTGTTCTAAACCTATTACACTAATAATGTAGTAGCCTTGATATAATGTCAACATGTATGTAACATACTAACACGGACATCGGGCAGTGCTGTAGCTACGACTGTTCTAAACCTATTACACTAATAATGTAGTAGCCTTGATATAATGTCAACATCTATGTTACATACTAACACGTACATCGGGCAGTGCTATAGCTACGAGTGTTCTAAACCTATTACACTAATAATGTAGTAGCCTTGATATAATGTCAACATGTATGTAACATACTAACACGTACATCGGGCAGTGCTATAGCTACGAGTGTTCTAAACCTATTACACTAATAATGTAGTAGCCTTGATATAATGTCAACGTGTATGTAACATACTAACACGGACATCGGACAGTGCTGTATCTACGACTGTTCTAAACCTATTACACTAATAATGTAGTAGCCTTGATATAATGTCAACGTGTATGTAACATACTAACACGGACATCGGGCAGTGCTGTAGCTACGACTGTTCTAAACCTATTACACTAATAATGTAGTAGCCTTGATATAATGTCAACATGTATGTAACATACTAACACGTACATCGGGCAGTGCTATAGCTACGAGTGTTCTAAACCTATTACACTAATAATGTAGTAGCCTTGATATAATGTCAACATGTATGTAACATACTAACACGTACATCGGGCAGTGCTATAGCTACGAGTGTTCTAAACCTATTACACTAATAATTTAGTAGCCTTGATATAATGTCAACGTGTATGTAACATACTAACACGGACATCGGACAGTGCTGTATCTACGACTGTTCTAAACCTATTACACTAATAATGTAGTAGCCTTGATATAATGTCAACGTGTATGTAACATACTAACACGGACATCGGGCAGTGCTGTAGCTACGACTGTTCTAAACCTATTACACTAATAATGTAGTAGCCTTGATATAATGTCAACATCTATGTTACATACTAACACGTACATCGGGCAGTGCTATAGCTACGAGTGTTCTAAACCTATTACACTAATAATGTAGTAGCCTTGATATAATGTCAACATGTATGTAACATACTAACACGTACATCGGGCAGTGCTATAGCTACGAGTGTTCTAAACCTATTACACTAATAATGTAGTAGCCTTGATATAATGTCAACATGTATGTAACATACTAACACGGACATCGGACAGTGCTGTATCTACGACTGTTCTAAACCTATTACACTAATAATGTAGTAGCCTTGATATAATGTCAACATGTATGTAACATACTAACACGGACATCGGACAGTGCTATATCTACGACTGTTCTAAACCTATTACACTAATAATGTAGTAGCCTTGATATAATGTCAACATGTATGTAAAATACTAACACGGACATCGGACAGTGCTATATCTACGACTGTTCTAAACCTATTACACTAATAATGTAGTAGCCTTGATATAATGTCAACGTGTATGTAACATACTAACACGGACGTCGGACAGTGCTGTATCTACGACTGTTCTAAACCTATTACACTAATAATGTAGTAGCCTTGATATAATGTCAACATGTATGTAACATACTAACACGGACATCGGACAGTGCTATAGCTACGAGTGTTCTAAACCTATTACACTAATAATGTAGTAGCCTTGATATAATGTCAACATGTATGTAACATACTAACACGGACATCGGACAGTGCTATATCTACGACTGTTCTAAACCTATTACACTAATAATGTAGTAGCCTTGATATAATGTCAACGTGTATGTAACATACTAACACGGACATCGGACAGTGCTGTAGCTACGAGTGTTCTAAACCTATTACACTAATAATGTAGTAGCCTTGATATAATGTCAACATGTATGTAACATACTAACACGTACATCGGGCAGTGCTATAGCTACGAGTGTTCTAAACCTATTACACTAATAATGTAGTAGCCTTGATATAATGTCAACATGTATGTAACATACTAACACGGACATCGGACAGTGCTGTATCTACGACTGTTCTAAACCTATTACACTAATAATGTAGTAGCCTTGATATAATGTCAACATGTATGTAACATACTAACACGTACATCGGACAGTGCTATAGCTACGAGTGTTCTAAACCTATTACACTAATAATGTAGTAGCCTTGATATAATGTCAACATGTATGTAACATACTAACACGTACATCGGGCAGTGCTATAGTTACGAGTGTTCTAAACCTATTACACTAATAATGTAGTAGCCTTGATATAATGTCAACATGTATGTAACATACTAACACGGACATCGGACAGTGCTATAGCTACGAGTGTTCTAAACCTATTACACTAATAATGTAGTAGCCTTGATATAATGTCAACATGTATGTAACATACTAACACGGACATCGGGCAGTGCTGTAGCTACGAGTGTTCTAACCCTATTACACTAATAATGTAGTAGCCTTGATATAATGTCAACGTGTATGTAACATACTAACACGGACGTCGGACAGTGCTGTATCTACGACTGTTCTAAACCTATTACACTAATAATGTAGTAGCCTTGATATAATGTCAACGTGTATGTAACATACTAACACGGACATCGGGCAGTGCTGTATCTACGACTGTTCTAAACCTATTACACTAATAATGTAGTAGCCTTGATATAATGTCAACGTGTATGTAACATACTAACACGGACATCGGGCAGTGCTGTATCTACGACTGTTCTAAACCTATTACACTAATAATGTAGTAGCCTTGATATAATGTCAACATGTATGTAACATACTAACACGGACATCGGACAGTGCTATAGCTACGAGTGTTCTAAACCTATTACACTAATAATGTAGTAGCCTTGATATAATGTCAACGTGTATGTAACATACTAACACGGACATCGGACAGTGCTGTAGCTACGACTGTTCTAAACCTATTACACTAATAATGTAGTAGCCTTGATATAATGTCAACGTGTATGTAACATACTAACACGGACATCGGACAGTGCTGTAGCTACGACTGTTCTAAACCTATTACACTAATAATGTAGTAGCCTTGATATAATGTCAACATGTATGTAACATACTAACACGGACATCGGACAGTGCTATAGCTACGAGTGTTCTAAACCTATTACACTAATAATGTAGTAGCCTTGATATAATGTCAACATGTATGTAACATACTAACACGGACATCGGACAGTGCTGTATCTACGACTGTTCTAAACCTATTACACTAATAATGTAGTAGCCTTGATATAATGTCAACGTGTATGTAACATACTAACACGGACATCGGACAGTGCTATAGCTACGAGTGTTCTAAACCTATTACACTAATAATGTAGTAGCCTTGATATAATGTCAACATGTATGTAACATACTAACACGGACATCGGACAGTGCTATAGCTACGAGTGTTCTAAACCTATTACACTAATAATGTAGTAGCCTTGATATAATGTCAACATGTATGTAACATACTAACACGGACATCGGGCAGTGCTGTATCTACGACTGTTCTAAACCTATTACACTAATAATGTAGTAGCCTTGATATAATGTCAACGTGTATGTAACATACTAACACGGACATCGGACAGTGCTGTATCTACGACTGTTCTAAACCTATTACACTAATAATGTAGTAGCCTTGATATAATGTCAACGTGTATGTAACATACTAACACGGACATCGGGCAGTGCTGTATCTACGACTGTTCTAAACCTATTACACTAATAATGTAGTAGCCTTGATATAATGTCAACGTGTATGTAACATACTAACACGGACATCGGACAGTGCTATAGCTACGAGTGTTCTAAACCTATTACACTAATAATGTAGTAGCCTTGATATAATGTCAACATGTATGTAACATACTAACACGGACATCGGACAGTGCTGTATCTACGACTGTTCTAAACCTATTACACTAATAATGTAGTAGCCTTGATATAATGTCAACATGTATGTAACATACTAACACGGACATCGGACAGTGCTGTATCTACGACTGTTCTAAACCTATTACACTAATAATGTAGTAGCCTTGATATAATGTCAACATGTATGTTACATACTAACACGTACATCGGGCAGTGCTATAGCTACGAGTGTTCTAAACCTATTACACTAATAATGTAGTAGCCTTGATATAATGTCAACGTGTATGTAACATACTAACACGGACATCGGGCAGTGCTGTATCTACGACTGTTCTAAACCTATTACACTAATAATGTAGTAGCCTTGATATAATGTCAACGTGTATGTAACATACTAACACGGACGTCGGACAGTGCTGTATCTACGACTGTTCTAAACCTATTACACTAATAATGTAGTAGCCTTGATATAATGTCAACGTGTATGTAACATACTAACACGGACATCGGACAGTGCTGTATCTACGACTGTTCTAAACCTATTACACTAATAATGTAGTAGCCTTGATATAATGTCAACGTGTATGTAACATACTAACACGGACATCGGACAGTGCTGTAGCTACGAGTGTTCTAAACCTATTACACTAATAATGTAGTAGCCTTGATATAATGTCAACGTGTATGTAACATACTAACACGTACATCGGGCAGTGCTGTATCTACGACTGTTCTAAACCTATTACACTAATAATGTAGTAGCCTTGATATAATGTCAACGTGTATGTAACATACTAACACGGACATCGGACAGTGCTGTAGCTACGAGTGTTCTAAACCTATTACACTAATAATGTAGTAGCCTTGATATAATGTCAACATGTATGTAACATACTAACACGTACATCGGGCAGTGCTGTATCTACGACTGTTCTAAACCTATTACACTAATAATGTAGTAGCCTTGATATAATGTCAACGTGTATGTAACATACTAACACGGACATCGGGCAGTGCTGTATCTACGACTGTTCTAAACCTATTACACTAATAATGTAGTAGCCTTGATATAATGTCAACGTGTATGTAACATACTAACACGGACATCGGGCAGTGCTGTATCTACGACTGTTCTAAACCTATTACACTAATAATGTAGTAGCCTTGATATAATGTCAACGTGTATGTAACATACTAACACGGACATCGGGCAGTGCTGTATCTACGACTGTTCTAAACCTATTACACTAATAATGTAGTAGCCTTGATATAATGTCAACGTGTATGTAACATACTAACACGGACATCGGGCAGTGCTGTAGCTACGACTGTTCTAAACCTATTACACTAATAATGTAGTAGCCTTGATATAATGTCAACGTGTATGTAACATACTAACACGGACATCGGACAGTGCTGTAGCTACGAGTGTTCTAAACCTATTACACTAATAATGTAGTAGCCTTGATATAATGTCAACATGTATGTAACATACTAACACGTACATCGGGCAGTGCTGTATCTACGACTGTTCTAAACCTATTACACTAATAATGTAGTAGCCTTGATATAATGTCAACGTGTATGTAACATACTAACACGGACATCGGGCAGTGCTGTATCTACGACTGTTCTAAACCTATTACACTAATAATGTAGTAGCCTTGATATAATGTCAACGTGTATGTAACATACTAACACGGACATCGGGCAGTGCTGTAGCTACGATTGTTCTAACTAAACCTATTACACTAATAATTTAGTAGCCTTGATATAATGTCAACATGGTTGTAACATACTAACACAGACATCGGACAATGCTGTAGCTACGAGTGTTCTAAACCTATTACACTAATAATTTAGTAGCCTTGATATAATATCAACATGTATATAACATACTAACACCGACATCGGACAGTGCTGTATTTACGACTGTTCTAAACCTATTACACTAATAATTTAGTAGGCTTGCTAGAATGTCAACGTGTATGTAACATACTAACACGGACAGAGCTGTAGCTAAATAACATTAATTAGTGACAGATCTAAAATATTTAAATTATTCAGAAAACTTCTAACAAGACAATTACATTCAAAATAAACTAAAAAACCCCCCATTATTGAGGCCGTTCTTCGATAGAGAACATTAGTAAATAGCGTATTTAAAGGTGTTTTAACTGTTTTATTTATATCTTGAGCTAGCAGCTTATTTAACTTACTTTACCTATATTTATAAATGAAATATAATCATTATAATTCAACAAAACACACATAGATAATGCAAAAAACAAATAAATAAACTCTCTTACAATTACCAAGGGCTGAAAGGAGGTTGAAATGAGAAATTCCATTATTAAATCGCACAAAATATCGTAAAAGCCTAAGACAATCATACTATTTGTTATAAAACAATAAATACATTGAAATACTGTACATACGTTTTAATATCTGGTATGTGAGATTGTGTAGTTAAAAAAAAAAAAAATAGAAAAAAACACAGCAAATATAAAATGATGCAAACCATTAAACTCATAAGTTTACATTAAACTACTCAAGTAAAGCTAGTTAATAATTATTCTACGATAATTATTAGCTAAGATAGAGACGGAATAGGAAATTACTCTTAACAAGAAACAATTTCAACGTTTCAACAATTAATACTGGATGACAACAAATAATTATAAAATTTTGGAATAGAGACATTAAAAAACGAATTTCGTAAAAGGAAAAATCCCTAATTTACATGCATATAAATGAAATAGACAATGAAGAGATGTGAAGGCGCTAGAAAATAAACAACATGTTCCTTAATGTGAAACAACTTGTAGCTGTTTAAAAATGCTTATCGAGATCAAATGGGAATGATTAACCACGCTGTAAGACCATTAATAGAATTATTTTAAAAATATATTAAACAATTTATGGAGCGAAAAATAAAAATACCAGAACAATGATTAGGAAATATTTTTAAAAATTACATTATCGCTAAATAAAATTAAAAACTATCATGTGTGGGCAACTAGTCTTTCAATCTAAATATGAAATAAATAATCTTTAATAGGCCTCGTATTGAATATCGGGATCTGAGCAGTATTTATCTTTAGGAGACAGAGCAAGACTGAAGGAAAACAAAGACTAGAGTCGCAGATGCCGCGAGCAATGGCAGAGTAATAAATCCCACCTACCCTGATGTCATTGCTCACCCTACAAAATTAACGCAAATGACCGGGCACGTGAGTGACGTCATGACTGACATCTTCCACAACCTTCCTCATGATGTTATCAATCAGTGTATCTCTCTTCATTAAAATAATAGACAAACATAATGAAATACAACGACCAACTACTTCTAGAAAATAGGAAGAATTCCAATGGTATGTTATAAGGAGAGAAATAGATTGTTTACTAGAGATATCAATGCCATAGTTCAGACAGTCCTTAAGAGTCTGCAGAGGCTGTCGACCATGTTGGTTTCAACCCTCAAGAACAATGTTATTTACGAATCCATGTTTTTTCGTTATTTATTGACCAAAAGTTGTGTATGAGGTGTCAATTTAAACGCTATCATATTGCGCATTGGGTTTGCTTTTTATACTTTGAATACATAAGCCTAGTTTTACAAAATAGGTGAAAATAAAAACTTTAAACTAAATATTTGTTAGTATTTTCCATAAAACTAATTAGGAATTTGCAAAACAATTCCAACGTACAATATCATTATTCATCAAATATCATTTGTTTAAGAAAAATCCGTTTAAAACCAACATGGCCGACAACCTCAGCAGACACTTAAGTTAGGTCACAGAATATAGATATCTGTCTATATTCTGTGGTTAGGTCACAGAATATAGATATCTGTCTATATTCTGTGGTTAGGTACTTATGATAAGTGTAACGCATTTTGTTTCACTTTTGCGTTTTATTTTTTTCGAGACTTTTTACGATAATTTATGGAAATGACATTTATATATTTTACTAGCTCTTTAAAATTTACCCTTGAGATGCAAACATGACAAGTCAACAGGAATTCAAGTAAAAGTAGGTTACTAAAACCAATCCTTGTCACAGTTGGCTCTCTCTAACTTACCCACGGAGACGTTCTTTCTCTAGCGGCATTCTCTAGCAGCACACACACAGTATATGTAGGTGTACCGATCTCCTTGTGGGGAAATACTGTCATCGGTAACAATATGTTAACGGTTCAGACAGATTCCAGCCGTTGCGAGCATTCCAGTAGACCCGGCCGCGGCTCCAGTAGATCACTGGACAACCAATGTCACAAGAGGCTCATTAGGCATGGAACCAGGCATGCAATAAGGTAGGTATTGATTTCAATGAATTCTACCCATTCAACTCGTATATTAATGGCCTTCCGTCCAAGTTCCTGCATTGTTTGGCCGTCTTAGAACCTGTACAACTTGTTTTAAATATTCACTAATTAATATCCTTCTACATTGCCTCACCAGCCGTATTACTTAATACAACACTAATTAGTAAAAAATGATTAGTCAACGCATACGCTCACTTCTTTAAAATATTACTAATATGTCGAAATAGATGTAACTTACCAACGGCCTATGACAGACAACTACTGAAGGATAGATAATGCACACTCACCTGAAACAAAACAAACATAAACTAAAGTAAATGAAGAAATTGGGTGTTCAAGCAATCTGAAGAAATTTAAGGTTTTCAATTAAAACGTTAATCACATTACTTAAAACCAATTAGTCACGATTATTACATATTCTCTCATATACAACAGTAGGTAAGGTTATAGACACACGATACATATTCTCTCATATACAAGAGTAGGTAAGGTTATAGACACACGATACATATTCTCTCATATACAAGAGTAGGTATGGTTATAGACACACGATACATATTCTCTCATATACAACAGTAGGTGAGGTTATAGACACACGATACATATTCTCTCATATACAACAGTAGGTAAGGTTATAGACACACGATACATATTCTCTCATATACAAGAGTAGGTAAGGTTATAGACACACGATACATATTCTCTCATATACAACAGTATGTAAGGTTATAGACACACGATAAATGTTCACTCATATACAACAGTAGGTAAGGTTATAGACACACGATACATATTCTCTCATATACAACAGTAGGTAAGGTTATAGACACACGATACATATTCTCTCATATACAAGAGTAGGTAAGGTTATAGACACACGATAAATGTTCTCTCATATACAAGAGTAGGTAAGGTTATAGACACACGATACATATTCTCTCATATACAAGAGTAGGTAAGGTTATAGACACACGATAAATGTTCTCTCATATACAACAGTAGGTAAGGTTATAGACACACGATACATATTCTCTCATATACAACAGTAGGTAAGGTTATAGACACACGATACATATTCTCTCATATACAACAGTAGGTAAGGTTATAGACACACGATACATGTTCTCTCATATACAACAGTAGGTAAGGTTATAGACACACGATACATGTTCTCTCATATACAACAGTAGGTAAGGTTATAGACACACGATACATATTCTCTCATATACAACAGTAGGTAAGGTTATAGACACACGATACATATTCTCTCATATACAAGAGTAGGTAAGGTTATAGACACACGATACATATTCTCTCATATACAAGAGTAGGTAAGGTTATATACACACGATACATGTTCTCTCATATACAACAGTAGGTAAGGTTATAGACACACGATACATGTTCTCTCATATACAACAGTAGGTAAGGTTATAGACACACGATACATATTCTCTCATATACAAGAGTAGGTATGGTTATAGACACACGATACATATTCTCTCATATACAACAGTAGGTGAGGTTATAGACACACGATACATATTCTCTCATATACAACAGTAGGTAAGGTTATAGACACACGATACATATTCTCTCATATACAAGAGTAGGTAAGGTTATAGACACACGATACATATTCTCTCATATACAACAGTAGGTAAGGTTATAGACACACGATAAATGTTCACTTATATACAACAGTAGGTAAGGTTATAGACACACGATACATATTCTCTCATATACAACAGTAGGTAAGGTTATAGACACACGATACATATTCTCTCATATACAAGAGTAGGTAAGGTTATAGACACACGATAAATGTTCTCTCATATACAAGAGTAGGTAAGGTTATAGACACACGATACATATTCTCTCATATACAAGAGTAGGTAAGGTTATAGACACACGATAAATGTTCTCTCATATACAACAGTAGGTAAGGTTATAGACACACGATACATATTCTCTCATATACAACAGTAGGTAAGGTTATAGACACACGATACATATTCTCTCATATACAACAGTAGGTAAGGTTATAGACACACGATAAATGTTCTCTCATATACAACAGTAGGTAAGGTTATAGACACACGATACATGTTCTCTCATATACAACAGTAGGTAAGGTTATAGACACACGATACATATTCTCTCATATACAACAGTAGGTAAGGTTATAGACACACGATACATATTCTCTCATATACAACAGTAGGTAAGGTTATAGACACACGATACATATTCTCTCATATACAACAGTAGGTAAGGTTATATACACACGATACATGTTCTCTCATATACAACAGTAGGTAAGGTTATAGACACACGATACATGTTCTCTCATATACAACAGTAGGTAAGGTTATAGACACACAATACATGTTCTCTCATATACAACAGTAGGTAAGGTTATAGACACACGATAAATGTTCTCTCATATACAACAGTAGGTAAGGTTATGGACACACGATAAATGTTCTCTCATATACAACAGTAGGTAAGGTTATAGACACACAATACATGTTCTCTCATATACAACAGGAGGTAAGGTTATAGACACACGATACATGTTCTCTCATATACAACAGTAGGTAAGGTTATAGACACACGATACATATTCTCTCATATACAACAGTAGGTAAGGTTATAGACACATCATACATGTTCTCTCATATACAAGAGTAGGTAAGGTTATAGACACACGATACATGTTCTCTCATATACAACAGTAGGTGAGGTTATAGACACACGATACATGTTCTCTCATATACAAGAGTAGGTAAGGTTATAGACACACGATACATGTTCTCTCATATACAAGAGTAGGTAAGGTTATAGACACACGATACATGTTCTCTCATATACAACAGTAGGTAAGGTTATAGACACACGTTACTTGTTCTCTCATATACAAGAGTAGGTAAGGTTATAAACACACGATAAATGTTCTCTCATACACAACAGTAGGTAAGGTTATAGACACACGATACATATTCTCTCATATACAACAGTAGGTAAGGTTATAGACACATCATACATGTTCTCTCATATACAACAGTAGGTAAGGTTATAGACACACGATACATGTTCTCTCATATACAACAGTAGGTAAGGTTATAGACACACGATACATATTCTCTCATATACAACAGTAGGTAAGGTTATAGACACACGATACATATTCTCTCATATACAACAGTAGGTAAGGTTATAGACACACGATACATGTTCTCTCATATACAACAGTAGGTAAGGTTATAGACACACGATACATGTTCTCTCATATACAACAGTAGGTAAGGTTATAGACACACGATACATATTCTCTCATATACAACAGTAGGTAAGGTTATAGACACACGATACATGTTCTCTCATATACAACAGTAGGTAAGGTTATAGACACACGATACATGTTCTCTCATATACAACAGTAGGTAAGGTTATAGACACACGATACATGTTCTCTCATATACAACAGTAGGTAAGGTTATAGACACACGATACATGTTCTCTCATATACAACAGTAGGTAAGGTTATAGACACACGATACATGTTCTCTCATATACAACAGTAGGTAAGGTTATAGACACACGATACATGTTCTCTCATATACAACAGTAGGTAAGGTTATAGACACACGATACATGTTCTCTCATATACAACAGTAGGTAAGGTTATAGACACACGATACATATTCTCTCATATACAACAGTAGGTAAGGTTATAGACACACGATACATATTCTCTCATATACAACAGTAGGTAAGGTTATAGACACACGATACATGTTCTCTCATATACAACAGTAGGTAAGGTTATAGACACACGATACATGTTCTCTCATATACAACAGTAGGTAAGGTTATAGACACACGATACATGTTCTCTCATATACAACAGTAGGTAAGGTTATAGACACACGATACATGTTCTCTCATATACAACAGTAGGTAAGGTTATAGACACACGATACATGTTCTCTCATATACAACAGTAGGTAAGGTTATAGACACACGATACATGTTCTCTCATATACAACAGTAGGTAAGGTTATAGACACACGATACATGTTCTCTCATATACAACAGTAGGTAAGGTTATAGACACACGATACATGTTCTCTCATATACAACAGTAGGTAAGGTTATAGACACACGATACATGTTCTCTCATATACAACAGTAGGTAAGGTTATAGACACACGATACATGTTCTCTCATATACAACAGTAGGTAAGGTTATAGACACACGATACATGTTCTCTCATATACAACAGTAGGTAAGGTTATAGACACACGATACATGTTCTCTCATATACAACAGTAGGTAAGGTTATAGACACACGATACATGTTCTCTCATATACAACAGTAGGTAAGGTTATAGACACACGATACATGTTCTCTCATATACAACAGTAGGTAAGGTTATAGACACACGATACATGTTCTCTCATATACAACAGTAGGTAAGGTTATAGACACACGATACATGTTCTCTCATATACAACAGTAGGTAAGGTTATAGACACACGATACATGTTCTCTCATATACAACAGTAGGTAAGGTTATAGACACACGATACATGTTCTCTCATATACAACAGTAGGTAAGGTTATAGACACACGATACATGTTCTCTCATATACAACAGTAGGTAAGGTTATAGACACACGATACATGTTCTCTCATATACAACAGTAGGTAAGGTTATAGACACACGATACATATTCTCTCATATACAACAGTAGGTAAGGTTATAGACACACGATACATGTTCTCTCATATACAACAGTAGGTAAGGTTATAGACACACGATACATGTTCTCTCATATACAACAGTAGGTGAGGTTATAGACACACGATACATGTTCTCTCATATACAAGAGTAGGTAAGGTTATAGACACACGATACATGTTCTCTCATATACAACAGTAGGTAAGGTTATAGACACACGATACATGTTCTCTCATATACAACAGTAGGTAAGGTTATAGACACACGATACATGTTCTCTCATATACAACAGTAGGTAAGGTTATAGACACACGATACATGTTCTCTCATATACAACAGTAGGTAAGGTTATAGACACACGATACATATTCTCTCATATACAACAGTAGGTAAGGTTATAGACACACGATACATATTCTCTCATATACAACAGTAGGTAAGGTTATAGACACACGATACATATTCTCTCATATACAACAGTAGGTAAGGTTATAGACACACGATACATGTTCTCTCATATACAACAGTAGGTAAGGTTATAGACACACGATACATGTTCTCTCATATACAACAGTAGGTAAGGTTATAGACACACGATACATGTTCTCTCATATACAACAGTAGGTAAGGTTATAGACACACGATACATGTTCTCTCATATACAACAGTAGGTAAGGTTATAGACACACGATAAATGTTCTCTCATATACAACAGTAGGTAAGGTTATAGACACACGATACATGTTCTCTCATATACAACAGTAGGTAAGGTTATAGACACACGATACATGTTCTCTCATATACAACAGTAGGTAAGGTTATAGACACACGATACATATTCTCTCATATACAACAGTAGGTAAGGTTATAGACACATCATACATGTTCTCTCATATACAACAGTAGGTAAGGTTATAGACACACGATACATGTTCTCTCATATACAACAGTAGGTGAGGTTATAGACACACGATACATGTTCTCTCATATACAAGAGTAGGTAAGGTTATAGACACACGATACATGTTCTCTCATATACAACAGTAGGTAAGGTTATAGACACACGATACATGTTCTCTCATATACAACAGTAGGTAAGGTTATAGACACACGATACATGTTCTCTCATATACAAGAGTAGGTAAGGTTATAGACACACGATACATGTTCTCTCATATACAACAGTAGGTAAGGTTATAGACACACGATACATGTTCTCTCATATACAACAGTAGGTAAGGTTATAGACACACGATACATGTTCTCTCATATACAACAGTAGGTAAGGTTATAGACACACGATAAATGTTCTCTCATATACAACAGTAGGTAAGGTTATAGACACACGATACATTTTCTCTCATATACAACAGTAGGTAAGGTTATAGACACACGATACATGTTCTCTCATATACAACAGTAGGTAAGGTTATATACACACCATACATATTCTCTCATACACAACAGTAGGTAAGTTTATAGACACACGATACATGTTCTCTCATATACAACAGTAGGTGAGGTTATAGACACACGATACATGTTCTCTCATATACAACAGTAGGTGAGGTTATAGACACACGATACATGTTCTCTCATATACAACAGTAGGTAAGGTTATAGACACACGATACATGTTCTCTCATATACAACAGTAGGTAAGGTTATAGACACACGATACATATTCTCTCATATACAACAGTAGGTAAGGTTATAGACACACGATAAATGTTCTCTCATATACAACAGTAGGTAAGGTTATAGACACACGATACATGTTCTCTCATATACAAGAGTAGGTAAGGTTATAGACACATCATACATGTTCTCTCATATACAACAGTAGGTAAGGTTATAGACACACGATACATATTCTCTCATATACAACAGTAGGTAAGGTTATAGACACACGATACATGTTCTCTCATATACAACAGTAGGTAAGGTTATAGACACACGATACATATTCTCTCATATACAACAGTAGGTAAGGTTATAGACACACGATACATGTTCTCTCATATACAACAGTAGGTAAGGTTATAGACACACGATACATATTCTCTCATATACAACAGTAGGTAAGGTTATAGACACACGATACATATTCTCTCATATACAACAGTAGGTAAGGTTATAGACACACGATACATGTTCTCTCATATACAACAGTAGGTAAGGTTATAGACACACGATACATGTTCTCTCATATACAACAGTAGGTAAGGTTATAGACACACGATACATGTTCTCTCATATACAACAGTAGGTAAGGTTATATACACACGTTACATGTTCTCTCATATACAACAGTAGGTAAGGTTATAGACACACGATAAATGTTCTCTCATATACAACAGTAGGTAAGGTTATAGACACACGATACATATTCTCTCATATACAACAGTAGGTAAGGTTATAGACACACGATACATGTTCTCTCATATACAACAGTAGGTAAGGTTATATACACGTTACATGTTCTCTCATATACAACAGTAGGTAAGGTTATAGACACACGATACATGTTCTCTCATATACAACAGTAGGTAAGGTTATAGACACACGATACATGTTCTCTCATATACAACAGTAGGTAAGGTTATAGACACACGATACATGTTCTCTCATATACAACAGTAGGTAAGGTTATAGACACACGATACATGTTCTCTCATATACAACAGTAGGTAAGGTTATAGACACACGATACATGTTCTCTCATATACAACAGTAGGTAAGGTTATAGACACACGATACATGTTCTCTCATATACAACAGTAGGTAAGGTTATAGACACACGATACATGTTCTCTCATATACAACAGTAGGTAAGGTTATAGACACACGATACATGTTCTCTCATATACAACAGTAGGTAAGGTTATAGACACACGATACATGTTCTCTCATATACAACAGTAGGTAAGGTTATAGACACACGATACATGTTCTCTCATATACAACAGTAGGTAAGGTTATAGACACACGATACATGTTCTCTCATATACAACAGTAGGTAAGGTTATAAACACACGATAAATGTTCTCTCATATACAACAGTAGGTAAGGTTATAGACACACGATACATGTTCTCTCATATACAACAGTAGGTAAGGTTATATACACACGTTACATGTTCTCTCATATACAACAGTAGGTAAGGTTATAAACACACGATACATATTCTCTCATATACAACAGTAGGTAAGGTTATAAACACACGATACATATTCTCTCATATACAACAGTAGGTAAGGTTATAGACACACGATACATGTTCTCTCATATACAACAGTAGGTAAGGTTATAAACACACGATACATATTCTCTCATATACAACAGTAGGTAAGGTTATAAACACACGATACATATTCTCTCATATACAACAGTAGGTAAGGTTATAAACACACGATAAATGTTCTCTCATATACAACAGTAGGTAAGGTTATAGACACACGATACATGTTCTCTCATATACAACAGTAGGTAAGGTTATAAACACACGATACATATTCTCTTATATACAACAGTAGGTAAGGTTATAGACACACGATAAATGTTCTCTCATATACAACAGTAGGTAAGGTTATAAACACACGATACATATTCTCTCATATACAACAGTAGGTAAGGTTATAGACGCAAGATAAATGTTCTCTCATATACAACAGTAGGTAAGGTTATAGACACACGATACATGTTCTCTCATATACAACAGTAGGTAAGGTTATAGACACACGATAAATGTTCTCTCATATACAACAGTAGGTAAGGTTATAGACACACGATACATGTTCTCTCATATACAACAGTAGGTAAGGTTATAGACACACGATACATGTTCTCTCATATACAACAGTAGGTGAGGTTATAGACACACGATACATGTTCTCTCATATACAACAGTAGGTAAGGTTATAGACACACGATACATGTTCTCTCATATACAACAGTAAGTGAGGTTATAGACACACGATACATGTTCTCTCATATACAACAGTAGGTGAGGTTATAGACACACGATACATGTTCTCTCATATACAACAGTAGGTGAGGTTATATATACACGATACATGTTCTCTCATATACAACAGTAGGTAAGGTTATAGACACACGATACATGTTCTCTCATATACAACAGTAGGTGAGGTTATAGACACACGATAAATGTTCTCTCATATACAACAGTAGGTAAGGTTATAGACACACGATACATGTTCTCTCATATACAACAGTAGGTGAGGTTATAGATACACGATACATGTTCTCTCATATACAACAGTAGGTAAGGTTATAGACACACGATACATGTTCTCTCATATACAACAGTAGGTAAGGTTATAGACACACGATACATATTCTCTCATATACAACAGTAGGTGAGGTTATAGATACACGATACATGTTCTCTCATATACAACAGTAGGTAAGGTTATAGACACACGATACATGTTCTCTCATATACAACAGTAGGTGAGGTTATAGATACACGATACATGTTCTCTCATATACAACAGTAGGTGAGGTTATAGATACACGATACATGTTCTCTCATATACAACAGTAGGTAAGGTTATAGACACACGATACATGTTCTCTCATATACAACAGTAGGTAAGGTTATAGACACACGATACATGTTCTCTCATATAGACATAAAACTTTTAGATGACATAATGTCATAGATGACATAAAACTTTTCAAACGCATTACTTGTATTGAAGATTGCTTGAGATTGCAAGAAGACCTTGATGCACTTGTGGCGTGGAGCGAAATTAATCTTAAATTCAATATAAATAAATGTGCCGTTATGTCATATACGCGCAAATCGGAGGAGAACACAATCTTATATGATTATACGATGAATGGTATAGTGTTACAGAGGACATCAGTTTTTAAAGATCTTGGAATTTTATTTGATACTAAATTGACTTTTTCTGAGCATGTATTAGCAGTGTGCAAATCAGCATTTGGGCTACTGGGGCTCATACGCAGGTCGGGTAATTTTTTAAGAAACACCAAATCGCTCAAAATGCTTTATTATTCACTAGTAAGATCCAACCAAACTTGAATATGGCGCAGTAGTTTGGTCTCCGCATTTTGTGTATCTTATAGATACAATTGAAAGTATACAGAGGAAGTTTTTACGTTTTCTATATTATAAAGAGTTTGGTAATTACAATTACGTAATATCCTATTCAGAATTGTTAAACCTTTTTGAGTTACTAAGTCTCACAAAAAGGCGAAGAATACAAAACTTGTTGTACCTGCATAAATTGGTTAACGGGGTTATTGATAACCCACAACTGTTATCAGAAATTAATTTTGCAGTGCCCCGACGTAACTCTCGTAGCTGCCTCTTGTTCAGCCCTCATTTTGCCAACAAAAACCTCGGGTATTACTCACCGATTAACACTATGTTAAGAACGTACAATATTTACTCATCGAACGTAGATATTTTTCATAATACATTGAAAAGCTTTAAAAAAATACTGCTTGTTGATGTGGACAGTTGACTAACTTACCTTCTTTATGAACTATGTATGTCACATCTGCATATTTTAAATATATATATTTATTATGATTTACAAACCTGGCTTAGCAATTATGGTTTGAGTAATTTATTTAGAATGTAATTTATTTAGATGATATATAAAAATTATGTGATCTTTATGTTAACTATTTTTGCATGTGTTTGTTGCTTTTTAAATAGCCTATAAGCCAAATAGGAATCTGATCTCATTGAAAATGGACTTTATATACATTTCGCTGCTGTTGTTGTTCATTGTTAAGATTTATTGAGTAGCTTGCTGTAACTTGATTTGTATTGTAATGCTGCATTGTAATTGGCATGAGCTGTTATGTAGCATGTAATAAATAAATAAATAAATAAATAAATAAATAAATAAATAAATAAATAAATAAATAAATAAATAAATAAATAAATATACAACAGTAGGTAAGGTTATAGACACACGATAAATATTCTCTCATATACAACAGTAGGTAAGGTTATAGACACACGATACATGTTCTCTTATATACAACAGTAGGTAAGGTTATAGACACACGATACATGTTCTCTCATATACAACAGTAGGTAAGGTTATAGACACATGATACATGTTCGAGATTAGTGAGGGGTACTGAGTAAGCAGTTGTCACTTGTGTTTTAAATTGGCAATCAACATTCTTTTTCTACGAATGGTGGTTAAGCTATCTGCATTCTTTTTGAAAGGGAGATATCGGGCCGGGCGTGCTCGAGTTGCGCACAGTGCCCGAGATGGCCATAAAACTAAAGATCGGGTTGTGCGCAACTACCTGCAGCCGTTCCATCAACGAAACACTAACGTTTCCAGTGCTCTAAGTATTCCTAATAAATCTTATTTTCTATATCATGAATTAATTAAAAATGCTATACTATTCTATTCTATATAAATTAAATATACTCGTAATTACTATAAATAAAACATATCACAGTATTCTGAAAATGTGCAATCAATTATAACAATTAATATTGCACGAGTAAAATTTGTTGTTGTTATGACGTTTATTAGACTACGAAATCTAATAATTAGACGTATAATGTTTGCCAATTAATTATACCCATTTTTGTTTTGTTTGTATACTGATGTATCTATACTGATGTATCTATTCAGTATAAGAAAACTAAAGGTTAACAAATGTTTTATATACAACAACCATTTCACCCTTCTTGGGTTGTCATCTATGGGCTTCTTCTTCATCCGATTTATGAATGACTACAAATGCATGAGAGGCCTTTAATAGTAAATTTAACAATTTATGTCCATCACTACATCCAAACACATTTGTTTTTGTTGAATGTTTGTTGAAACTTCAAACAAACAAATACATTTTACAAAACACAAGTGGACATGTTAGAAGTCAGGACAAAACACATGAAATAGATAAATATTCATCGGTAAAATTGACACAGTACCAGAACAAAGCTATTAGTCAGCTTGAGTTTGTAAAACGTATAATTTTAATGTATCTGTGTAGATGTATTATGTAATAATGATTTTTATTTAATCATAATTATTGATGTCAACAAACGTATGTTCTATTATTGTAATCTTTGTACTTGACGTTTATCTACGACACATAAATTAAATTATGAACTAAAATTATTAATATTTAATAAGTATACTTAAGGACATTGTAGAGGATCGTATACTTAAGGACATTGTAGAGGATCGTATACTTAAGGACATTGTAGAGGATCGTATACTTAAGGACATTGTAGAGGATCGTCTACTTTTTTATGAGCTTTATAATCAATATATATCAGTAAAATTGAATTAGTTTGGTAGTGCAAAACCACTCAACTTAATAGAATTTTTGTAATGCTTCTCTTAAAATTGTTCTTTTTTTAGATTCCTTCATTATATAAAAGATAAAAAATCATTGTCTCATCAATATATTTATTAATTAAAATGTGTGACAGTTCAAGGATAACGTTTAATCCTCTTTTAAGATAGTACAATCGATCTTAAAAATAAAAAAAGATTTCAGTGTCTATAAAAACGTCGAAAGGTTATTAACGAAGTATTTGTTTTGTATTTCTTGAATAGTTGAAATTATATGAAGTAACATTTAAATTTATTTAACAACGTTTTCTGTTACAAAGTATAAAGCATATATCAGAACTTACCACTTAATACTAAATACTATATATAAGTTATACCTAATAATCAAGAAGATATGAGCACAGAATAAATTGATATCTGCTTATTCTGTAGTATACGTTTATAACTATTCCGAATCAGACCGGAGACAACTCAAGGCATTTGTAGCGGGTTGTAATAGTTATGGAAATGTTTCTTTAGGTAGTCTAAGTTGCATTTTTGAGCGGGCAAGACTGGACGGCCTGAGATCGGTATTTATTTATTTATTATTATTTCAATGGCAGTAGCCTATTTACATTATTACAATATTTTCATTATTACACAAGATGACGAGGGAAAAAAAATCATTGAAAATGTGCATAGCAACAACGTGAATAATACAATAATATGATACAATGATGAATATTGAGATATACTTATTATTATAACAATTGGTAAAGGAATAATATTGATAAATAGAAGGTAATTAAATATTAAAGTACAAATCGAAAACAACAGTAACAAACAAAATACAATCTCAATAATAGCATGAACAAACCACATAAATAAACTTAAACTACGACCACGAACAAGTGACAAGACCTAGAGTACGAAAGTACCAAGAGCCAGCTTCCTAATCCGTTGGAGGCTATCACAGAAGAAGTCACATTCTGGAGCAAGCTGGTTCCCACTGGTATTGCTCGCAACTCGAGCCCTGGGGCCTCCCTGGGACACCGCAGGTAGGATTGCGCGCAGCTCGTTAACAGCCCTTGTAAGAGGGGAGGTTGAGGATTACTGATAGTCGTGATTTACAAAATTGAGATAAAACATAATCATTCTTTTGACAATGAATAAAACCCAAAGTTTTATAAGAGAGGAGGGATGGGATCACTAATATACGTGATTTACGGAAAGCATGTGAAACATTAACAGTACTTTTAACTAATTGACAAGAAGTAAAACCGTATTCATTGGTGAAACTTAGAGACTTGTAAGGGGGGGGGGGAGTTTGATGGAAAGGGTGTGAAACATTACCAGTACTTTAACTAATTGACAAGAAGTAAAACCGTATTCATTGGTGAAACCTAGAGACTTGTAAGGGGGGGAGTTTGGTGGAAAGGGTGTGAAACATTACCAGTACTTTAACTAACTGACAAGAAGTAAAACCGTATTCATTGGTGAAACCTAGAGACTTGTAAAGGGGGGGGGGGGTTTGATGGAAAGGGTGTGAAACCTTAACAGTACTTTAACTAATTGACAAGAAGTAAAACCGTATTCATTGGTGAAACCTAGAGACTTGTAAGGGGGGGGAGAGAGTTTGATGGAAAGGGTGTGAAACATTAACAGTACTTTAACTAATTGACAAGAAGTAAAACCGTATTCATTGGTGAAACCTAGAGACTTGTAAGGGGGGGGGGGGGTTGATGGAAAGGGTGTGAAACATTACCAGTACTTTAACTAATTGACAAGAAGTAAAACCGTATTCATTGGTGAAACCTAGAGACTTGTAAAGGGGGGGGGGGGTTGATGGAAAGGGTGTGAAACATTAACAGTACTTTAACTAATTGACAAGAAGTAAAACCGTATTCATTGGTGAAACCTAGAGACTTGTAAAGGGGGGGGGGGTTTGATGGAAAGGGTGTGAAACATTACCAGTACTTTAACTAATTGACAAGAAGTAAAACCGTATTCATTGGTGAAACCTAAAGAATTGTAAAGGGGGGGGGGTTTGATGGAAAGGGTGTGAAACATTAACAGTACTTTAACTAATTGACAAGAAGTAAAACCGTATTCATTGGTGAAACCTAGAGACTTGTAAAGGGGGGGGGGGGGTTTGATGGAAAGGGTGTGAAACATTAACAGTAATTTAACTAATTGACAAGAAGTAAAACCGTATTCATTGGTGACACCTAGAGACTTGTTAGGTGGGGGGGGGGGGTTTGATGGAAAGGGTGTGAAACATTAACAATACTTTAACTAATTGACAAGAAGTAAAACCGTATTCATTGGTGACACCTAGAGACTTGTTAGGCGGGGGGGGGGGGGAGTGAGTTTGATGGAAAGGGTGTGAAACATTAACAGTACTTTAACTAATTGACAATAAGTAAAACCGTATTCATTGGTGAAACCTAGAGACTTGTAAGGGGGGGGGGTTTGATGGAAAGGGTGTGAAACATTAACAATACTTTAACTAATTGACAAGAAGTAAAACCGTATTCATTGGTGACACCTAGAGACTTGTAAAGGGGGGGGGGGGGTTTGATGGAAAGGGTGTGAAACATTAACAGTACTTTAACTAATTGACAAGAAGTAAAACCGTATTCATTGGTGAAACCTAGAGACTTGTAAAGGGGGGGGGGAGTTTGATGGAAAGGGTGTGAAACATTAACAGTACTTTAACTAATTGACAAGAAGTAAAACCGTATTCATTGGTGAAACCTAGAGACTTGCAAGGGGGGGGGAGTTTGATGGAAAGGGTGTGAAACATTAACAGTATTTTGAGAAGTAAAACCCAGAAAATTGTAAGAGGGGAGAGCTGTGATCGCTAATAGACGTGCATGAAGGAAAGTAGATGAAACATATGTATTCTTGACGGGGGGGAAATCCGAAGGCTTGTACAAAGGGAGGGTTGGTTGTTTAGTTCACTTCAGTTGTAGTATTTCCTAAATGCTCATTGGTTTATAAATCAACCACCAGTAAAATCCCCTTTTTCACACCAAGGGGGAACGCAATTGATTTACGTTCAGTTCAATGGTTGAAATTTCAACCACGTTCAATAAGGGATAGCTTACTCGTTTTAGCGAAGATAGACCTTATTAACACTAGGCATTGTCATTGGTCGACTCTATCCGTGGAAACAGGAATCAGATCCCAGCTCAACATGTGCTGTTACCTATACAGAAAAATAACTAAAAGTGGTCGTTATAGCTACCAGTGAGCATCTGGGGAACTATACAGTGCAAAAGTTGTTTCTCAGTGCTTTTCTGACTGTTGCACAGACAAGGTAAGTTTTTACTGAATTCTAATAAATCTATTATAATAGTGATATATTAGGCAATAGATTCCTCTTAGTTTTAAAGTACTATAAATTTCTGTTGGACTCTGAAAAAAATCAAACTTAGAGGAAACCGAATTTCAATAAAATCTGGGCAAATTCAAACATACTTTAGAAGCTTAATTTTTTACAGAAATTCAAATACTAATATACAATTTTGTAGAACAAGTTGTTCTCTTTCAGAATAGCAACTCAGATTAGAAGCATTTATTTCGGTATGCAAGTAATATTAATTTGATGACCAATAGACATTGTATATATTTCAGAATAGAACATGTCCTTAGAGGAAGTTGACACTGGCGCGGCCAATAAAAGAAGAAAACATGTGTACACTGTGAAGTAGCATTATGTTCTAGTTTCGCTCCCTTTCACAAGCCCTAAGATTAGAATATTTGGATCAGTAGTGTGAGCAGTAATAGTTTAGTTTTATTAATATTTTTATTTAATTTTTCTTATATTTCAATTATTTATAATTAATTACTGATTTAGTTTTAAATAGTACAATGTTTTAATTTTTATATGTAGGTTAGTTGTTTATATTACTTTAAGGTAAACACTTTCTCAGTGGTGTTTGTATACAGTACATTTTTAGTTTCAAATCTTTTTATACGACATATAGAACAATATAGATGTATTATTTTGACTATTCAAATTTCTCTTCTAGTTTCAAATCATAACAATGTTTTAATTTTTTAATTGATTAGGTTCGTTAGTTTTTATTATTTTAATCACTCACAATTATTGTGGTTAATTTACATATGATACTGTTAAGTTTAGTTACAATTTGTAAAACTATATTAATTTGTATTATGGTATTCATACTGCAATAACTGTGTATTATAATTTTCAATATATTATTTGCAGTGTTTTTAGTTAGTAAATAATTTTTTATCTGGTATATGAGAGCTATTTTTGGGGTGGTTGAAATATCAACCAGTGAGCGTTTGGGAAATAATGAAATTTGGGCAAGTGCACAAAGTGATTTTACTGGTGGGACAGTTCAACCAATGAGCATTAAAGGGTTAATCTTGTCTGAAGCTAAAACATGTTGTATACCAAATATGTTAAGTCCCCTGGGTAAAGATATTTCCATCAGTGATCATGATGTCTACGGTACCGTTTGAGGAGGTTTCATTAACCTTGTGGGTTCCATTATCTAGAATGTCAGAATTAGAGTATTTATCAACTGCTTATTACTGTAAGATTTAAAGTTAGTTTTATGGACCTACAATTTTCTAAAAATGTTCCTTCCACTTCCTTTAGTTTGTTCGTTGTTAAACTTTATGTTTAAAGCTTAAAACTCCACCCTATATATGCATTCTGTGTTAGTTATTGTGTCATATTTACGCATTTTGATTACGCGTTTTGCATATTTACTCATAATTTAATTTGCATTATTAGTGATTTTTTTTACTTTACTAGCACATTTTTATTAAAGACTAAACATATTGTAACAAGACATGAAGTAAAAAAAAGAAACACTGGCATGTAATTTTACCGTTATGAAGTAGATATATAAAACAATGAAAATTAAAAAAAAGTCAATCGTACCTGCATTTGAATTTGTTTAGTCTTGTATCTATACAGGGTGTATCTGAAATGCGTGAACATATTTCAGGAACTGTAGAGGTACGTGCTAGCATGCATCTTTTCCCATATATACGAGATTTAAAAAAATAAACAATCAATAACTATAGAACGGTTCAACAGTTTGAATTGAATTTTTGTATAGAAAAATTAGTGTCATATATATAATAATCAATTCTTTACTGTATTCCGTCTCAAAGTGGCGGCCATATTAAATTTTTTGATTGAAATTGCTCAAACCCGTAAATTTTTCTAACATTTATTGTGAATAATTTTTGTTCCCCGTTTAAATTTGTGTCAAATGGTATAATGTTAAAAATAATTTTTCGTAGCTTTTATATTTTATTATATCAAACTTTTAGTTTTCTAAATACTGAAAATTCAAAAATACAGAGTTAAAGACATTGGGAGTGCATTCATTTATTACTTTATGACATTAATTTCAATGCAACATTTCAAGTGAAGAATAATCGTCTTATTTTTATCCATTGTTGGTAAATGTAAGCTGCAAACAGAAAACTTTCAGAGTTAAGGTATGCAAAGATTTAGGCTCATGAGTTAGAACAGAATGTTCTAAAACGTGTTGATGAAGAACCTGATGTAAGTACTAGGAAGATGGCTGGGACATTACACATACACTATACAGTATGGAGAATATTAAAATATCAGCTACATAATCTTTACCGTGTGTTGAAGAGAGGACTAAATAGTCCTAACTTCACCAAAATAATTTTGTAAATGGTTTCTGTAGAAAAGTTCTCTTCTCTGTGAAAAGTTGAGCATTTTTGTATTTAAAATATGTACACATGAAAATACCTTGTCCAGAGCATGTATGGTAAACTTACATAAAACCTCTAATGGTCTGATAATAACCGACGTGTGTTTTACCACACGCTTCAAAAGTTATTTACGATCATTTGCTATTTTTCTTTTAATAACTTTGATTTACTAACAAGTGATGAAAATTAGTTGAATCTTTTTCACTTTAAAAATTTGTTTAGAAATAAATGTCACAGAGTAATAAACTAGCACCCATGCAAGCTTAAACATTGACGTTTTAACATTTCAGTTTTGGGAAAACTAAAAGTTTGAAAAATATAAAAGGTAAAATTAAAAGAATGCTTTAAACGTTAAGCCATTGAATAGGAAGTTTAACGGGATACAATAAATTATTCATAATAAATTTTATAAAAATGTGTGGTTGGTAAGTTATTTCATTTAACAAATTAATCATTAATATGGCCACCATTTTTAAACCGGATACATAACCCCTAGTTCATTTACGAGTTGAATACATTTTGTGACATTATATATGATTAAGCAATATACGAAATTTCAACTCAATAGGTTTATCGTTCTACACTTATAAGTTATTTAGTAAACAAAATTGTGGATACCTGGACAAAGAAGCATTTTAAGACATAGGCTACATTTACGTTCATTTTTCTGTATTTCGCCCCAAAGAATCAGTTCCTGAAATATGTAAAAGAGTGACACTGATCTACATACGAAATATTATCAAAGTCATACCAATGAACATAACTTAACTGACTTTAAGCATGTTTTTAGTGATTTTCAAATTTTAAATTAATATCTGCAATAAGCAAAACTTGAAGTTGACATCCGTTTGTACATATCCTATTACTAAAATGGGACACTTTCTAACAAAACAAACCAATGCAAAATGTTCTTTTTAATTAATCATAAAATTATTTTTAATAATATACAACATTTATAAATATTTAAAAATCATATGGTTTTATCTTATCTTGATTGTAGATGAGGTAATAAATATATATTTTACACACTTAGTAGACATGGCCAATCAACTGCCTTAGTTTGATGTATGAAACGTCAAATCTGAATCGGTAGATATGCTATTGCAATAACCCACCCGCCCATCCCTACACGTGCAGTGATACTAACCCACCAGCCCACCCCCTACTCGTGCAGTGATACTAACACACACACAACCCATACACGTACAGTGGCATTGACCCACCCATACACTTACTTAGAGAATTTATGTTGTCTTTGGACTGTTATTCCTAACAGGACTACGTGGTGAGCGGTAATTGTTGAGTGCTACTGCAGAGTGACTGGGCGCATATTAGTTTATCGTAACAAAGGTATCTGCGTCTTAAATTGTCAATTCGCCACTGGAAGGTCGACGGGGGCAGGCAACATGTGAACTTACCGTCAGCAGGCTAAAGCATGCTTTAATGTTTCAACTATGTGGTTCGTGTTTACCATTAAAATCAGTTATAGTGAACTGTATGATTATTAAATATCTAATCTAGTTGACCATAAGTTGATACAATGAGTTTCATTTTTTTAAAATATTAGGTCTTTAAAAAATACGTTTAAAGTTTCTCACATTTAACTGGAAACAATATTAAAATACGAAAGTTTTTACAAAAAGTAACTTGTGGTCCACTAGAACAGGTCTTCCTTCACCTACCAAACGACACTTCAAGTGTCACGATACGATCCTTATTATGGACCGAATTGTTAAAATATAAATCCATGTTTTTGACGTTTTCCGTGGAGAGACACGGCTGTCATAAGTATTTTACACTAGCCACACCACTGAACAAGTGGCCAGCGTCATTGCTCGACTTACCAATTTTCTGTTAGTTGTAAAAATGAAAACAAAATAAATGATTGTTACACATTTACATCTACTCTTGTTATAACTGTTTAGACTTATTGTAAGTTAGGTGGAGTTACTGCGGTCGATAATCCCGCTGTAGTTCTAAGCCTTTGGACGTACGTGATGCTGGCGCGGTAGCAGCTGACGCAAATTGAGCTCTGCGCGCACGGAGGCAATAACTTCAATTGATTGGGTGCAACGCACTTGTGATAACAGGACTAGTCAACTGATAACACTGATTACCGTGATAAAGATCTGCAAAAATATTGAACTCGCGTAGTGAATTTGTGGTTTGGTATATAGGAATGTGTGTGCAATGTCCCTCCTTACCAATAGTAAACCAAAATTTCGTGCCAAGATAAAAAAACACTTCTTTCAGAACCAATGAATCTTCCCAAACAGACTCAATTAGGGAAGGTCAGATTCATTTACGAACGAAAACTACTTAAATGATCTATACACACTATTGGCATAAGTGTTATGTTCAGAGATAGTAGATTTGTTGTTGTGTCCTAGTACAAATATGTAACAAGGAATGTGTCAATTCATATATTAATTATAACCGATCCTGATTCTGGATTCCAAAGTTTCATCGTTACCTTATTCCAAAGTTTCATCGTTACCTTATTCCAAAGTTTCATCGTTACCTTATTCCAAAGTTTCATCGTTACCTTATTCCAAAGTTTCATCGTTACCTTATTCCAAAGTTTCATCGTTACCTTATTCCAAAGTTTCATCGTTACCTTATTCCAAAGTTTCATCGTTACCTTATTCCAAAGTATCATTAAGTTTCATCGTTACCTTATTCCAAAGTTTCATCGTTACCTTATTCCAAAGTTTCATCGTTACCTTATTCCAATGTTTCATCGTTGCCTTATTCCAAAGTTTCATCGTTACCTTATTCCAAAGTTTCATCGTTACCTTATTCCAAAGTTTCATCGTTACCTTATTCCAAAGTTTCATCGTTACCTTATTCCAAAGTTTCATCGTTACCTTATTCCAAAGTTTCATCGTTGCTTTATTCCAATTGATATGATTACTAATATCATAACAAAATTGTAAAAGTTATAATCTCTTATATGTAGGCTAATATTTCAATTATGGATCTAAATAATAGCTCTGCAGTACACTTCATTTTCACAGTCCAATAATTTTAATACTTGTATTATGTTAACAAGCGAAACGATTGTTTTTCTAAGGAAAATTAATCTCCAAGTTCAAATAATATAACTGTAGTTTTTATATGCCTATAGTTAATAATAAAACGAATTATAAATATGAAACGTTTCAGAGTATTTACAGTGAGTCTGCGATAATCCGACTATTGTCCGAGATACTCGTACTACGAAAAAGGGCGGATTATCGAGGACTCATAAGAAAACACTGTATGTGCAATGTTACAAAACAAATGATAGAATGAATTTAATTGCAACCGTAACCCTTGTATGAATTGCTGTCAGCACAGACTCACCCATCCAGTGTACCAGGGTCAGCACAGAGCCACCCATCCAGTGTACCAGGGTCAGCACAGACCCACCCATCCAGTGTACCAGGGTCAGCACAGACCCACCCATCCAGTGTACCAGGGTCAGCACAGACCCACCCATCCAGTGTACCAGGGTCAGCACAGACCCACCCATCCAGTGTACCAGGGTCAGCACAGACCCACCCATCCAGTGTACCAGGGTCAGCACAGACCCACCCATCCAGTGTACCAGGGTCAGCACAGACCCACCCATCCAGTGTACCAGGGTCAGTTTTTAAAATTATTTTAAAAACTTTTTGAGTAAAATTATTAATCTCCTCCTAAGTAATAAATCTGTGGTGGAAAAACTTATAAAACAATGCTTTATGGAGATATGGCTACCTAAAATGACTAATTTGGCCTTTTTTGTACGCAACTCATTAAAACACCTAGTAATATATTTGAGATTAGAGTAGGCAAAAGGTACTAACCAATATAGTCTTGAGTAAATCTAAAAATCATGTTTTTTAGCGATACCAATTAATTACTTTTCTGTAAATGACATTTGTTCAAAATTTGAGTTGAAACTTTTACATTTATCTTGACTGAAAGAGTATAATCGTATTAACAATATATAAAAGCTTTATTGCTAGAGTTTACCACAGATGAAGGAGTTATGTTCTTCTGTAGAATTTGCGTGGCTGGGCATATGGGCAGAGAGAGGGAGAGGGGAGGGGAACACATTGTTAGTGAGACAGGCTCTCTACTACTCCTAGCGACAGTTGCAATACAATTTAGAACTTAATTCCTTAGAGTGCTCAACTGGGCCTCCTGGATGAACACCCTTAAGGGTGTTATTTCCGAAAAACTCCTTCATTAAAAACCTATGGATAAATTAAATATTAAGAACTCTGAACTCCGATACAATGTTAAATTTTTAACGGCAGATTGAGTTAGTTGAATGAGACCTGTGTATGTTAGAATAGTTCCAAAGGATACATTTTAATGCCCTCAGTCTGGTTGGATTAACGTTACTATCGTGCGATTTTTAGAAATATTGATTTAGTTCTTTCTAATCAATAAAAACTTTTAAAACCCACTAAGGATAATATGTTTTTAATAAATAAATGTTTGGAACAATCCGCCGGAATGAATGAGGTAGGAAATATCACTAATGTGTGTTTTTTGTGTATTGATATTTATTTTATGAATTTGTATTATATCCTATTAAAATTAAAAATGAAATGCAGTTCAGTATTCACAGTCAGTGTAAGCACAGCTGGTAGTTTCCGATACGAAGTACAAGCAAGATATAACACAGTGTATTGCTAATAAGTCCGGGACCCTCCTCAAGAGACCGCTCAATTGTCTAAGGTTGGTTGTGGTCGATGGTTCGGACTTCGTGACAAACAGTAAGTTAAGGAGGGGGTTGTTTGATCAGCCATCTTGAGACTATACTTCTGAAGACTAATGTTAAACAGATAGGCAGACTAATGTGTATTGCTAATAAGTCCGGGACCCGCCTCAAGAGACCGCTCAATTGTCTAAGGTTGGTTGTGGTCGATGGTTCGGACTTCGTGACAAACAGTAAGTTAAGGGGGGTGGGGGGTTGTTTGATCAGCCATCTTGAGACTATACTTCTGAAGACTATTGTTAAACAGATAGGCAGACTAATGTGTATTGCTAATAAGTCCGGGACCCGCCTCAAGAGACAGCTCAATTGTCTAAGGTTGGTTGTGGTCGATGGTTCGGACTTCGTGACAAACAGTAAGTTAAGGGGGGGGGGGTTGTTTGATCAGCCATCTTGAGACTATACTCCTGAAGACTAATGTTAAACAGATAGGCAGACTAATGAGTATTGCTAATAAGTCCGGGACCCGCCTCAAGAGACCGTTCAATTGTCTAAGGTTGGTTGTGGTCGATGGTTCGGACTTCGTGACAAACAGTAAGTTAAGGGGGGGGGGGTTGGTTGATCAGCCATCTTGAGACTATACTTCTGAAGACTAATGTTAAACAGATAGGCAGACTAATGTGTATTGCTAATAAGTCCGGGACCCGCCTCAAGAGACCGCTCAATTGTCTAAGGTTGGTTGTGGTCGATGGTTCGGACTTCGTGACAAACAGTAAGTTAAGGGGGGTGGGGGGTTGTTTGATCAGCCATCTTGAGACTATACTCCTGAAGACTAATGTTAAACAGATAGGAAGACTAATGAGTATTGCTAATAAGTCCGGGACCCGCCTCAAGAGACCGCTCAATTGTCTAAGGTTGGTTGTGGTCGATGGTTCGGACTTCGTGACAAACAGTAAGTTAAGGGGGGGGGGGGTTTGATCAGCCATCTTGAGACTATACTCCTAAAGACTAATGTTAAACCGATAGGCAGACTAATGTGTATTGCTAATAAGTCCGGGACCCGCCTCAAGAGACCGCTCAATTGTCTAAGGTTGATTGTGGTCGATGGTTCGGACTTCGTGACAAACAGTAAGTTAAGGGGGGGGGGGGTTGTTTGATCAGCCATCTTGAGACTATACTCCTGAAGACTAATGCTAAACAGATAGGTAGATTGTTTACGTAGACTACATTTTCTAATATAAATATATTATAAATCACTTTGTTCGTATTGTAATAGATACAATTGATTAATTAGCGTATTTCATTTTTTTATTTTGATAATTTTTAAAATATTTAAACACGTCCTTAAAATTGTATTAATTTTATAACTTTAATTATTTTATATGAAAATACTAGCAGATTGGGAATGAACATTACAAATTTACTTAATAATTTGTCAAAATTCGTCAACATTTTAATCGCTGAAATCGACTTAATCCCTTAATAAACCCTTTATTGAACAAACTCCTTAAAAGGCCAACAAAAGAACTATTTTCGTGCTTCATTTGAGAACATTTAACGTTGGTCTTATAGAGAATGGATTCGGACTCTTCGGAAATCAACCGGAAAGTCACGAGAACCTGATGACCCCCCCCCCCCTTAATCCGCTACCATGACTAGTGGAGTATCTGAGTATTAGTCTATGGTAAAATAGCTACAAGACTTCGTCATTGTGTTCTCCGCCAAATAAGCAATATGTTAACATTACAGATTTTACATTCTGACAAATTCAACATTTCCACAAACAAGAAATAAAGCGTCGAACAAACATAAAACTATACGTTTATTTAATGTTGATAAGGGGAGTGTTAGGAAGCAGTGACTTGATATACAGTTCACTGTTTAGAAAAAAAAAAAGAAAAAAACTTATATGTGACATTTCCAAATATATGCGCTTAGTAAAACTAATTTATTTGTAGCCTTCATTGTTCAAAAACAGTCTAACAGGAGTTTTACCATGGTCAAGTCGGTTCTGCTTGACTGTCGCCGGCACGTCCTGCTGAAGCTGTGACTCCCGCGCGCATTGAATAGACTACTAAGCGAGGCATACCTCTGTCCAACGACTTATCTCTGCCTCCACATGAAATTGCGATCGCGTATTAACAATATATATTTAAGCCAAGAGAAGAGACGCCCGTAAATTTGTTGACGTCGAAGACGAAGAATACAATTTGCAAACTCGTTCAATTTCCATTCAATGTAAATTAGATTTGGTCGGGTTGTCCCTCTTCCATTGAAATGAGCGTATTCTGGCCGCCAGCAGACGACACCTTTAGCGGCAGTGAGTTGCGTTTTTGACGGCGACGGCGTCGGTAATCCTAGAGGGTACTGGAACACGACCGGGAGAGAAATGTAATAGGAAACTGTGGTTACCTAATTGACATGTATTGAAAATATCTATGTATATATTTAACTGAGAGCCAAGGTCTGTGATCGGAAACATTTCCGATATAACAAGATGTCTTGTGCTCTGAAAATGTCAATAGAGTTCTGGAGTTTATGTAATGAAAATGTAGTGTGTAAAGAAAGAAAACATCATTCAAACTAAAAGTGTTGTGGGAATAGTCAGTTATTGTATTTTCGAGCATAAAATGAGCGAAAAATGTTTTCCATCTGAGTGTGATGGGGGAGAACACTTGGATCATGTGGAATTGCATCGACCAAAAAAAATTGTCCATCTGATGTACCGTATAACATGGGAAAAGTCTTTCATTTGAATGTATTATGGAGGATGGGGGTTTTTAAATGTACATGTGATGGGAAAAGGTTATCTTAAACATCTTAACGTACAACTAAATCAGCAAGTGTTCCATCTAAATTTATAATAAATGAATCAATTCATTGGGAATTTCAAACGAAGGAAGTGCTTTCAAACTATATTTAAATGGGGAAGATAGAAATTATATCATATAAAAGTAAGATGAAAAGAAACGATCTTTCCATCTGAATATATAATTGGAAAAATATTTTCAATTTATTGTAAAATAAATTGGGAAAATACAGACTTATTATAAACGAATGTAAAACGAGAAAAAAAAAGTGTGAAACTTTTGGGAGTGCTGTTGTAGTTTGGGGAGAGATGTACAGTATACAATCATGTATATTTCAAGGAAGGAAAGACAAGTTTTTACATAGAACGTACAACATGAAAGGAAAGGAATCAGTCTATCTCGTGGATGTTCATAACGCCTATAGAAGAGCCGTTCAGCCCACTTTAAATAGCCGTCAGACACATTGGAGGTGTCATTTCGTTGGTCGCGCGCCACGGCAGCGCAGACGCGAAGACAACTAATGTCCCATGCCTGGCACACGTCCAAACAAACAACATTTCAGATATGTTAAACTCATCGTTTGTCCCGACTGACAGACGAACGCTATTAGAGATTTGTTCAAAGCCGTGAAACTCTTAACTGTCCGACTTTTATTATCTATTAATTTGGGAACTTTTACACCCATAATTTTTAAATTGTGGGACTGGAATATGTTTTATTGTGGTAGCTTATAGCTCTACTAATGAGAACTAGTTTTAGCAAGGCTAGAGGAAGAGCATGCATGCCTTCAATGCCAATCCAGGCAATATAAGCAGTTTTGTCTTGTTTAAAAATACTTAACGTCTTTTCTGAAGATTTATTGCGATTTATTAATAATTCGAAATATAATACGAGTACTCAAATGAATAAATGCAGGAATAGAACAATATCTCTGCTTTATTTTTCTCTAAGATATTGAAAAAATTGATAAAAAAGAGATTATTGAAATTTTTAAATAAAAACATGTTCTTTAGTGATAGTCAGTTTTGATTCAGAGAGGGGTTGAGTAATAAGGATGCATTACTAGTCTTATAAAAAAATGTGTACAAGCCTTTGGACATTGGACAACTTTGTGCTGCTCTGTTTTTTGACATAACAAAGGCATTCGATACAGTAGACTATTAAATGCTAAGAAATAAATCGATCATAGCCGGTATTAAGGGCTTGCCCCTAAATTGGTTTATGAGTTACCTTTCTGATAGGCAGCAGCTTGTTGTAAAACTTGATTCCAACTGTAGTTATAGAGGCTATGTGAATTTTGGAGTCCCTCAAGGTTCTGTTTTGGGATCTATTTTGTTCCTCATATATGTGAGCCATTGATTGTGAATTTTAATGGTCGCATCACTGCATTCGCTGTTGATGTAGCTTTTACCTACTCTTGTGATCATTTAAATCTAGTCTATGATAAAATGAGTGTGTGTGTGTGTGGTACTAACCCACCCGCCCACCCATACACGTACGATGGTACTAACCCAATCGTTCACACATACATGAACGGTGGTACTTACCCACCCACACACCCATACACGCACGGTGGTACTACGTATGCTTCTTAATGTAAAGATCAAATATATGATTTTTAAATTTATATCTACCAGAAGTTTTAGTAACGATTTAGTATATCATAAACTTGTCAGTTTAAATAACTCTTCTTTCCAATGTCTTGTTATTGGGAAAGTTGGTATGATTAAATATTTGGGATTGCACATTGATTCGAATCTATTATTGAAGACTCATGTTTTACACTTGAAACGTCAATTACTAAGAAGTGTTAAAAACCTTTATTGTCTACGAAGTGTTCCCGCAAAAGTTATTGATATCAATATACCATGGATTGGTGAGCTCCAGAGTTGGTTGTGGCTTGGCTGTTGGCGAGGAACGTACGTCCCCACGCTATACACTATAACCACACTGTACTCCAAAAATCCTTACTCCGCATCATCACCCCCAATTCCCCAATTCACCCCTAGCTGGCCTCTATACCAATTCAATTCAATACCACTGTACGTGTATGGGTGGGCGGGTGGGTCAATACCACTGTACGTGCATGGATGGGCGGGTGGGTCAATACCAGTGTACTTGTATGGGTCAATACCACTGTACGTGCATGGGTGGGCGGGTGGGTCAATACCACGTACGTGCATGGGTGGGAGGGTGGGTCAATACCAGTGTACTTTTATGGGTAGGTGGGTGGGTTAGGTTAGCTTTAGTAATCTGTAACATCAAAAGTTACAAAAGAGCTAGAGTGCACATTTCTGTATTAAACATATAGATTGGTTAGTGTAATAAATATTGATTCCTTTTCGCCCTGTACAACATTTTGCCAATTCTAAATTTGTATATTTATTTAGGTTTTGAACTATTTTTCGTTAGAATTTTGGTTTTTATGTACATGGTGTTAAGTATATAATTTTAGCCGCTTAATACAGTATTTGATGTTCCAAAAGCAAATTTAACTGCTTTTCAACACATTTACACATATAATGCTTCTCTATTTTACAGTATAATTTCAATACATATAAATAATATAACGTTGTTCAAACCTTTTTTGAAACAACTTAAATCACCTACTTACAGTAAATAACGTGGAACAACTTTTAAGTATAGTACTTTGATTTCGAATTTAATATTTTATCTTTCTTGACATTTTTTGTTTTCTTACAATATTGATTAGTTAGTTTAATTAAATATTATATACTTTTTTAGTCATTATTTTGTACTGTTATTTTTCTAATATATTTTGATATATTCATAAGAACTACGATTTTTTTTTTAGGTAGCTAAGATTTCTTATGTCATAGCCTATTTCATTCCTAGACATTGTAAATATAGTATTTATTGCTTCGTTTACTTTCTAAAACTATTCAGTCTCACTTTTATTTTCTAATATTTTATTTCATGTTCAATTATCTCGCAAAACATGCTTTTTTACATTAATTATATGTAGCAGTTATTTAAATATTAACCGAGATACCACTTTTCCAGTTACTTTAGTATATTAAATCAAATGTTTTGATGGCCACTCCAAACCGGTTCTATTACCTACTGTAAGGAGTGACCTACTTATTCTACAAATATTAATTAAGTGTGATTAATCAATATTATTAAAGTTATTTTATTTAATAATTTAAATTTTTGTACTATCATTTATATTATTTTATAAGTTAAGACATTTGCTTATCTAAATTGTACATATATGTGTAATCAATGAATGTGGAATAAAGTTTCTTTTGAATTTGAATTGTAATCGTTTGAGGGTATGACCAACGCTATGGTAAAGAAAGAAATCAGTTTATTAAATCACATGTACACATCATTGGAATACATTTGCAGACGTTTTATACGTATTTTAACGTATGTAATAATATTGTCTAATTGAATAGTATTATGTAACGTACGGATAACAATTAACTATACATTTCAAAATTAGGATTATTATAAAATATACAATTTCATATGAAAATATCGATGCCGTTTAAAACATCATATTTAACACGTTTACAAGTATAATCTTTGTTATGCAATTTCATTGATAACGAAAACATTTTTATATTCACTAATATCCCTTGACTTAGTGTTTGGATCAAACAGTTTATGATCGCTTACGATAACTGTTCGTTGACATCAGGAAGACGTGATATCAGGACGTTGTCTGACTAATCAGGCTGACTTGGAAGACGTGACATCAGGTCAGTGTCACACTGATCAAGGATGACTTGGAAGACGTTCCACCAGGCCGGTGTCAGACTAATCAGGCTGACTTGGAAGCCGTGACCTAAGGTCGGTGTCAGACTAATCAAGCTAACTTGGAAGACGTGACATCAGAACGGTGTCTTACTAATGAGGCTGACCTAGAAGACGAGAAATCAGGTCGGTATCAGACTAACTTGGAAGACGTGACATCAGGACGGTGTCAGACTAATCAGGCTGACTTGGAAGACGTGACATCAGGTCAGAGTCACACTAATCAGGCTGAATTAGAAGGCCTGACATTAGGTCGGTGTCAGGCTAATCAGGATGACTTGGAAGACGTGACATCAGGACGGTGTTAGACTAATCAGGCTGACCTAGAAGACGTGACATCAGGTCGGTGTCAGACTGACTTGGAAGACGTGACATCAGGACGGTGTCAGACTAATCAGGCTGACTTGGAAGACGTTCCATCAGGCCGGTGTCAGGATAACGAGGCTGGCCTGGAAGACGTGACATCAAGTCGGTGTCAGACTGACTTGGAAGACGTGACATTAGGACGGTCTCAGACTAATCTGGCTGACTTGGAAGACGTGACATCAGAACGGTGTCAGACTAATGAGGCTGACCTAGAAGAAGTGACATCAGGTAGGTGTCAGACCGACTTGGAAGACGTGACATTAGGACGGTCTCAAACTAATCAGGCTGACTTGGAAGACGTGACATCAGAACGGTGTCAGACTAATGAGGCTGACCTAGAAGAAGTGACATCGGGTAGGTGTCAGACTGACTTGGAAGACGTGACATCAGGATGGTGTCAGAATGATTAGACTAACTTGGAAGACGTGACGACATCAGGTCGTTGTATCTTAAGGCTTTAAAAATACAATGAATGAGTAATTAGACTTGAATGTTTCATGGAATTTCCAGATAAAAACGGTGATTATAAGGTCCTCTTAAAGGAACCAAACGTACTGTTAACATAAAATCAGTTAGGTACTTGTATTTGAGCTCAATATATCATATATCCCTTCAGTTCAATTTCTTGAGGCTCTGCCCGGCCAAATACCTCACTCTGCAGTACTGCGTACTGTAGCGTGTTTCTGTATAACAGCCCGAACCCAAAGCTAGTCAAGCCCGCTCACTGACATTCTTGGCTTATTTCCAATCTGTCATTTAGATTCTGCCCACGCCGCGCGCTTCTGTCGTTCGCCTTCTTCTGTTTCCGGCCTGAAGCGTGCCACAGCCGCTCAGTCTTCCCACCAGGAGAATCGTCGCCCAACGGTCTGTCTGTCCGTCTACATTGCCGCTACTCTATGGCCGCACGATCGTCCTCAGCTACAACATCACGTCACCATTTAATATTTTAAGTTAGTCGTCATTGTCTAGCCCACACGACGAGTTCTTGTAACTCATCGACAGTGGGAATTCCGAATTAGCTACGGATTGTCGGCCGAAGTAATGATTAAATGACCTTCGAACGTGATTTAATTGAAATTCAACGGACAATTAGTTGTTCAGACTCGTACAGTCCGACATCATCACGTGTCCTATTTATTGGCCACAGTCATCTAAACTTACAAAAAAAGCGACTAACCTACAAATAGCACGTATTTCCTATAATGATTGATGAGAATATAAGCAATGACAAGATATTCAATCAGAAACCTGGCAAATCTGAGTAAATATAATTACATTTCACAAAACGAAATACATTAAAATCCAATAGTAAGACTAATCAGGCCTACCAACATTTATAAATAACAGCCTTGTATGTATATTGCTAGAATAATAAACATTTCACACATTCTCACCTTTCCTCAATATATATAGCCTCAACTTCACCTGGTAAAATAAGACCTGCTTCAATTTAATTTTTAACTTTCGCAAACCAGTGTAACGAGCCTTATGACACTCTGAGGCGATATCGCCTTCAGGCGTGTTTTTATTGTGTTTTCACTAAAAATGAAATTATAATTTTCATGTTTTCTTTAGTATATAAAATGCATGTGTAGATTTTAGGAAACTATAACTAATAGCTCTTTGAGAGAATATGGTGATCAATCAAAACAGGTATAACTTTTTACAGTTTTTGTAAGTTTTTCATTAAAAGACACTGGCGTAGCCTGATGGTTTTAACGAATTTGTCTTTACACACGCGCAAGGATGCTGAACGTTATTTGTATCTTAAGAATCACCTAAGCAGATTAGCCCCTACTCCAAATTATTTGTTATTCTTAAAGAGAATGGTCATGTTTTAGTGTTTATCTGACAGCATCTGTATTTTGTTAACACTTTAACATGAACTTATATCAGCTCTTACGTCGATATAAATACTAACCCCCTTCATATTTTTATCCAATAGAGGTAAACATTTTTTTCGTCGAAACTTAGATCTTCAGAGACTCCTTCATATTACATTTTGTATTGCACATCTGAATTAAGATATTGTGCTTGACCTAAAATATATTACTCTGTTGTGATTATAATAAAGGATAGAGACATTTTCATAGTTAATAACCAAATAAGTTACTAATAAAATATAAATAGACAATGATTAGTCAAATGAAAGTTAAGTTATACTAGACAATTCGCCTCTTGTAATAAAGGAATAGACAATTTTCTGTTTTAAATTTAATTCAATTTGGATTAGAAACTGTTCTGCACTTTACTATAAGTAAAGAGATATTCTTTAACAGCGAACGAAAACAAAAGTTGACCACAAAAGCGATTCCAAGTGAGTGTTCGGTTCTCTTCGGCTCCCGAACCACGCGGCGACAGGACGGCAACTCGTATATATTGGTACAAGAACCGAGGACCGCATTCCGCGGGCTCCGAGCGGCGGGGACCTTTGAGGAGCAGAAATGTACGACAACAGTGCTGATATGGTAATCATAGACGAGCTTTATAGGAACTCTCCTGATAATGACCGAGGGAAACACGGATTCCGGAGTGCTCTGAGGTAGGCCACTTGAACACTATAGCTGGAAACATATAAAGCCTGTACACCGATATGGTAATCATAGAAGAGCTTTATAGAAACCGTACTGATAATGAACGAGGGAAACACGGAACCCCGGACTGCTCTGAGGTAGGCCACTTGAATACTGCAGCTGGAAACATGTAAATACTGTACCGATATGGTAATCATAGACGAGCTTTATAGTAACCCTCCTGATAATGAACGAGGGAAACACGGAACCCCGGACTGCTCTGAGGTAGGCCACTTGAATACTGCAGCTGGAAACATGTAAATACTGTACCGATATGGTAATCATAGACGAGCTTTATAGTAACCCTCCTGATAATGACCGAGGGAAACACGGAACCCCGGACTGCTCTGAAGTAGGCCACTTGAACAACTGGATATATTATGTGAACACTTCGTTTATAGAAATGTTGTATTAGAAACTGATAGAATTAGACAAAATAGAATGTCAGTTTCTGATATAGTTCTTAGACCCCAATATCAATTACACGTTTATTTATCATTGAAAAAGTATCTAATTTTCTACTACTACTTCGGCTTTTTTATCGAAAATCATCCCAACTGTCTTTCTCATGTATATTTGTCATTTGCCAACCATATAGTTTTTTTCTGTCTGTTTCACAAGGTACACTTGAGATTTAGTAGGCTACTGTGAACTCCCTTACTAAAAATTATTATATTTATCTGAAAAATATTTATTTAGTCCATTTTATAATGTACTTTAAGGAAAACATATGCATTGTATATAAAGCCTGATGTAAATGACGCAAGACGTGTGGAGTCCCAGACTATGATGACTGCTGAGTTCCTGCCAAGAAACCGTCTGATGCATCTGCCGTGAGGGCTGACCGCTCCGCTAGCCAGCGTTATATATATACACAACAGCTGGGTTCCCATCCTCAGAATAAATAGTGACTTAAGGCTTTTTGATTTATTTACACGTGTTGAGCATTTATTTATCTCACACTCTTGATTTAAGACATTTAGACTTTGTCAACTGGATAAAATGCGCCAGATAATATTTATTTAGAAAGAATATCGTTTTAAAGAAACATTACAAATACAACTTTGTATCGAGTAAGCAATAAGGTGGAATTACTTATTTTTAACATATCTTTCTCTTACACACCAGTATAATAAACATTTAAATGTTGAAATAACAATATTCATCGTTTTATTACGGTCAACAAAATAATAACATATTTAATCTTTGACTAATAATACATCGATAAAGATCGATCATAGATTATTTAAAGACGTATTTTCAATTTTTTTATAACTTTTGATAAATCAAACAGCTAGAATCACAACGTCATAACGAAAAAGCTCGTTTATAAAATAACCTAAAGTCCGTAGTAGGCTATAGTATACATAGTAAAGATATTTGTGTGTTCATTTCAGACTAGCACTTTCCTCGTTCTTCTTATTTTTCTTTCTCCAATTTTATTTTTATTTTTATATCTTTCTTTTATTTTCTAATTTTACAACGGCCTTATCTTTTGTATATTTCTTTTGTCAAAACTTGTACCTATTTTCGTGTTTATAGTCCTTGTTTGTCTTCGTGTATTTAATTTAGCCAATTAACTGATGTTTTTTTTCTAAACAATTTTTGCTACAATCTATTTTGTAATCTTACCTTGTGGTATTTTAAAGAACGTGTCTATAAAATTTGATTTTTCCTTAAAAAATCTGTTATTGGTTCAACTTCATAATACATTTCTTTTGTCACTTTCGTCTTCTGCCAGTGTAGTTTTTTTATTCATTTTCTGATTTAGATTGTGTTGGAGCTTGAAAACCTTTTTACTACAGTATGCCATGGCTGATTTAGTTTATTTCATAACACGTTTTTAAGTAGTTTAAATAATTTTCACACAAAGTGCACCTAAGAATGCTTGACTGAAAATGTTTAAAGCCAACAATGATCGTGGCTAGTACACATGGACAATTTAACTGACGGAAATACTTATGTACATTCGAAACTTGTTATTCAGTACCTGTAATATAGGTTTAACATTAATGATATGATGAGCCAAGAAGAAATTACAAACAAGCCTGTTCTCAGTTTTAACTTCATTTAAATTTGATCTCATAACTAAAGGTTGATTTTTCAATTACCAAGCGCTTGTAAGGTCGTTTGAAACAGGAAACAGAGGACATTTGGCACAAGACAAAGTGTCCCACAACAATAGCGAGGAAGGCCCCCGCCGAGGTGTCACCAGTAATCACCGTAGTGTATTTATGTGGTAAAGGTCGCATCTGTAGTAATGACCAGAAAATATATCGTAGTATTGCTGGGTTGAGTAAACCTAACTTTCGTAGATCGAGTGTTCTTCAATGTCCATATATGTAGGGCGCATTAGATGGTACGCATTAGGATGTTGTCCAAGATGTGTAAATAAAGTAACAATAACTTAAATTCACATAATAAGGTGGAAGGAATAGCAATTACACATATTACTTGTGAAGAGCTTTGTGACATAACTCAATCCTCGACCAAGAGATGATGCAAATAACATAGATAAATTCTCATGTTATTTTAAAAAAACAAGGTTGGTTGCAAGTGATTTGAAAATCCACATGTTAAAAATTTCCACGGTTCTAAGACCTCTTTAACGACCTCAATTGAGCTCACAGTTCCAACGGTGGTCATCAGTTTGACAGACGACTCACGGGACGGGGCGAGAGGTGAGAAAGCTCAACCCGATAACTCACACTAGGCCGTAGGATATCACACATCACCTACACTCACCAGAACTGTAGAGTGCAGTGCACTCGATCCTCCTGAGCTCATAGGTCCAACGGTAGCCATCAGTTTGACAGACGACTCAGGGGTCGGGGGAGAGGTGTGAAAGCTCAGCCTGATAACTCACACCAGGCCGTAGGATATCACACATCACCTACACTCACCAGAACTATAGAGTGCAGTGCTCTCGATCCTCCTGAGCTCACAGTTCCAATGGTGGCCATCAGTTTGACAGACGACTCACGGGGCGGGGTGAGAGGTGAGAAAGCTCAGCCTGATTACTCACACCAGGCCGTAGGATATCACACATCACCTACACTCACCAGACCTGTAGAGTGTAGCTCAGCCTGATAACTCACACCAGGCCGTAGGATATCACACATCACCTACACTCACCAGAACTATAGAGTGCAGTGCTCTCGATCCTCCTGAGCTCACAGTTCCAATGGTGGCCATCAGTTTGACAGACGACTCACGGGGCGGGGTGAGAGGTGAGAAAGCTCAGCCTGATAACTCACACCAGGCCGTAGGATATCACACATCACCTACACTCACCAGACCTGTAGAGTGCAGTGCACTCGATCCTCCTGAGCTCATAGGTCCAACGGTAGCCATCAGTTTGACAGACGACTCAGGGGCCGGGGGGAGAGGTGTGAAAGCTCAGCCTGATAACTCACACCAGGCCGTAGGATATCACACTATCACCTACACTCATCAGACCTGTAGAAAGCAGTGCAATAGAAGTTGCTTCATTGCTAACCAACTCATTTGATCTAAATATTTTGTAAAACTATTAAGTTATTTATTTTTTTTTTCATTTTAACTACTCGTCATATTATTATTTTCTCCTCCGCGGCTTGGTAAATATGAAGATAATTGTAAAATTGTAGTTCCATTTAATTTACTTCTTTATTCTTATTATTTAATTTTTTATGGTTCCATACAAACATATTTGGTGTATTACTGGAAATATATTGTTACATCCCCCATGTTTACGAAGCAAATAAATTAATGGAGTTTTTCAATATAATATTTTCCCAAGATAGCGTACTACTGTTATTTGACTATCCACAAAGTACAAAGAAATTAATATTATTTTATAGTTTGTTTAAAATTGTTATTATATCTGATATGTTACCAAAATTTGTGCCATTTTACACCTTCCTTATTTATATCTACAACATTACTGAGTCGATTTAAATTTTACGTAACTTTGTCACCAAGATTAGAGCCGTCGTTCAGAATGATCTCCCTAACATAACTGAAATAATCCCCTCAGACTTAATTGACACCTTACTGTTGTACTGACTTAATGTAATTTGTACCTGGCGTATTTCAAAGAATGGTGTCATCGTGCAGTTTGATCTCCCTCAAAGCCGTGGTTTTGAAAGTCAACCAGCATTACGGAATATATTCACATTTGAATCCTAAGCCTATAAAAAAATGCAAATGTAAACGAACACATTGAGGAGTAGGTGAGGCTGCTATTTGTAATTGTGTCATTGGGCTCTGACCAATAACTCTTTTATTATTAGTCAGAAAGTTTGATAGTAGTTTGTGATAAAGACTACATTCCCACTTCAGAAATCCATATTTGAACATAACTGAGTCATAACCGTCCTAATAACTATATAAATAGTAATATTAAAATAAACACTGTCATACAATGTTATTTAAAAACATTTGAATTTTTATTAGAAGGGTTTGCTCAGTTAATTACTAAAATTATACGAACGATTCCACCAGAATTCCAGATTTCAAACTAATTTTCTCAAAAGTTCAAAATAAAAACATTGTATGCTAATTATTTAATAACCTAAAGTGCTGAGGAGATGTGAGTGCCCGGTGTTTGGTAGGACGTGCGAACCGTTTGGTACGAGTTGCAAACAGTTTGTTACTAAAGTGCTGAGGAGATGTGAGTGCCCAGTGTTTGGTAGGAGGTGCGAACCGTTTGGTACGAGTTGCAAACAGTTTGTTACTAAAGTGCTGAGGAGATGTGAGTGCCCGGTGTTTGGTAGGACGTTCGAACCGTTTGGTACGAGTTGCAAACAGTTTGTTAATAAAGTGCTGAGGAGATGTGAGTGCCCAGTGTTTGGTAGGAGGTGCGAACCGTTTGGTACGAGTTGCAAACAGTTTGTTACTAACGTGCTGAGGAGATGTGAGTACCCAGTATTTGACACGACGTGCGAGTTGTGTGTTTCTAACATGCTGAGGAGATGTGAGTGCCCATTGTTTGTAACGACGTGCGAGTTGTTTGTTTCTAACGTGCTGAGGAGATGTGAGAACCCTACTTTTGGCACAACGTGCGAGTTGTTTGTTTCTAAAACGCTGAGGAGATGTGAGTGCCCAGTATTTGGCAACGACGTGCGAGTTAACAGTTCTAAAGTGTTCTTCGTTTCTAAAGTGTTCTTCGTTTCTAAAGTGCTGGGGAGATGTGAGTACCCAGTATTTGGCACGACGTGCGAGTTGTGTGTTTCTAACATGCTGAGGAGATTTGAGTACCCAGTATTTGGCACTACGTGCGAGTTGTTTGTTTCTAACATGCTGAGGAGATTTGAGTGCCCAGTATTTAGCACGACGTGCGAGTTGTTTGTTTCTAACATGCTGAGGAGATTTGAGTGCCCAGTATTTAGCACGACGTGCGAGTTGTTTGTTTCTAACATGCTGAGGAGATTTGAGTGCCCAGTATTTGGCAACGACGTGCGAGTTCTTTGTTTCTAAAGTGCTGGGGAGATGTGAGTACCCAGTATTTGGCACGACGTGCGAGTTGTTTGTTTCTAACATGCTGAGGAGATTTGAGTACCCAGTATTTGGCACTACGTGCGAGTTGTTTGTTTCTAACATACTAAGGAGATTTGAGTGCCCAGTATTTAGCACGACGTGCGAGTTGTTTGTTTCTAACATGCTGAGGAGATGTGAGTGCCCAGTGTGTGGTACGATCTGCGAACCGTTTGTTTCTAGAGTGCTGAGGAGATTTGAGTTCCCAATGTTTGGCATGACGTGCAAGCTGTTTGTTACTAGAGTGCTGGGAGATATGAGTGCCTAGTGTGTGGCACGACCTGCGAACCGTTTGTTACTAAAGTGCTGAGGAGATGTGAGTGCCCAGTGTTTGGTAGGACGTGCGAACCGTTTGTTACTAAAGTGCTGAGGAGATGTGAGTGCCCAATATTTGACACGTCGTGTGTGCCGTTTGTTATGCCTTACGCAAACTCTCCCCCACCAGATTTAGAACCATTTATTTCTTTCGTCTCAGAGACAGCAGAGTGTCACTATATTGCGGATGAAGAGCCAATTGGAAAAGTGCGTTCGAAATGTATTGGCGAGGTTTAAGGTTAAATTGTAGCGATACATGTGTGTGTTTTGTCTAAGACACAGAATGTGCTGGCAGCCGACCTACCTACTGAAACATTGTGCACTTACTCGCCCGGCTAATCCGGGACACTATTTGGGAGAAATAAGACCTTAGAGTCGTTCCAAGTGCTGCATTATGAGACGCATTGTGCATTTTACCGAAGAACAAAGTATCAGCATACCAAAAACCTTAATCAAATCACATTTACAAAGCAACATTGCTGGAGATGAAACAAGCAAGTTTTACCGACTATGCTCTCATATGTCATAAACTAGTCTCACAAAACAGATATTTCAACATAATATATTTATTGCGAACCCTAAAATTTCTATGATGCATTTCAGTCATACGCGCTGATTCAGTTGGTTTATTTCATTTATTTTTCAACTAGATAATCATAAATATAGATTTTATTATTCAACTTATTATATGCTGTTATAAATAAAAGAGAATATCACACAACACAAATTTATTACAAAATTAGTAAAAATGTACAAATATTATGATGTATAAGGTAACTACGTTTACCTTCCTCAAAGATTTACCAAAATGGATCACCATAATATTGTAAATGTTGTACTTATTTTGTAATAAATTTGTGTTGTGTGACGTTCAGTTGTATTGTAAATACAGTATATACAAATGATTTTCAATAATTATATATATGCAAATATTTTTATGCAATTAACTATCCCGGCTATTTGCGCAATTCAAGGGAGTGAACCTTATTTCTGAACATGATTGCATTGTAAATCTACATGAAAATCATTTTCAAAAATTCAATGTCCTTGAACTGGGATGGAGCATTCCATTTTGGCTATCATTATTAAATAAAGATAGTGAAAATAATAAATAAATAACAATAATTAAATAGTGCTCATTAGATCAATTTTCGACAAGATATGGATGAATTATGCTTGTGAGTTATGGATAAATGATTACTAATGATACAAAATGAATCGTGGTTAGTTTGAGTATATGTATGCATGTCACAAGGACTACGAGTGTATGTATGTATGTCACAAGGACTACGAGTGTATGTATGCAAGTCACAAGGACTACGAGTGTATGTATGTATGTCACAAGGACTACGAGTGTATGTATGCAAGTCACAGGGACTACGAGTGTATGTATGTACGTCACAATGATTACGAGTATATGTATGTACGTCACAATGATTACGAGTATATGTATGTATGTCACAATTACTACGGGTATATGTATGTACGTAACAATGACTACGAGTATATGTATGTATGTCACAAGGACTACGAGTGTATGTATGCAAGTCACAAGGACTACGAGTGTATGTATGTATGTCACAGGGACTACGAGTATATGTATGCATGTCACAAGGACTACGAGTGTATGTATGTATGTCACAAGGACTACGAGTGTATGTATGTATGTCACAGGGACTACGAGTATATGTATGCATGTCACAAGGACTACGAGTGTATGTATGTATGTCACAAGGACTACGAGTATATGTATGTATGTCACAAGGACTACGAGTGTATGTATGTATGTCACAAGGACTACGAGTATATGTATGCATGTCACAAGGACTACGAGTATATGTATGCATGTCTCTAGGACTACGAGTGTATGTATGTATGTCACAAGGACTACGAGTGTATGTATGTATGTCACAAGGACTACGAGTATATGTATGCATGTCACAAGGACTACGAGTATATGTATGTATGTCACAAGGACTACGAGTATATGTATGCATGTCACAAGGACTATGAGAGTATGTATGTATGTCACAAGGACTACGAGTGTATGTATGCATGTCACAAGGACTACGAGTGTATGTATTTATGTCACAGGGACTACGAGTGTATGTATGTATGTCACAAGGATTACGAGTATATGTATGTATGTCACAAGGACTACGAGTATATGTATGCATGTCACAAGGACTACGAGTATATGTATGTATGTCACAAGGACTACGAGTGTATGTATGCAAGTCACAAGGACTGCGAGTGTATGTATGTATGTCACAAGGACTACGAGTATATGTATGTATGTCACAATGACTACGAGTATATGTATGTATGTCACAATGACTACGAGTATATGTATGTATGTCACAATGACTACAAGTATATGTATGTATGTCACAATGACTACGAGTATATGTATGTATGTCACAAGGACTACGAGTATATGTATGCATGTCACAAGGACTACGAGTGTATGTATGTATGTCACAAGGACTACGAGTGTATGTATGTATGTCACAAGGACTACGAGTATATGTATGCATGTCACAAGGACTACGAGTATATGTATGTATGTCACAAGGACTACGAGTGTATGTATGTATGTCACAAGGACTACGAGTGTATGTATGTATGTCACAATGATTACGAGTATATGTATGTACGTCACAATGACTACGAGTATACTTATGTACGTCACAATGACTACGAGTATATGTATGTATGTCACAATTACTACGGGTATGTGTAGTATGTACTTCACAAGGACTTGTTACTTGTTAGATATAAAACAGGAGAGGTAAGGGGTACCTAATTTAGAATGCCTGTTGAGGTCATTTCAAGGTGCTTTTTTCTATGACAACTATGAGGATTGACTTCTTCACATAAAACTATGGTGATTGAGCTTCGTTTTAATACTATCAGTACAATTGGGCGAAAACGTAGTTCATTTATCCCAACTAAAGATTGGACGATTTGGTTCTTTACCAATAAGTGAAAAAATAATAATAATAATAATAACAACATTAAATATTATGAATTAGCGGGATTTTCGATAGTTCAATTTGTCTCTGTGCTATGATTAGTATTACTTTTTAGGGAAAATTCTGTTCTAGAGCGTAGCAAAGACTGCTGTGAATGAATAAGATACGTTCATCCATATTCTTTCAAATTTGTAGAGCCTGTTACAATAAAATGATCTATGGCTTCGTTGAGCGTTAACCAGTTCGTAATACATTATTTTTTAAATGTGTTAACCAACACATTTGTAACTGAGAGAAAAATACACCTCTTAGCAACTTACCAGATGCTCTAGGAACGAATCTTACCTAGACGTATATTTATATTATATGAATTTCAATGCCGGCTACCAAAAATGAAAACAGTAAAATAAAATAAACCACAACAAGAAATATGACAAGGAAATAAGATCTAAGTTACAAGGAAAGCCTACTTTCGTCTTTGTGTTAGTTACATATCTAATGTCGCAGTCTATAGTTGAAGTTAATTTTGTTACAGTTTTTAAATTAGATAGTTTTGTTTTTAAGTCACTCGCTAAATTTGGTAATGAAATATGATTTGTCTTGATAAATATGCTGACAGTTTTTCTAAACTTTATGGACATTTTAGGTTGTTTCACACCATGTGAATATACATTTTGTATTAAAATCTCGGGTCCCAAGATAGTATTAGTACCGACTTGGCATTTAGCTGTAACATGACGTTGTCAATGCTGTACCACAGTTTTACGACAATAAAGGATAATTATTTTATTATTATATTATTATTGTAATAATCAAATGAATATAATAGAAATTTTGTCACTTCTTAAAATAGTGCGAATATTCACATCTTTTGCATGTCTTCAAATATCTTACAATATTAGAGCGGCGGTAGCTAAGGGACTTGCGGTTCCCACATGCGAGACGGTGCTGCGTTATTACAAGTAGCCAACACTGAGGTCAATGGGCATCTATTCACTACGGTGCGAGCCGGGTCCCCTTTGGTCAGCAGGTCCAGTGTAGAGACTTTAGTCCGAATAAAATAACGCTGGTACTAGCGGAACGGCCACGCGCCACTGGTCTGAAATTACAAAACTCTGAACTTTAATTTGCTGTCAAACTTAAAATAAGCAAGCAATAATTTTCAAACTAATAGCATAGTGTCCACCGTGTTATATTCTTTAAGACAAAATTATTCTGGAGGTTTTGCTTGAACTAATTTGCTTTTTATAGTGATATTTGTGTTTAAGAACACGTTTTTATAAGTGAAATTGCACGTAAGCCGTCTTTAACCTGTCACTTTGGTGATATTAAAAATAATAAAATAATTTCTTGTGGATAGATGACAGTTTGATTTATTGTGGTTAGTTTGGTATAAGACTCATTTAATAATTCGAACAAGTTAATAAGAATTATTTTAACACTTGTAAACTCGGAAACAGTAAAAAGCTAGACAACATTTCTAAGCAAACATTAACTGTGTTTTTTATGTATTACTAAAATAATACTGAGCACTAATAACACATGCAGAAAAATGATGAAGAGTTGATGAAGTAAACTCATAATTCGTTTACATCCAGGCTGTGTCGGACGTGTAAGGTATACTCTGCTCAAGGGAAAGTGTAGACCGGATATTTAGCCTTAATAATCTTAATAATAAATCGACGATATTTCCAAATGAGAAATGTATCTCCAGTAAGAAATAAGGCGAGTAAGTTGAGTTCAGTTCTTAATCGATTTAACAGTGCAAATAAGTTAAAATAAAAAATTAAATGAAAACTTATCAGTTTAATATTTCAGAGACACAATTTTTTGGTACTAATTATTTTATGAATTAGATACGGTTATGTTATATAAGTTTAACTCAACTCCATTTTCAAATTACAAACTCGTATTAGTGTTTATGAAATAAACGTTATGAGGCATTAATAAACGAACTAAAGTATGTCCAGAAGTAACAACCAAACTACTGCAAAAACATGATTAACGGTTAGAGAACTGTACAAATATATACTGATATCCATGATTAACGGTTAGAGAACTGTACAAATATATACTGATGTTCATGATTAACGGTTAGAGAACTGTACAAATATATACTGATATCCATGATTAACGGTTAGAGAACTGTACAAATATATACTGATGTTCATGATTAACGGTTAGAGAACTGTACAAATATATACTGATGTTCATGATTAACGGTTAGAGAACTGTACAAATATATACTGATGTTCATGATTAACGGTTAGAGAACTGTACAAATATATACTGATGTTCACGATTAACGGTTAGAGATTTGTACAAATATATACTGATGTTCATGATTAACGGTTAGAGAACTGTACAAATATATACTGATGTTCATGATTAACGGTTAGAGAACTGTACAAATATATACTGATGTTCATGATTAACGGTTAGAGAACTGTACAAATATATACTGATGTTCATGATTAACGGTTAGAGAACTGTACAAATATATACTGATGTTCATGATTAACGGTTAGAGAACTGTACAAATATATACTGATGTTCATGATTAACGGTTAGAGAACTGTACAAATATATACTGATGTTCATGATTAACGGTTAGAGAACTGTACAAATATATACTGATGTTCATGATTAACGGTTAGAGAACTGTACAAATATATACTGATGTTCATGATTAACGGTTAGAGAACTGTACAAATATATACTGATGTTCATGATTAACGGTTAGAGAACTGTACAAATATATACTGATGTTCATGATTAACGGTTAGAGAACTGTACAAATATATACTGATGTTCATGATTAACGGTTAGAGAACTGTACAAATATATACTGATGTTCATGATTAACGGTTAGAGAACTGTACAAATATATACTGATGTTCATGATTAACGGTTAGAGAACTGTACAAATATATACTGATGTTCATGATTAACGGTTAGAGAACTGTACAAATATATACTGATGTTCATGATTAACGGTTAGAGAACTGTACAAATATATACTGATGTTCATGATTAACGGTTAGAGAACTGTACAAATATATACTGATGTTCATGATTAACGGTTAGAGAACTGTACAAATATATACTGATGTTCATGATTAACGGTTAGAGATTTGTACAAATATATACTGATGTTCACGATTAACGGTTAGAGAACTGTACAAATATATACTGATGTTCATGATTAACGGTTAGAGAACTGTACAAATATATACTGATGTTCATGATTAACGGTTAGAGAACTGTACAAATATATACTGATGTTCATGATTAACGGTTAGAGATTTGTACAAATATATACTGATGTTCATGATTAACGGTTAGAGAACTGTACAAATATATACTGATGTTCATGATTAACGGTTAGAGAACTGTACAAATATATACTGATGTTCATGATTAACGGTTAGAGAACTGTTCAAATATATACTGATGTTCATGATTAACGGTTAGAGAACTGTACAAATATATACTGATGTTCATGATTAACGGTTAGAGAACTGTACAAATATATACTGATGTTCATGATTAACGGTTAGAGAACTGTACAAATATATACTGATGTTCATGATTAACGGTTAGAGAACTGTACAAATATATACTGATGTTCATGATTAACGGTTAGAGAACTGTTCAAATATATACTGATGTTCACGATTAACGGTTAGAGATTTGTACAAGTATATACTGATGTTAATTAAACATTACATTTAAAATTATGATAGCAAAACATTCAAGGCAACGTGTTGAGTGTAGAGCCACACGATTGTCCCAAAGAACTGGCATCAAAATTAAAACAATGTCGTTTAATATTTGAAGCATATTCTATTTTATTGCTCCAGAACAATAAAACCCAAATGCCGAAATGGATCCTAAAATTATGTAATATTAGCAAGTATGTAATATCATTACACTGGCAAACATCAAACTTTGTTTTATTCCTTAATAAGTATTAGACTTATGTTTTACATTTCTATTGTATCTCAACACAACATTTAATTATTTTATTTTCATTCATTAATAGCTTCATTATTATTTCATTCACTTTAATAAATTTACATTTCAGTTCACATAAATTTTGATAACAATCTGCATTATGATACTTTCCATAACAAATAGCAAACCTAACCATAACTATACGAAAAAATCCATTACCATTTTTGTTACATTTATTGGTGTGATAGAATTATGATCACATCTGTGGTGATTTTGAACACTTCTATTTTTAATGTTACACAAGCAAAGTAAATTATGAAATCCCGAGTAAATATACCATAGAAATTACCTTTGATTTATCCCAAAAAGCCTCAAAAAGTTCTGAAATTGTTTTCAGAATAAATTGTCTTTAGTCATACTTTATTTATACAATTTTATTTAAAAATTAAAATGCTTTTGTATTTATGATCTTATTTAGGGGAGTGTTTTTTTAATACAATGACACAATTACTAAATTTACTACTCAAGATGTGCTTATATTAAGTTCGAACAGTAATTGTAATATGTAGAAAATTATTTATTACAGTTAAATAAAGAACAATTTTCAAAGTAAAATTGAATCGATTAATTTGATAAACTATGCATTAAAATTCTGCAATTTTAAAAACATGATTTAAATTAGTTGAAAATGAATACGGCGAATATGGTTTACGGTCTATTCAAAATTGAGGGATGATTGTAAATTGTTGGGAGAAAATACGCCATCGACGTTGGGGTTTGAGGACCTATGCTTATATTGGGTCAAGGGATATTTTGCTTTTATTCACAGTTTATTAAAATGACAGGTTAACTTTACAAAATATAATTTTTACTTTTTTGTTATCAGAATTTATATTGTCACTATTTTGGGTAGAAGACGTAACGAATAGAGTCAGTCTAAGCACGTCGCTGTGCCAAAACGTAAACAACTTGGCGTAAGATGCTTTAACTCTGATGAGCCGAGGACGATAAGTTGTGCAATCCAAAATCTAAATTAGCCTGTTATCCGAGTTAATGAAGACAGCCGCAGTCAGCAGTATAAAAACTTCTCATTTAAATGATGAAAGGAAGAGTAGAGAGGGGCAACAAATGGAAGCATGCAGGTGAGACGGCCTCATTAATTGACCCCAGAGCTATATACACGTCTAAATATACAGCTTATGTCTGGACCCGCTCCAAACAATGGACCCCCAGCGAAAACTGGTTGACCAAGTAAAATGATTATCGCACAGTTGTAACCTTAGACAGTTCGGCTGAATAAGTGCTATCAGCTCATTGAACAAAATAATTCTTACTCTTTGTACTGTGATCATTTTAAGAATAGATCTAGTTATTACAGGTTGTAAAGAAAGTTTAACGCTATTTATTTGTTATTTTTCTGACATTTTCTAACTAAGTAGTTTTTGTTTATTCCAGTGCACTCGTAAAGAAGAAAATAAGAGTTTTGTTTACAAACAGTGTTATGAATGTATATGTTTAAAATAATAAACGATATTAATTGTCATAAAATAAATATAGATTTCCAAACAAAACATAATATTTCATTTGATTAAGAAATAAAATTACCCATAATTGGCTACAAAAATTGATCCCAAAAAGTTTGGCGAAAGAAAAAAGTATGACGTAATTCAAGGAGAAAAGACAAGTGATGCATGACTTTTATACAAAAAGTTGATAATTACTGTAGTGGAAATATTTTTTTTATCACAGCTGATCTAATAGTATATCTGGCTTTCACGGTTACATAAACGCTTGTTTTATATTATTATAGATTATAACAAATGTCTGAAAATATAGAACACATTTGATTATTTGGGGTAGTTTAAACTTTATCCGAACAATACGACATGAACTTTACCTGTTACAGTGGATATAGTACCTAACTTAAACATTTTTTACTCCAGCTATTTGAATCATTGCAAGTATTTCACATTTCTACATAAATCGTAAATTGACGAAATGAGTTCTAGAAAGGGAAAGTAAGAATCATTTTTTAACAGGTGTCGCACCCTTTGGGGTCGTTGACCTTTGCTGGTGACATAGCAGAGTAGTGTTGACAATGTAAGTGTTGGGTGGACAGCGATAAGGTATGCGGAGCGCCCAGCGGCTGCCTGATATGCTATCAGCGTGCATTCCAGGGCCGAGTCTGTACAAAAGGACAGCCAGCTCGGTAGCAGCTGAGAGAAAATGTTAGTAGAAATAGGCTTCTATAAAAATTACACCACCTCAAGGAATTTAAAATTTTAGAGAGAACAATTTTTATTCCATAGTCCACTATTTAAAACTTGAATGGTTTATCTGATTTAGCTCTGTTCAACCAGGGATTGAGTAAGTTTAAACATATGGGGCCGTTTCAACCAGGGATTGAGTAAGTTTAAACATATGGGGTCGTTTCCCTCCACGGTAAAGGCCATAAACATTAGTTTGGTCCGTAACAATGATCGTATTGTAACAGTTGAAAATCCATTAGATAGGCGAGGAATTGTTCTACTGGACCTTAGGCGATTTTTGTAAAACAAATTAGTATATTTGTAACTTTAAAATAAATAACAACTTTAAGCCATTCTTGATGATTTAAAATAAAAAAAAAAAAAAAAATAGAATAAAAAAATGAACTTATGGCCTACCGGATTGGACATTTAATAATCATACAGTGTTAGCTATAACTCATTATAATAATAAACAAGAACTATACGTTTGAAATAGAAAATCATGTTTTAGTCCACTGGCGGTAAGAATGTAGGCATATTTACACTAATGCCCTATCCATTTTCTAGTGGGTGGGGGGGGGGGTGGAAATTTGGAAAACGTGAACCTTAATAAGAGTCATTCCATTTTAAGAATATAGACTTCAGCGATAGGTTCATTGTGTATATCTAAATTATTAATTTGATAAGAAATTTGGAAACCCCCGTTCATACTGAATATTCTACTCAATTATCAATGAGAAGTCCTATCCCGAAAAGAAAAAAAATTTAGATTCTCTCATTTGCTTTTACATTTCCCAAATTTTTTTTATTAATTTTATTAATTCGCTTACAGATTATATTGGACATTTTATACCTACTATAAGTAATTTATATTGCCTATGATTAAATTTAAGGGAAAATTATGTTTTCGATTTTCAATAATTTGGTCTGTATTATTGAGAAATGCAGATAAAATGATCCCCATGAACGTTGATTTTAAGGAAATATTGTTATTTCATTATTCAAATTAAATATGAATCAACTATATAATTTTAACTAAACATAATAGAGTAGAGGGTAATACCCTGTACTATATTCTTTTCAGTAGAGAAAATATTGTGTTTATAGGTTGGGCTGGATGAAAAGGCCTAAATATTTCACCAACAATCGTCAGAACATGATTGATCACCAATAATCGGTTGTCGAATTTACATTTCTAACCAAGAGACGTGAGTGGCTATCACGGGTCAGATGTACAGAGTATTTTTACAAGGATTTTGAGTACACAATGGCTTATGAAAGGTAGGATGTACAGAATATTTTTACCAAGGATTGTGAGTACAGGTTGGGCTATCGTAGGTAGGATGTACAGAGTATTTTTACCAAGGATTGTGAGTACAGGTTGGACTATCGTAGGTAGGATGTACACAGTATTTTTCCAAGGATTGTGAGTACAGGTTGGGCTATCGTAGGTAGGATGTACACAGTATTTTTCCAAGGATTGTGAGTACACAATGGCTTCTGCAACGTAGGATGTACAGAATATTTTTACCGAGGATTGTGAGTACTGGTTGGGCTATCGTAGGTAGGATGTACACAGTATTTTTACCAAGGATTGTGAGTACAGGTTGGACTATCATAGGTAGGATGTACAGAGTATTTTGACCAAGGATTGTGAGTACACGTTGGCCTATGAAAGGTATAATGTACTAAGTATTTTTACCAAGGATTTTGAGTACACGATGGCCTATGAAAGGTATAATGTACAGAGCATTTTTACAAGGATTGTGAGTACACGATGGCCTATGAAAGGTATAATGTACAGAGTATTTTTACCAAGGATTGTGAGTACAGGTTGGACTATCATAGGTAGGATGTACAGAGTATTTTTACCAAGCATTGAGAGTACATTTGGGTTATCACATGTAGGAGTATTTTACGATGGGTCATTCGATCATAATGACCAACCATTAGGTGTGTTGAGAATTTAACTTTCACAATATATTTTTCTTATTCGTAGTACATGTGCATTTTATAATGAATTTGCAATTTCATAGAATGTTCAATGAGATATCGTTGGCTTCGTCAAGAACCTGTTTATCATCAGAAACTCTCTTAAAGCTTTTTAATATTTTCAGCTGCACATTTTAATACGTTTCCGTAAATCTAGCGTATAACATTAATGCGAATAGCTAACGTTGTGCTTTAGCATTTGTTGTTGTTAATATAGATTTTGAAAACTTCAATAATATTGAAAATTAAAAATCAAAAACATAAGACAAATCTAAAGTACACATTAAAGATATATCTACTTGCCATCCAGCGCACATTGGCGAAGACAGCTTATTTTATATTCGTTCAATAAATAGGCTGACAGCAGCAGAATTTCTATACAGCTAGTTAGACTAGCAACCGGTAGAGAGCAGTGGTGGTGAGGCAGCTGTTAATTTATGTTGTTCACGCCAGGTGTGATGCCTGATTGATGATTGAAGGCCCAAGACGATTTGTTTCGATGATCGACGCCCAGAGGGGCTGACGCCTCGGCTTTTGGTTACCTCGCTGTTGGTTATCTAAAATATGCGTACAGGTCTTTGATGGTTGTGATCTGTCTGATTAGTGACAAGGTTGATAGGCCCTCCATTTCGAGTATGATGGTTGCAATGATTTATGCTTGTTTTTAACGATTTAGAATCATCAAACTTCTACTTCTGATTGTGTCAATTTTATTTGCTTTCTGTTTTTGATCAAAAGGTAGGCTTGCCTGTTTTGTTATTGTTTAATTTAACACTTCCTTTCTTAACTTTTTAATACATGATTTAACTTAGTTTTCAAGGTTAGGTTGTTAAGGGACAAGGGCCAAATCTTCTTTAGCAAATTTAAGGGTGGTAGAACAACACCTACCTGCATTAGTCTTAGTGTCCCAAATGGTTTTCAAACGAATGCTTGAGTTGCGACAATTTTCTACGTCTGGTAGTCGATCCAGCTATGGCCTCGTCTTGAAAGCTGTGTATGAGAAATGTTCCCAGTGCATTGTCACTAGCCTGATGGATATGGTTTTGACGTACAATATTTAAAGTTTTTAAAACTAAATGGCAAATCCTATTTAACTCACAATAAATACGGTGTAACTGTATTTTGTCACAGTAAACGTTTTAAAATAATTTAATTTCTATAAGTTGTTTTTTTTTCATTCTGTTCAAGTTATTTAAGATATAAAATTTCAGAAAACTTAATAATTATACGTATTTTTTATCGATACTGAAATTTTTTTCATTCAAAAGTATTTAAATCATCCTAAATAAGGATTACAATTAATCATGCGTTTATCTTTTCAATAATGCAGAAAACCAAAACGAAACCTTTTCAATGGAACTGTTTTTAATGATCCAGGGCTTTGAATGGTTTTGCATGTTTAAATTATTAAATTGTATTTGGATATATGTATTTATGAAGTTTACAAAAATATTATATCTTCAGTCTTCTTAGTTTAAGTATACTTGGTAAATTCAAACGAATTTACTTTATAATTAGCTTGTGTGCCTTAGAAAAATGTACTTTTCAAAGTTTGCATTAACAGACCATACATTTGTTGAGTGTTAAACTTTTTTGTTAATAATCAATTAGGTTGTGTTCGTTGTGATATATAAGTATACCGCCAATTTCATACCATCCTTCCAAGCGTATTTTTATAAAAAAATATTATCATTAGGTTAAAATTACATTTCGATTGGATTTAATCTCCAAATAAATGTCAAAACAATTATCATTGGTAATTTCACTTGTACAATATTGTATGTTAGACGTAGACTAGACTGTAATTCTGAAATATTGCTCAATTTTTACACTCAGTATTTATTTAATTAAAGATATAGAAAGGCAGTTCAAGCCACATATTTTAATGTTGGCAACTTTATTGACTACGCTGATGGTAAGGCTGCAGATGACTGTCGCAACTCTAGCCCAAATATCCTCTTGGGCATTTGTCGCAACTCTATACCAAGGATCCTCTTGGGTATTTGTCACATCTTTAGCCCAAAGGGTCCTCTTGGGCATTTGTCGCAACTCTATACCAAGGATCCTCTTGGGCATTTGTTGCAACTCTATACCAAGGATCCTCTTGGGCATTTGTCGCAACTCTATACCAAGGATCCTCTTGGGTATTTGTCACAACTATAGCCCAAAGGGTCCTCTTGGGCATTTGTCACAACTCTATACCAAGGATCCTCTTGGTCATTTGTCTAAACTCTAGTCCAATGGTCCTCTTAGGCATTTGTCGCAACTCTATACCAAGGATCCTCTTAGGCATTTGTCACAACTCTAGTCCAATGGACCTCTTGGGCATTTGTCACAACTCTAGTCCAATGGTTCTCTTGGGCATTTGTCGCAACTCTATACCAAGGATCCTCTTAGGCATTTGTCACAACTCCAGTCCAATGGTCCTCTTGGGATTTGTCACAACTCTAGTCCAATGGTCCTCTTGGGCATTTGTCGCAACTCTATACCAAGGATCCTCTTAGGCATTTGTCACAAATCTAGTCCAATGGTGCTCTTGGGCACTTATCGTACCCATCGATGGTCGTACCTCGAGTATACCTTGTCTCACACATCATCATCGTCGTGTTAGAAAGTGTCGTCGACTGAGGTGTAGGAGGCACCTGTCGGAGTTTCACCGCTGCCGCTCAACAAGGCATGGAGTTTGTCACTCAAAAGACAATTAGTGCAATGCATGGTGGGAGTCTGTGTAGGCCATAACAAGGGAAATCAGAGCCGTGGGCTTTCTCACTACTTCAAATTAAATCTCCGCATAATTTTAATAATGTCAACGTCATCGTTTCCTGTCCTCGAGGCAGCCTACGAGCATTCCTCCCCCCCGCACAGGTTCCGTGTCACAGGAGGAGGTTCCTTCATTCGTGAAAAGTTTCTCAACATGAATGGAAACCAACATTAAAATTGGTATTTATTTATGGTTGCAGATTTGAGTAGAAATGCCCCTAAATTATATCAACCTACGTTAAAAGAGAGTGTTATTTATCAAATCAACTTATTCAATTTATAAGTAAATGAGTGCTCAGGCAAGTAACCAGGCCACACCTATCCTATACCATTCTCCAATTATGTATTACTAGCTGTAAATAGGAGAAGTAGATTTATTAATACTTCATTGCATTAATACTCATACTACAGTACCATCGTAAACTGGAACAATTGTATGGTTACATCCAAACTGCTGTCCCAATATTACACTAATGTTAATTTGTTTTATTTTTATGGAATAAATCGATTTGATTTGCTTTGAAACAATAACAATAATATACCACATATACATGTTTTAATCCATGTACACTTTGCTGTGAATAAAACACAAACTACAACATTTATAGCAAATATAATCTAGTAAAAATTCTAAAAAATTAAAGTAAAATATCTAAATTCAATAGTACTAAAATACAGCGTTTTTATATGTTGTACAGTTTATACGATACAATTGAAGATAGTCTAAGACAATTAAGTTTTAAAATAAATTTTCAAACATAGAAAATATAAACTATATCAAAGAAGAAAGAACATGCTTAGCCGAATCAATTGGAATTGCATTTGAAGAGATATCATGGAGGACTAAGGCTCTAATAGATATCATGAACAACAGCGATAACTTTGTAAAACTCGAGAAAATAGACTGTGACAACTCAAGAGACGGCCCCCTTTACCGCTCACACCACAACCAGTTCCAACCATAGTATTAATTTAAATAAAATGTATTATTAATTGCCATATCACATTAAAAATATGATAAAATCTGTAACAGTAATATAGTCTTTTCTAAATGTCATGCGTGTAAAGATGGAATTCCAGTGTTTGACCACATTCAACAAGAATAAGAATAAGAAGAATAAGAATATATTTATTTTCTCGAAATATATACATAAAATACATATAATTACATTCAAACATAAAAAGGTTTCTTCTTAATTAACAAAATAAAACTTATACTACTAGAACAAAACCTTTCATAAATTACATATTTCAAGAAAATACTAGGACCTCCTAAGGCAATGCCTGTTTAAGAGGTTCCTTCTTTTCAAATAAATCTTAATATGCGCATGAGCAAATAATATTAATTTAAAATAAAAAATCCCAATTCTTCAAAATATAAACACTAATATAAAAACATAAATAGCTTAAACCTTAACTCTAAATTTAATGTTATCCTAACCCTAACAGTATAGCTATATAATACAATAATAGGAAACAAAATAAAAACGAAACAATTTATGACTAACCAAATATCAGGCTTGGGACTAATGATTAAAAATAATTAACAACACTTATGGTACACAATGTTGAACAGCATAAGTGACATAAGTGGAGTAATGAATATTACATTTACATTATTATGTTGTTTTGGTTTTATATATGTTATTTTGCAATGTACTCTAGAAATTAGGCTAGTGTACTAGGTATTTACAGAGTGTATATGATCGAAAACGGAAGAATAGGGCTGATGTAATAGGGCTGATGTAATTTCTAATTACGTAGCTCTCCTTTACATACAAAAAATCAACATAACCTCCTTAGCTTCTATTTATAGGTTTAAATGGTCGTCAATTAAAAATATTCTAGCATTAAATTGGTAACACTTTTAAAGGTAAACGCATTTAAATTTTCTTGTACAAGTTGTAGTAAGTTGAGATTCAACCTCAAGTGGATCTAGGCGTTATCCGCGAGTGAAGTCGATAACTCAAGTACCTGTCTGAGATTGTACTTTTTATGTCCCACTCGACTGAAAACTGAGTGGTAAAGTAATAAATCGACAAATGCTGAAATTTCCAAATCAACCATTTGAGTGGGAACTTCCTTTAAAAAAAAGCAGTTTCTGGTAAAGTAATCTGGGATTATCCCTGAAACACTACATCTTAACTAGACATTTCTACTTACTAAAATTGATTATCTCACAAGCGAGGTAAATAGTTAATATCTGCATCTCCTCATAAACCGAAAATTTACTTATAAGAAAGATAGAAATAATGCATTTATTTTACAATATTACTAAGCAAGATAAATAAATTAATGCTTGAAAAAAAACAATAGTCACTATGGACCGTCTGTTTGTGTTGGCCATACAGTTGTAACAGAATGAAAACAATACAAATATCTGCACTCAGTCAGCGATACATTTAGTGTTGCGGATATAACTATATCTAACCAATTATTAAATATACATACATTTTTTCTATAAAAACTAATAATAAATAATACAAACTGAACAATGGGAGAAACATTTTGGCTTTCCAAGCACTTTCTGTAATAATAAATTAAACATAACAATAGCAATAATAATTTATTACAAAAATTAAAACATTTAAATAGATATGAATATATAAACATTTTTGTTGATCACCCCTTGATTGGAAAAAAACATATTGATTAAGATTATGGAAAATGTCTTATAAGATATGATAAGAACTAAAAGTAGCATTGAAGCAGATATGTACTATGTAGTAAACCATTCAAATAGAATATTCTTTTTAGCTTTTATATGAAATATACTTTGGTATCTAGTGAAATAGTTAAGTGAATAGACACATAAACAGAACAAAACTAAGTAAATAATCTACTTTTGCTTGAGAAAAATCAGGCAGTTTTATTTGAATATCATTGATATTGAAGTTGTTTTAAATAAAAATGCTGACCTTTTTGTTATAAATCAAAAAGACTATTCTTTTTTTCAACTGTATGGATGTTTTGAATTAATAGAATTGTATTTCAAGTTTAACAAAAATATATCCAATTCCTTACATCGCTTATCATATAATATTGAACTATTAAAATGTGTTTAGGGAATAATCTTTATGGAATTCTACGAAAAGAATTTATTTAACAATACGAGTATATACACTCTAAAATAAGTTTCATAGATATCTTATCTCATATTTGGTTATTTTTTCTTAAAATTCTTATGCTTTAGGGTAGGCCTATATACATGCAACAGGCTTACCGAAAATATTAAATGATGCCTTAATAGGAGTGGTGGAAAAAACAAAAAACAAAACACAGGTTTTAATATAAGTTTTAAATTATATTTACCGTAATAGGTAAAGTACACGTCTTATTGAAATACTAAACAACGACTTATTCAGTCGTAAAAAATTATATCCTAAGAAAATAAACCTCAACTGCGCCATAGTAAGAGGCCGAAGGGGAACAAGTGGAGCGACCTATGCATATCGGGCCCATATGAATATGCAGTCCTGATTGACAAGTGCCTCAGGTGCATAATGCCTGAGGGTAACGGTGGGTGAGAGAGGGGGTCAGAGGTTACCCTTGCTGACATCCACTCACTCTACCCAGGCACTCTTAATTGTTCCTGTCATCGTCTGTCATCAGCTGTGAGACCTGACGTGACGGCCTGAGGTATTCGTCCTGGTAATGCCTGAGGGTGACGGTAGGTGAGGGAGAGGGTCATAGATGACCTTTGCTGACATCCACTCACTCTTCACAAACATTCTTAATTGTTCCTATCATCGTATATCATCAGCTCTTAAACCTAACGTGTTGACCTGAGGTACTCGTCCTGGTAATACCTGAGGGTAACGGTAGGTGAGAGAAGGGGTCAAAGGTGACCCTTGCTGACATCCACTGACTCTACCCAGGCACTTTTAATTGTTCCTATCATCGTATATCATCAGCTGTGAAACCTGACGTGTTGACCTGAGGTATTCGTCCTGGTAATACCTGAGGGTAACGGTAGGTGAGAGAGGGGGTCAAAGGCGACCCTTGCTGACATCCACTGACTCTACCCAGGCACTTTTAATTGTTCCTATCATCGTATATCATCAGCTGTGAAACCTGACGTGTTGACCTGAGGTATTCGTATTGGTAATGCCTGAAGGTAACTGTAGGTGAGGGAGGGGGTCAGAGGTGACCCTTACTGACATCCACTCACTCTTTACAAACACTCTTAATTGTATTTGTCATCATCTGTCATCAGATGTGAGACCTGACGTGTTAACCTGAGGTAATTGTCCTGGTAATACCTGAGGGTAAAGGTAGGTGAGTGGAGGTCAGAGGTGACCTTGCTGACATCCACTCACTCTACCCAGACACTCTTAATTGTTGCTATAATCATATTTCATTCATGTGTTCTGAGTTAGGCAATTTGCCTGGGATAAAGTCTAGGGGTGATGGTGGGTGAGGGAGGGGCCAGAGATCACACTTGTTGAAATCCTCTTATCCTACGCAGACATTCATAATTGTTCCTATAATCACACTATTATAAATCTACGTTGTATATATTTGTAGTACCGATTGTAATTAAAAATTGTGATAGTGCTTATATAAGGGTTTTAAAATGCTAAACAATTTAAAACAATAATGTGAGGTGTAATATTTATGCATATCTTATTTATGTGTTTGTTATTATCACATTTTTATTGTTCGCAGTTAGTGAACTAGTCCCCGTATGACGATCGCCTTGACTCGTACTTCCTGGACATTTAAAGCCTGCCATTGACTAGTCAATTACTGTACACTACTCAGTCATTAGGCTTATGTATTGACATCAACGTCACCGGCTGGTATGCCTCCCATACACGCAAACATACATATGCTAACCACAAGGTTAACTATATCCGGTCGATAGTCATGGTTTGCAGGATATTTTAATATTTTGCAGGATAATTAATTAGAAGAAATATTGCTAAATATTTCCAAACGTTTACATACAATACATTCGTGGATTCATCAACATTGACAACTCGGTTTTGCTCATAGTTTGAAAAATAATATATTTATTAATGTGAAAAATTTATCTTGAGACAGTTTGAATCCGGCAAATATTACTCTCATCTACGTTTTTAGACATACAGGACCTTTATGAACGAATTTCTCAGATTTATGTTCTCCTATGAATGTACAGTTTTTATTTCTTGCTAAAAAGTACAATAAACATGCTACCAATGGCAAGTTGTGTCGATAGATATTTTGAGCTAAAGTAACTACCGCCTTTAGTAACAGTAGAAATCTTCTTTAGGTTTTTTTTAGAGGTTTTTGGGGGTTTCCATACGTAGAAGAAGTAGCTTACACCAATGGAACATCCGAAGCGCCATGAAGATGGTTATTAGAAGAATTAAGAAGAGTTATTGAAAATAATAATATATGTTTTGACCTTTATCTTGTTTCATATCGTACCACCAGTACGACACTGGAACGAGACAAATTTTGCTAGTGTTCAAGTGGACTTGAAAGAACAATCTTTCATCTGCATTAATAGATAAACAGCTTAGGGATCAAACATATCTTCGGAGTGCGAGGAATTACCAAGGAAAGTATAAAATGTTAAACACAAAATGAAAACAAGGAAAGCCATTTTAATGACCTTAAAATTAGAAACATGGTAATTATCACGAGTTCTAGCATACTTGTTCCGTAACTCACAAGATAATGTGCACTGTACATAACAAGGTTAATTATCACGAGTTCTAGCATACTTGTTCCGTAACTCACAAGATAATGTGCACTGCACATAACGTGGTAATTAACACGAGTTCTAGCATACTTGTTCCGTAACTCACAAGATAATGTGCACTGTACATAACATGGTAATTATCACGAGTTCTAGCATACTTGTTCCGTAACTCACAAGATAATGTGCACTGCACATAACATGGTAATTATCACGAGTTCTAGCATACTTGTTCCGTAACTCACAAGATAATGTGCACTGCACATAACGTGGTAATTAACACGAGTTCTAGCATACTTGTTCCGTAACTCACAAGATAATGTGCACTGTACATAACATGGTAATTATCACGAGTTCTAGCATACTTGTTCCGTAACTCACAAGATAATGTGCACTGCACATAACGTGGTAATTATCACGAGTTCTAGCATACTTGTTCCGTAACTCACAAGATAATGTGCACTGCACATAACATGGTAATTATCACGAGTTCTAGCATAGTTGTTCCGTAACTCACAAGATAATGTGCACTGCACACAACATGGTAATTATCACGAGTTCTAGCATACTTGTTCCGTAACTCACAAGATAATGTGCACTGTACATAATCTGCTGGACCAACAACCTGAAGACGGGACAGTGGAGGAAACATGGTAATTATCACGAGTTCTAGCATACTTGTTCCGTAACTCACAAAATAATGTGCACTGCACATAACGTGGTAATTAACACGAGTTGTAGCATACTTGTTCCGTAACTCACAAGATAATGTGCACTGCACATAACATGGTAATTATCATGAGTTCTAGCATACTTGTTCCTTAACTCACAAAATAATGTGCACTGCACATAACGTGGTAATTAACACGAGTTCTAGCATACTTGTTCCGTAACTCACAAGATAATGTGCACTGTACATAATCTGCTGGACCAACAACCTGAAGACGGGACAGTGGAGGAAACATGGTAATTATCACGAGTTCTAGCATACTTGTTCCGTAACTCACAAGATAATGTGCACTGCACATAACATGGTAATTATCACGAGTTCTAGCATACTAGTTCCGTAACTCACAAGATAATGTGCACTGCACATAACATGGTAATTATCACGAGTTCTAGCATACTTGTTCCGTAACTCACAAAATAATGTGCACTGCACATAACGTGGTAATTAACACGAGTTCTAGCATACTTGTTCCGTAACTCACAAGATAATGTGCTGTGTACATAACATGGTAATTATCACGAGTTCTAGCATAGTTGTTCCGTCCGTAACTCACAAGATAATGTTCACTGCACATAACATGGTAATTATCACGAGTTCTAGCATACTTGTTCCGTAACTCACAAGATAATGTGCACTGCACATAACATGGTAATTATCACGAGTTCTAGCATACTTGTTCCGTAACTCACAAGAAATGTGCACTGTACATAACATGGTAATTATCCTGAGTTCTAGCTTACTTGTTCCGTAACTCACAAGATAATGTGCACTGTACATAACCTGCTGGACCAACAACCTGATGACGGGACAATGGACATTATTGAAGTGTTAATGTGATCTACTACAATTATAACAACTAAAGTCAAAGAGTATTTTGTGTTGCAAGGTGTTTGATCAGCCTAAGCTAACCCACAGGTAGAGCTGATCACGGGACGTTGTAGCATGATTAATGATTGCCAAGGTCTTTGGAAACAGTTAGTCCTGCGGGGGGTCGAAGGTTCATTGTTGAGCCCGGCCACTCAACTTGAGATTGAGCATGGGTCGCATTGAGTCGCTCGTCTCATGCAGACGTTTTATATCTCGGCTGGAAACTGTTATTGATGGGTAAATCATTTTCGGATGGTTACCATCATTAAATAACCCTACAAGAATTGGTACACTAAATAACACTAAATGTATATAATTCTAAAAAAGTACTAATGTTATAAATACAATTATTGCTAAACTATTTATTATTTTTAGCGGTAAAGATTTCAACCGATCAGTTTAGAAAAAAAAAAATGATATGTGATTGTGTGTCTGCGGTAGTAAGTAATTTGAATCTTCAGTCAGTGAATAATTAAAACGAAGTAATTGGCCTATCATTTTCCATCAATAATAACTAATTAACAAAGAATTCTAAAGAACTGATACATTAGACTAGTTAATATCTGGAGTTGATTGGATAGGTGGAGGGTCGGCTACCGTTGTTATTAATTGGCAACAACTAAAATAAAATAAAAACCATAGAAACACCATTAAACATTCTCAAGAAGTTTTTAGATGCATACCTATTAAAAGTTATAAACAATTAATTGTTGTTGTAATCTTTGAACATTAGGCTACGTTTCCCACCGTGAAAAAATCAAGGGTTTGTATTTAAACGATTGGGTTAGTAATAATAATCGTACCATAACATTATAAGGAGAAGAACTGTTCTAGTGGACATTAAGTTGGGTGTTGTAGACAATTGAGTGTTTTTATACTTTTTCATAGTTAAATATGTGAAAGTTCAGACGTAATTCTTGCCGATTTTACATTGAAAAGCTCATAATATAAACATATGATCCACTAGAATGTAATAAAAATTTAATAATTATAACACTGTATGTTGACTATAACTCATTATAATAATAAACACGAACCCTACAGTTGAAATAGAAATGGCCGCCGACGGTTACTAGAGGGCAGTTAGGGTTTGGTTGTTGTTGGCTGAAGGGAATACTTGTTAGTAGTTCAGTGAATGTCAAGTAATCGGCTTGTATATAATTGACTTGACTAACACACATATTTTTGGCCCGCCGACGGTTACTAGAGGGCAGTTAGTGTTTGGTTGTTGTTGGCTGAAGGGAATACTTGTTAGTAGTTCAGTGAATGTCAAGTAATTGGCTTGTATATAATTGACTTGACTAACACACATAGTTTTGGCCCGCCAACGGTTACTAGAGGGCAGTTAGTGTTTGGTTGTTGTTGGCTGAAGGGAATACTTGTTAGTAGTTCAGTGAATGTCAAGTAATTGGCTTGTATATAATTGACTTGACTAACACACATAGTTTTGGCCCGCCGACGGTTACTAGAGGGCAGTTAGGGTTTGGTTGTTGTTGGCTGAAGGGAATACTTGTTAGTAGTTCAGTGAATGTCAAGTAATTGGCTTGTATATAATTGACTTGACTAACACACATATTTTTGGCCCGCCGACGGTTACTAGAGGGCAGTTAGGGTTTGGTTGTTGTTGGCTGAAGGGAATACTTGTTAGTAGATCAGTGAATGTCAAGTAATCGGCTTGTATATAATTGACTTGACTAACACACATAGAAATGGCCGCCGACGGTTACTAGAGGGCAGTTAGGGTTTGGTTGTTGTTGGCTGAAGGGAATACTTGTTAGTAGTTCAGTGAATGTCAAGTAATTGGCTTGTATATAATTGACTTGACTAACACACATAGTTTTGGCCCGCCGACGGTTACTAGAGGGCAGTTAGGGTTTGGTTGTTGTTGGCTGAAGGGAATACTTGTTAGTAGTTCAGTGAATGTCAAGTAATCGGCTTGTATATAATTGACTTGACTAACACACATAGTTTTGGCCCGCCGACGGTTACTAGAGGGCAGTTAGTGTTTGGTTGTTGTTGGCTGAAGGGAATACTTGTTAGTAGTTCAGTGAATGTCAAGTAATCGGCTTGTATATAATTGACTTGACTAACACACATAGTTTTGGCCCGCCGACGGTTACTAGAGGGCAGTTAGGGTTTGGTTGTTGTTGGCTGAAGGGAATACTTGTTAGTAGTTCAGTGAATGTCAAGTAATCGGCTTGTATATAATTGACTTGACTAACACACATAGTTTTGGCCCGCCGACGGTTACTAGAGGGCAGTTAGTGTTTGGTTGTTGTTGGCTGAAGGGAATACTTGTTAGTAGTTCAGTGAATGTCAAGTAATTGGCTTGTATATAATTGACTTGACTAACACACATAGTTTTGGCCCGCCGACGGTTACTAGAGGGCAGTTAGTGTTTGGTTGTTGTTGGCTGAAGGGAATACTTGTTAGTAGTTCAGTGAATGTCAAGTAATTGGCTTGTATATAATTGATTTGACTAACACACATAGTTTTGGCCCGCCGACGGTTACTAGAGGGCAGTTAGGGTTTGGTTGTTGTTGGCTGAAGGGAATACTTGTTAGTAGTTCAGTGCATGTCAAGTAATCGGCTTGTATATAATTGACTTGACTAACACACATATTTTTGTCCAAGCAACACCGACCGATCATAGTACGGTTCGTTAGCTACAGAGATCGGCGAAGGGTGTTTGCCGAAAAGAAGAAATTGAAAGGATCCGGAATGGTCATCAGGGAGGATCTTACGAAGCTGCGTCTGGAGGTGTTCCGGAGGGCTTCAACCATCTTCGGAGTCCGCAACACATGGACTGTAGACGGTCGGGTGATGTGGATCGACGGGGACGGCCGCCGGGGGAGTGCCACTCGAATGGAGGACTTGCCTGTTACCGCTGCTAAGACGTAACATATTTAAAATAATCATGAACAAATTTGTATTCAAATACATAGACAAAAATATAAAATTATTGTTTATTAAACCTTCATGTGCTCAATCTTTAATCGTCATCAATGTTTTCTTTAAATATTAGTTACAAATATACTTTTATTGATTTATTATTACTATTTGATTATTAATTACTATGTTTACCGTTATTATTTAGGTCAATTCAATTAAAGAAAAGTAAATGTTGTCTTTCATTAAATAATAGTTACAGATTTAATTTCATTGATTTATTATTATTTTTACTTTTACAACGTTTTCTTTATTATTATTATTAATTGTGTATATTTAACGACAAATTATTACCATCTTAATGTTCCACTTTCAACAGCATATTAGCACAATTATTATATCCACATTCGATCAGTATTTACATCACTGCAACCCATTATATAACTAAAATTACTTTGTTAGTAGGTTATCTTGCTCTGTTGTTGTTAGGATGTATTTATGGTGTGAGTGTGTGTTTATATGGTTTAGAATAGTAAGTTTTTATTTATTTATTATTATTATTATTACTTCCCCCCTATTAACTGTTTATTAAAACGTATGCCAATTTAAGTATAATGTATGAAACCCGTACTTCTGCATTAATCTTGAGCATTTTGAGTGTCTTTTTACACTTTTTATTGTTATTTTAAAGTAAATTTATAATTATAATTGTGTATAGCTCTATTACATTAATTTATTTTCAACTTGAAGTCAAACTAACTTTAATTACCTATGTTTTTGTTTACTCAGAGCCGATCTAGGAAACGTAGGCCTATTATATATCCATATTTAATATGTATAAGTATCTTTTAGTTTTGTTGTCATGGTGTGATTGTTGGTATGATTGTAGTGTGAATGGTTCCTCCAAAATGTGCCGGTAGCTGCCGGTCGCGTTGTGCCCGTGGTGTCTCACTCGCCCGCCGTGATACCTGACACTCCTCCCGCCCTGCAGACACACTTGCACCCCCTGCCTCAACTTCTCTGCCAAACTCTCGCCCCTTTTTCAAATACTCTCAAGGCAGCTCACGTTAATGCACAGTCCCTCTTCTGTCATATTGACGAAATCATGACAATATTTCAATCGTCTCTTTTTGATATCATATTAATATCTGAGACTTGGCTTAAGCCTTCGTATAGTGACAAAAGTGTCGAGCTATTTGGTTATAATTTATTTAGAAATGACCGCCTTCACAAAAGAGGTGGTGGTGTGGCAATTTACGTCAAGTCTCACCTCCCTTGTAAAATTATATTTTCTTCTAACACTTAAATTCCAGGAAGACCTGAGTTTATGTTTATTGACGTTAATCTAAATGGAATACACGTTTTAGTTGGTATTTGTTACCGGGCACCAAATCTAGGGTACTTAGCTGATTTTGAACATATTCTTCTCGACCTTATGGCTCGGTACAGGCATGTAATTGTCATGGGAGACTTCAATATCGATTTGGTGGGTCAAATTACTTACAACAAAACATTTTTGACAACTATGTCTGACTCCTGTGACATGAAAATACTACCACTTCAGCCCACCCACCACACTGTGACTGGTGATACCTGGTTGGATATTATTGCCGTTAACGATCTCACTCATGTCGCACACCATGGACAACTCCCTGCTCCTGGCCTATCTAAGCATGATCTCATCTTCTGTGCCTACAAACTTCAGCCTCCTAAATCACAACCCAAATATATTCAACATAGAAATTATAAAGCCATAGATTTTGAAGAATTTTTTTTCGATTTGCATGTAACTCAGTGGGACGATGTACTTTTTTCCCCTGACGTTGATAATATGGTACAGGCATTTAATAACATCTTAATTACCTTGTATGACAAGCATGCTCCTTTGATTACGAAAAGAGTTACAAAGAAGCCTGCTCCTTGGCTTACTGATGATATTCGACGCCTTCAAAAAGCAAGAGATCTATCGTCTACAAGAGCGAAACGCTCTAAGTTACCTGAGGACTGGCTATCCTATAAACGTCTTAGAAATAGTACTCAACAACAAATACGTAATACAAAAGCTAGGTACTACTATAGATCCTTTTCTGGTCTCCACCAATCATCTAAAAAATTATGGTCCAAAGTCAAAGAAATGGGACTTGGTAAACCCATGGTTGAAAAATCTATCAACATCGATCTCAATACCATCAATGATTATTTCGTAAATATACCAGTGGACCAGTCAGGAGTTCCTGCTTACATCGACCAACTTCATAGATTGCCCTTACCTCATTTTGAGGAGCAGTTTTCCTTTTCATCTGTAACGGAGGCTGATGTGTGTAGAGCAGTCATGAGAACTACAAGTAATGCAGTCGGGTTCGATAATATTCCTATTAAATTTATCAAAGATACTTTGCCTGTCACACTCCCAATAATTACATTGATTTTTAATAGGTCTCTCATGTCTTCACTTTTCCAAACATTTGGAAAAGTGCTATTGTACGCCCACTTCATAAATGCTCATCTCCCCTGTCACCTTCTGATTTCAGACCTATTAATATCCTCCCAGCATTATTCAAGTGCCTTGAAAGAGTGGTACATGAGCAGCTATCATCATTTATAGAACGTAACAATATCCTGTCCAATTTTCAATCTGGATTCAGACCACAACACAGTACCATATCTGCACTTCTAAAAATAACTGACGATATTCTTCGTGCCATGGACAGTAGGCAATTGACACTCTTAACTTTATTTGATTTTTCTAAGGCCTTCGACTGCGTTGTTCACCCTCTTCTCTTACTTAAGTTGAAGAGGAGTGGATTTTCTGATGGTTGTGTTGACTGGGTGAGGTCATATCTATCTGACCGTAGACAGTGTGTGAAAGCTGGTAATGGTGCTTCACACTTGAGATCTGTTACTAGAGGTGTACCTCAGGGTACAGTGCTAGGGCCACTTTTCTTCTCTCTTTAAATCAATGACATAATTAATGTAATTTTAAACTCTAAATTTCACTTGTACGCAGATGACTTGCAGATATATCACCACTTTTCAATTACTGACTTGGTCAGATGTGTATTTCTTATGAACTCCGACATACAAGCTATTAGCTCTTGGGCCCTCCGCCATGGATTGAAACTGAATGAAAATAAAACCCAAGTCATAATAATTGGTTACAGCAAACTTCTTAACAAACTTAACTTCAATGACATCCCGAAACATATTCTGAACAACCAGGTACTTGAATACAGCGACAAAGTACGTAACCTTGGACTCACTATTACTAGGACCTTGGGATGGGTTGAACAGGTAACTGAATCTAAATGGATTCAGTTACTTCTAACTGAAATTTGTAACAGAGTGTTTGCAGGCATACACAGTTTGAAACGGTTTGCACTTTACTTACCACTGAATGTCAAAGTGTTGCTAGTAAGGGCTCTAGTTCTCACTCACTTTAATTATTGTGACATGTCTGCCGAGCTCTCTGAGAGACTTCAACGTGCACAAAATTACTGCATCAGATTCATATTTCATCTTTCAAGAAGAGATCATGTAACCCAATTCTATGATCAACTTTCTTTACTAAAAATTAAGGGGCTCTATGAATTTCACACCATTTCTTTCTTACACAAGGTATTGCACACGAAGTCTCCTAAATATCTGTATGATAACTTCAAGTTTTTGTCTCATGTTAGTGCCCGGGAAACACGCAGGGGTGCTTCGCTTCTTTGTATTCCTACTCATAGAACTTCAATATTTAATAAATCGTTTACCGTAAATTCTTGCCGTCTGTGGAATTCCCTTCCAGATGGTATGAGGAACATTGATAACTGTTATCGCTTCAGGGCGGAGGTAAAAGCCTTTCTCCTGCGGGTCCGATGATAGCCGGTAGTGTTTGGCAAGCATCTGGAGGATACGATGAATGTGGTTTGTAAGTTTTTCTTTTTTCTTTTAGTTTTATGATTTACTATTAAGTTAATAAACGTGTAA